>OZ020547.1:12573975-13001475 GCA_963971435.1 Lasius platythorax
GGATAGAGTTTACCTTTGCTACTGCCGCGAGCTACTCCAGCAGTCTCGCACCTGCGCCCGCGAGCCATTGACAAGAAGCTGACAAACACAGGCGGACTCGGCAAATGCATCTGGCGGGATGCTAGACACTTTCCTGCCGGCGGCGTCGGCTGCCGCTTCAGCTAATTTACTCGTCGTTCTTAATGATTCTGGAATTATTTCTGTCTTACGTTGAATTAAGTTTCTATTTCGGGATGAGCACTGAAGAAAAAAATTTCGACAGCCGTTTAGAATCTCCAGAGTTTAGAATTTAGAGTTCGAACTCGGTAACTTTTTCTTTACATCTTTATATCTTGCTAGGAAACCGTGTAAAAAAAAAAAAAGCCTTACCAGATTAGGTAGAGGCTGATTGACCAAGAGCGCCAGGTGGGCTTTCAGGTCTTGTTAATAATTCCTAACTATGAATAATTCCTTCTTCCACATATTCCCGTACAAGTTGTTACGTGAACGTAAATAGAGAATGCTATGCAAGCTTTTGCAGCTTCGAAAGGGGAAAAAATAACCATGCGAGATAGCGCGCCTGGGGGATAAGCTATTTGTCTTATACTAAAGATGTGTCGATGACGAAAGCCAACACGCTGTGTGACCAACCGCGCTTGTGTTACGGGCAGGTCATGGGATATACGGCGCTTCCGTGTACTTGTGTTGACATGTAATTATCTCTACGCGTCGGATACACGTGCCTTCTACCGGACACGTTTAGACTCGGGCGTGGAACATTTAACAAAGCGTCACGATACGAGCACTCGTGATCGAGAAACAACGTTTATCTTACTACAGCGCGAAAAGTTTTAACGCGTCGCTGGCGAGAGGCAAAGAGAGGGATCTATGTTTTTTTTATAAACGAGTTTTCGTTGTTAAAACTATTAATATTAAATTTCACGCACAGATGAAATGTATATTTCAATTGCGTCACCTTGCGTCTTATCGATGATTATTACGAATCTGATTCCATTCCGAAATTTTCACAGGAAATGTATCGCCGCGATAAAAAAAAAATATTTCTTTACGAAAGCAGTAGCTTAGATGCAATCTTCATTTTTTCTTCGAGGCATCTCCGCGTGTTGAAAAATATGGCTCCGTCGCGCTTTATCCCTTTTATCAAGGATATAAAAATAAGAAAAGAATAAATAAGTCAAGCTAGATGAAAGACACGTTCCTCGAAGCGTCTTATTAGTCCGTTCGTTGAAAAACATCCGCCATGTTTTCTCGCATTCACGGAGGAAAAGTCACGGGATAATGAAAGCGCAACGTAATGATAACGTGTAAGAGAACACGTTTCCCTTCTTATTTTTACCTAGATTCTTTAGTAGATTACTGAATATACATCTCCGAGTACAGTTTCTTCCAATCGAATCATCGATTAGGCTTGTGTGAATTTCGTTCGTCATGAATGAGAGAGAAAGTGAGAGATGAAGAGAGAACGTGTCGATTCCGCTGCTTCTCTCGCAACTACGCTTCTGCAAGAGCGAACGCCGCGCCGCATTCATCTCCATGTGACTATAACCGCACGATATTATGCACGACTATCAGCCGCATCGTTGGCGGTCAATGCCGTGAGCGGAACGCCGTAGGATTCGATCAAAGCGCTTGACGAGAGGCAACCACGGCCGGTTAACGCTTTATTTGCATAACCGCAATGTTGCAAAGTCCCGAATATGATCTTCGACTGTCCGTGTCAACGGGATTTGACATTTGAGACTTCAGATCGCGTCACTGCCAGTATATAATCGCGCCGGAGATTATTCAGCATCGCGCTGATGAGCCCCCCTCCCCGTCAAATTTGGATTTCCTCATACGAATATCGTGAAAACAGTAAAAGTTCAGGTCGATTTAAAAGTAAAGGAAACATTCTTTCACACAGCTTTCCGCCTACGCAACAAGAATAATTAATAAAATAATTGTAGTAAAATAATTATAGTGAAATAATTATTGTTCCATTTTTTTCCAAGCAAACATTTCGCGCTTTTACTAGATTAATGCGAGATCCATTTTGTGTGATGTACATGTATTAAAAAATGCATTCTCGTGCGCATCGAAAAAATCGTTTGAAATATTAAAGACAAAGCAACTGACGCAAGCATCAGCATTTTCCCCGCGCACATGCATTTACGTAATAACGCTAATACGTTGCATAAGATATATTCAATAATTGCATTGTCACTGTATTGGACATGAGCGGACAATACAGTGCATTCGCTGAAAAGAATAATCAGCTGATCCTCTTAAAGTACTACAATCATACTAATCTAATCAATCAATTACGTTTAATTCCAGAATACGTGATAAGAGTGTACTAATTGCTGTTTCTTCTACCATACTAAAACTATGCGTATATACATTACACTATATATTATTCTTTTGTATGATACGTTCGTTTCACGTGTAGTAAAACGCAGTAAGACCGTGTAAATCAGACGCGACACGACGTTAACGAATATAGACGATAATGCAATCGCGTGACGAAGATCGCGATGTAAACATAGAATTCATAGCGTCGTTTGCCTTGCAAACTAACGCATATACGCGGATGATATTCGATTCCCATCATGAATTATTCGGATAATCATAGATGATAATGTACGCGGGTGCGCGGAACAAGAGAAATGCATTCATCAAAAATTACCCAACTCGATTATCCTAGTGTCTTGTTTAATTCGACGGTTTTCGTCGAAAACCGTGCCATCCGCGCATTTTCCGTAACAACGTAAATAAGATTCGTCGAATTTCCGTCGCAAGTTTTATGGTCGCCGGAGCACAGAATAATCTTGTATATCGCTCGCACACAATAATCGGATAACAGAGATGGAAATGCGCGTCGGTCGGTCTTGTCGAAGCGATAGCCCAATTCGATGCACATTCGCGATTGAACGTACAACTGTGCGAGAGTCCGCTTTAATTAATTAACTTGTTATCGAGCACCGATTTCACAATTATCTTGCAAGATATAATCTCGCTTAATGTAAATGCAAGTACGTAGTCGTCGTTTGATAATAATGTGTGCAAGAAAGCGCACAATAAAAATTAATTAAGTCGATGCGAAAAAGATTCTACCATTTCGTTTTAATTCTCAGTTTAATCCTCGATGTCGACACACACATACACACACACACATTGTTCGGTTACTTCTATTACTATTCTTTAATTATCATTCATACTCGAACGATAATACGTGTCGAGATATAAGCCTTGATCAAATTTACACGATTATGTGCACGCGGTTATTTCTACAGCCACTATGAAATTGGCACCTCACTTCCAAAAAGCGGGAGTTTTATTAACAGTTCTATTTGCACCCGCAATAGTTCTGTAGTTCCTGATAGATTTCAGAAATAGTTCCGTCGATTTAGGTAAAAAAATCACCGAAAAAAATGAGGTGCTAACTTCCCGTGGCATCTCACTTTCTGAAACATCATTTAAATCATGAAATTCTATAGTTCTCGAAGAGTTCTATAGTTCCTGATAGATTTTACCAATAGGTAGTTCCGGCCTTTAAATATTTTTAAACAATTGTTTAATCTCAGAACTGGCACATCACATTCTAGAGAACAATGGGGTGCTGTCTATTCCCGTTTTTTTGACAGTTCTCGCATAGTTCCAACAATTTTGATAGATTTTAGTAATAGTTCCGGTCTTTAAATATTTTTAAACAATTTTTTGATCTCGATGCTGGCACGTCATTTTCAAGAAATATGTGGTGCTAACTTTTTTCATTTTTTTTTGCGATTTTTTAAATTTTCAATAATTAATATTAATCTTAGATAATAATTCTAAAAGCTAATCTTAAAATTTTATAATTTTAAAAGTAATGTTAAAATCAGCTAGCAGCTCATAGTTCTCTAGAATGTGAGGTGCCAGCTCTGAGATTCAAAAATTATTTAAAAATATTTAAAAACAGGAACTACTGCTAAAATCTGTCAAGATTATCGGACTATGCGAGAACTGTCGAGAATTATCAAAAAAAAACGCGGAAATAGGCAGCACCTCATAATTCTCTAGAATGTGAGGTGCTAGCTCTGAGATTAAAAAATTGTTTTAAAATATTTAAAGGCCGGAACTATTGGTAAAACCTATCAGGAACTATAGAACTCTTCGAGAACCATAGAATTTCATGATTTAAATAATGTTTCTCAGAAAGTGAGGTGCCACGGGAAGTTAGCACCTCATTTTTTCGATTGTAATTTTTTTACCTAAATCGATGGAACTATTTTTAAAATCTATCAGGAACTATACACCTGCGGATGCAAATAGATCGGGAGTTAATAAAACTCCCGATTTTTGGAAGTGAGATGTCAACTTCACGGTGGCATTTCGGCTATAACGGTTATCGAGAAACTAATTAATGATTTCATCCGCGTACGCGGTTACGACAATTTCAGCGAGTTGGACAAATTTCATCTAGTGATAGAGCCCCCATTGGAATTTATTTCAAAGATTTTCCTATTGAGATTTTTTTTTTATTTTTTTAATGGAGTGCCGCCGGCAGTGGTTAATGACATAAAAGGTTGTTATTTGTCGATGCGTCGAGTTTTTATTCAGAGGCGGGTGTAAATTGCATATCCACGCGTATACATGTATGCCGGTTTATACCATATGTGTATGTGTATATGTGTGTATGTGTGTGTGCGCGCCTACGTGTGTACGCGATAATGGTTTTTATGGTCCCGGTGTGCCGTGTGCTCTTTCGACGCGCCGCCGCCACCGCCGCCGGCCGAATAGCGCGACAGCCTGATCAAGTTTTATTGATTTTGAATTGGCTCGTCTCCGGATAACTACGTTCGGCGTTACGTGGACAAATAAAATCCCGCATATCAAAAAATACCGACTCTCCGCATTACAAAAACGAGCGAATTTTTATCGGCATAGGAATAATAATATCTCGAAAAAAAATTAGATTATACAATTCATATATATATCGCGAAGATCCCGTCTGTGTGTGTTGCTTCCCCTACTTTAATCAACATGTAAATGCTTTCGTATCGCTCGCTCTCATGATCGGGTTCTGGAAAGGAACCTCTATTCAGAGGCACGAATTTCGACTGCGTAACTTCGACTACGATTCTGTAATGGAGGTAGGCGCGGCGTATCGCGAAAAGCGTGGTGAAAGCACGAAACTCCGTTCCGGAATGTGACGACGACGACGATGACGACAACAACGACAACAACGACAACGACGACGACGACGACGACGACGATGGTGACGGCGATGACGAGAGCACGACGGAAAAGCTTTTTGACGCCGTTATACGCCGCGGCTGGCTTTGACTCCTGAACTTTAGAAGCTTTCGACCAGCAGGAAACGAAAAGAAGGGCGTGGCGGGCCGGAAAGAAGGAAAAAGTACAAGCGAGTTAAGAGAGACGAGGATCGACGTTGTGTAATATACGTTTTGCGAGAATCTTTAGCACACACGAAAAAAAAGAAATCGCAATAATTGCTCGGCAAAAAACAACGGAAATTTTCGCACGAATATTACTACGATGTAATATCGAAGCTAATAAATTTATATAGGATAAATTCGATAAAAAAAACTTCATATGAATTCTTCGAGATATTTGGAGTAGATATTTCTGGTAGCAAAAATTTGATTAAATATCATCTTTTTTTATAACACACTACTTCGTGATTTTTAAATATATTGAGACTTCAATTAAACTTCTATTAAAGTGACCTATTTATCCGAAATAAAACAAATATGATTTTATTATCAATTCGCATCGTTAAAGTTTAGTTCGTTAGCAAAAAAAGTTCGTTTTCAATCGCAACATAAAAACATTTAGTATTCGTCTGAACGATGATTGTTCAATCATCTGTTCCGCGATAATTTGACGCCTAGTGAATTACTAGATGATCGTTTCTGAATCTTTGGCGAAATTACAGCGAATTATATAATGAAATAATCCGGAAATACGTATTTATCCAGAAATTAATTAACTTTCGCGAGAACATGAAGTATCTGTTCAAATCACGGTTGACATGACGCGAGTCAATGATTCTCCACGCGCAGTTTATTAGTAGATGTGAAAACGCGTTCCAGGGTGCGTGGAACAGTTCCAAACGAGACGAGGAAATGACTAATCGATCTCTTTCTACCGAGACCGCGGTCCAAGACCTATGTTCTATTTACAGTCACCGGACTCGTACATAGAATATCTACACGACATCTCCATCCAACGTGTACTTTCACGAGACACGTGACCGATTTGGATCGCCATTTATCTCGAAGCAATTATGTCTGATGTGTGTGTTATGCATACAATCTGGATGCATATTAATCGATATATCTCTCTGATTATATATGCATCGAAAATATATTACAAAAACGCACTGTAAAGAATTCTTTACTATTCACGCCCCTTTAATTGAAGACTCATTAATTCTCAACGTTAAATAATTCATATTTAGTTTTTTTTTTTTTTTTTCAATAAAAAGGAGACCTGTTCTCTGAATCCATCTTACTAAAGTTCAATGCAATGTATCTTCCACATTTATCTTTCATTCATGACGTCAGACATTCATTGTAATCAGTCGGTGGATTAGCGCTATCTTTCGCTCTGTTTATCAAGCGTATGCAAATATTACGTGCGCGTCGAATCGATGCAAAATCACAGTGAGACGCGGCTACAACATCCGCCCGGCACAATTAATTACGATTAAATATGATTGCACGCTGGCAATTAAGCGCGATTCATTATTCGTCCGCGGGAAGGACGAGAGAGTCCGCGAGATATCCGATAAATTGCCGACGCGCAATAAAGCGCAATTGAAGCTATGAAGAAACGCTATGAAATATAAAATTAAAAAAAAAATAGCTTGCATTTTCTCGAAATGAAAGCGCAGCTAAAAATAATGACAATGTTTTAAGACACATTTTTTTTTTCTTTTGTGTGAAAAGTGTGGTTATACATATATATTATTTTGATTCTTGAGATACTTATATTTTAAATATCGGAAATACTTCGTTGTGTCTCAAGATCTAAGACGCGCTTGCTCACGATGCTCTCGCGAGCTTTCAATTTAAATAGACGCACACGGATATCATGGTCGCAAGGGGGTGGGGTGAAGAGGGGGGTAAAGAGGGGGGTGTTCGGTAGCGAGCCGGTCCATTCATAACCACCTAAATTTAGCGCAAAGAGCTCGTTTGCGAATGTCGTTTCCTTTCATCGACACATTTTCCTCCTTTTGCCACATCTGCTCGCATTAAAGGACAATATTCTGTTGTATGCTAATTACGTGACGTCATTCATATCTCGCGCAAAATTTCACTCTCGTGCAAAAATAATTGTCAAAGTGATATAGTACAACGCCTATGTCATTGCTGATGCATTGGGTAGATTTTATTCAGTTTTTAAAATAATGTTCTAACATTATCGCCATTCATCGTGGTGTAATTAATCCCTGACACGCAGCGGTCTCACAAAATCACCTCTCCTTAGCCTCTCCATGTTTTCTAATCCTTAATTAAATAAGATAATTTTGTTTCTTTGGCACATAATTATAGTCGGACAGATTGCATCTTGTTAATATAAGAAAGAAAAAAAAATACGTTAGTTGGATGACTGAAAACATTGTGAATCATAATATATCACGTGTTATACTACATTTGTCATACTCCTTAATGCGAGGCGCATTTCATTGTGACGCGTTATGCATTCCGACGATGCATTTAGTGTTACCGATTTCGACTGACAAAAAGTTCTGTCCGACGAGAGAAATCGTCTGTCGTGGTGGCCGTAACGAGAAACACAAAGATTTCCGTGGAGAACGGAGGTGTTCTGGCGCGACACCAGGAATCGTCTTTCTGGCACAAGAGCGCGGCGTTCTTTCGTAATAATTTACTTGCACCGGGTAGATGCTGGCGGGACAGAAGAGCGCCGCAGTATCCGCTTCGCAGCTCGAATCGTCGCGGCTCGAAGACGCCCGCTCGAATACCGTTTTCAGCGAGCTCGAACGACTTAGTCTCGCCGCATCACCGGATATCGAATACCCATGTGCATACGTATTCATGGCGAGAGCGTCCCGACGAAATTCGAAGCCACCGTCGCGGAAGTTTCCCGGCGTATGCCAAAAACTCGACGAGTCTACTCCGCAACTTGTCATTCTCTTATATATATACATGTATATAAAACACGTGATATATTATGATTCACAATGTTTTCAATCATCTAACATATTCTTTTTTTCTTTCCTTTAAACAAGATGCAATCTCTGTCCGACTATAATTAAAGTGTATATATATAATATATATATACTCTTCTTAGCGCTTGCTAAAGGAATTTCTTCTCCCTGATATGAAAATAACAATGTCGTAAAAACAATTTATTGCGAGTTGCGATTCTCGTGTCTCGCATCTCGCAATTAAAGTAAGTATTAATTTTAGATATTGAGTAATAAACACACAAATTGATTTGACAATTATTAGAGTTATACTCGATGAATCGACGAGCGAGGAAAAAAAGACGAATTGCGCTCTATTCGCGCGAGATAAGTGATAGGTTTATTATATCTCAGTCAATACGTAGAGCCCGCCGTAATCATTTCCTAAGCTTTGTTGTAGCACTTAAGGACTTAATCTCCGCGCGAATATGAGTCACGGTCGAGGAAATAGCTAGTGTTTATTTCTTATTAGCGTAATTCTGCAAAGTTCACACTCGGCACGCGCCAAAAATTGTTTTTACACAATAACTAGTAATACAATGACCGGGATTTTGACCAAAGAATGACGTATATACCTCACAAACTTTGAGAAAAGTTCAATTAGAAGAAAAGATTACTGATACGCGTGATTAAATAATACACGTGTTTAATATATACATATGAGTTTACATTATGCATATATATTGCATGTCAACAATTTTCCCAAATTATTTGTAAGATTTATACAGAGAGGCAATTATATTTCTCTTAAATACTATTAAAGAAGATGAGTAAAAATTAAAGAACTCGTAGTTGCGCAGAAGAAAGGCATTTTCAAGCTCGAAGTTGCGAAATACGAATTATTCGACGTATGAATACCGCCGCACATGTCAAGAGATACGTTTCTCATGTCTCGCAGAGAAAAGAAAAACACAGGATTTTTGCAGATGCGCATTCCAATGCACAACGCTATGTGTGAACCGTCCGAGAGCGCATGGGAAATAGAATGGCAGGAGCGAAGAGAAGCAGAGGAAGAGAGGAAATGGAGAGAGAAGCGCTGGTCGATGTTAAAAATGAAATGACCCATTGCGAACGCATTGATAAACCCGCATTGTTACAACGAGCGTGCATACGTGTTGACGAAATGAAGGAAGAAAAAAAAAAGTTACTTTCTCGTGCCGGTATGCAATCGCGCGCGATCTCTCTCTCTTTCTCTCTCTCACTCTCTCTTTCTTTTAATGAGTATAAAATTACTCTCTACTATCTCTTCGATCTTCTTTGCCTCTTTTTTCCAAACTGTCCGGAAAATACGCTTAAAAAATAACTATGTATCGGATTAACGGGACAGCATTGTAAAATATGTAAATGCCACGAATCGCTCGAGTCGTCTGACGTAACGAGAAATGACAACGAAAAGTTCAGGATTAAAGCGGGATTATATTGGTTGCAACGCAATATCGAGCGTTTCTTTGCACGGTTTCCTATTATATTATTACGTGGACACGCGGTATACAACGGTAATGTAGCAAGAAACATGTACAGTGTCGCGCAGAGAAAGAGATCAACGATCGCTAATTCTCGCAACGCTGTGGAAAGACGCATCTACCTAAACGAGATAAAACACAGAGAGAGAATTAGTGCACGATCTCCATCTACGAGTGCGAGAAACGCGATTAAAGATTGGAAAAACGAAATTCAATTTGCGCACGCTGCCGCCGTTGTTCGATGCGGATCTGCGGTGCAAAATTTAAAAAAAAAAAATGAAATAACTCGGAGGGGATCAAAGCTCCATCCCTCTGCCTGGAAGTTAATCCGCGCGGATCGACGAATTAACGTTGCCGACCTAATTTCGCCTTTATTGAGAATTATATACTCGCATGCGAAGTTGATTAACGTAAACTCGGAAATACAAATAATCGAGAAGAAGAGACGAACGGCAGAGCATAATTATGTGCGCAAATTTTTCACAAAACGAGCATTAACTTTGGTCGACCAATTTAATCGTTGATCAAATGTGTAAGCAAATTTCTTTCACCAGTTTAGCTCTCTCTCTCTCTCTCTCTCTCGAATCTATCATCGATCAACCTAATTGGGATCAGTGAACCCAACATTCACACATTTCTATAGAAGATATACAATAATTAAACTAGGTTCTTACAGCTTTATCTATAAGATCGTACAATGAAGATATATAAGAAAAAATAAAAAGAGTTGTCTTAAGAAAAAAGATCGATAAAGAAAATGTCAAACTAGTGGAAAAAAAACCTCGCTGCCGCGCGTGGAGTATGAGCGGGAATTTCGGCATCCTTTTCGCAAAGGATATGTTCCGAAAGAGATACGTGAGTAAGAGATGGATCGGTAAGGACAGGCTTAATCTGATCGCTCGGACTGTGGCGCACACGACGTTCTCGCTCGCGTGACACGGGTTTAAGGAGGAAGGAGCGAGAGAGACGGGACGTCTTCCCTCTAGTACGCTGGCGCGAGCGTATCGATCGGTGACGGAACGCGTACAACGTCGCAGGATGAAGAACCATCCCGTTCGCCGCGGCTTAGTCGACCATCGCGGGTCGACCGGGGTCGAATGGCAGGAGCGACCCGTCCGAATCGAGCCCGGCGATCGAGCATCGACGGTGTCGATCGATCGGAGAACCCGCCGACACGGATTACCGGTACGGGGGGGAGGGGGGGGCCTCTGCCTCCTTATTCCGGATCACCGGAGCCGAAAACGCATCGATTTAGGAGAAGCTCGCCCGTATGAGGATGATTAATCGCGCGGCTCGCAAGAACGGGAAATAATTTAGCCCTCGGATCTTGATCTCTCTGCCGCGATCAAGATGCGCGCCGCTGTTTCCGCGACCATGCTTATTAAATCAGACCCAAGTATGATGTTTTTACGCAGCTCTTATTACGACACGAGATATCTGTATTAAGGATATATCTCTCTCTCTCTCTAGCTAATGTATTTAATGCCGCATAATTCTCTTTAATTAGCACTGATTGTGTAGCAATGATTATATATTTCAAATTAGTATTATCTTTAAGAATGTTATCATCGTTATTTTTATTTTTTTTTTTGTTGCGAGATTATGCGACATATAAAGGTATCTCGAATTTTGTAAAAAGATGGAGGATGAAAATTGTCCAATGAGTTCGCGAAAACGCGTCAATATCGACCAGATAACATCGAAAGAGCAAGAGAAACGAGTCCTGACGATGGCGCGGGATATCCGGTCTTCTCAAGCGAGGATCCTCGATTTTCCGAGGCATTAATCCGTCTGGACACGAGGAAACGTCGGAAATGGCGAAACGTGGGCCAAGGCCGGGGAGAGGAAGGGAGCCAATTCAATTTTCGTGACGTTTCCTCTCCGAAACCGAACCTGGCAGGGAAGCGACACTTTCGTGTAAATTGAGCACTGACCTTTCACCGTCGAGCGTTTGAAAGAGGTTAATATGGCGATAACGACAAAAAATGCGAGGTTTCGAAGTAAGTGTGTTACACCGCGGTGCGCTTCGAGTGATATATTTATCTAATAAAGCCCAATGTGGACAACGCTCTATTTCAGACACCAATCATCATCCAATCTGACAAATCTGTGTTTTATGTTAATATATAATATCGTATCGTATATATTCAAAACAGTTTCATACAGAAATTATGAAACTAGATTCTAAAAATTATATAATCCACTTGAGATATTTCATCGCCATCACGATTAATTTGTCACCGACATTATATTTATACAATAATATGTGAAACATATTTTTCTCGAAAAACTAAATGCTATTTTCAAATTTCAATATTTGTGACGGTAGTTTAACTTGCATAATAATTGAAGATTGAAAGAGAACCAGAAAAAAAGAAATACGTACCTAAAATTGAGCGGATTTTGAATAAGCTTATGATATAAATAAACGATATTAAATATACTAAAATATCTGCCTTGTGTACGCAGCGTATTTCAGAAATTAAAAAAATGCAAACAGATTTGATCGACGCGTGGGAACTCGGCATTTCGTCGAAATGTCGAATGCTTTTGCGTGGAAAATTCGGCACCGTCGACGACCGGCATTCTCGGCTTTATACCCGCGCGGGGCGAAAAATGTCCGGGCAATAAAATTGCTAATTTAACCGCCCGCTCGACATCTGGCGCACGTTTCCTCGCATTATGCGACTGCACACGTGCGCTCTCGCTCGCGCAATCACGACGATATAATGCCGTCCGGAGTCGCAATAACTATCGCACGATTTCGCCGGCGTGTTTCTATTTCGCAAAATAATTGATCCCACGTGTGCGCATCGCCTAGATAATCGATTGCCACCGATGCTCGAATTTTGCGCTCTCGCTAGAATCGGATCGGTATCTCAGAAAAATTGGGACAGAATAATATACATAATATATAACCGAATCATAAAAAAAAAAAGTAGCGAAAGTAGCACTCTCAAGTTCGTGATGTAAGCGCAACGTTAAATAACGGAGGTAAATAAGTCGCGAGAATAATCTCGCAATATATATCGATCCGTATTCGGACGATAATAGGGATCGAGGGTGTCCGAGCGAGATGTTATCTCGACGGGGCCTGTCGGAACCGTGGTCGTTGCGGGGGCAGTGACACGTAACTAAGATGCGAAGGCCCGGCTGCGATAAAGAAAAATAGCCCGCACTCGAGGAAAGGAGTCGTGGGGGAAAGAGCGAGAATGGCCCTCGAGGCTGCTCTCGTACGAGGCTACTCGTACGAGAGGGCAGAATGGAAGAAAGGATCGCGCGGGGAAGAGCCTGCTAAGCGAGAAAGAGCGCGAGATGCTGCACGCCCTTTCCACGTTAAGAGACAAATTGATCGTACGTATTTATATCCGGCGGTAAGGTACATCCAAGGACGAGCCCCATGAGCGAGGTAAAACGCGCATCGGATATAAAGAGTGGACGTTGCTGTATAATTCAACTACGCTCTTGCGATAAATCAATCGTTGGTACGCGAAGTGAATTTCAGTGCGAATATATAAGTACCGGTTCGAAAACTTCATTATGATCTTTTTTCAGATTTTAAGAAATTCCTTCTAGAAATTACAGACTTCTCGAACTTGTCAATTCGCAATTCCGTCTCTCCACACAAGATTAATTGTAAGATAAATCTTACAATTAATAGTTTTTAACATGATAAGACATCCCAATCTCGTGGCTGAGATTTTTAATATCTTGAAAATGCTTTCCGTGTATAAAACGACAGATGCGCATAAATATTCAACAAAGAGATTATCCTCAATGTATATATTCCAACGCGTGAGCGTAAAATGTAATGCTCGGATGACATACGGCGATGAAACGTGAATCATGAAACAGAGTATAAATGTCATCCGATAAGTAGATGAGATTAATTCTCAAATCGAGGACGCGCTTTATTTGCCGCTCGACGTTGCTTACTACGTTCGATACTACGCCGATAACCTTGAGTTTATCAAGATTCTGCGTCAGTGAATTATCCGTGGACCACGCAGATAGCCCCGTGATTCCATAAATAACACGATACTTCAACTTTATAATTGTTCAAAATAAGTACACGCTCTCGTGGAATCATCAAATATTACAATTAAATAATTATATTATCAAAATTGTCGATTATTAAAACCGTGGCTACTTCATTTTAAATCATCACATTGCAAATTTATCGTAATTGTCCTTCTATGAAATTATGTAGTTATATATTTTATACATTTGTAAAATGATGTCATGACCCATTGAAATTTAACGTTATCTCAATAATAGAAACCTAAAAATATATAATAAAATTTGTTCTTTCAGAAATTATGCAATCCTCTAAATTTTACAAAAAGCTTAAAAGATTGCATAATTTGAAAAAAAAAAAACATATTTTATTATTCCTCCCATATACTTGATATTAATTATTACGATATGCCATATAAATAAAATAGAAAATTTTAAAATCACTACACCGAGAATATACTATAAATGTTCGGATATTTATTCGAAACCGATATTTCCACATTTCCAACATCTCCTTTGTGTCTACATTCCGCATATGTGAGTTTTCTTCAATAATCAGAAATATCGTAAAGTGACATTTATATAACATGCGACGATAGAAAAAGAGAAAGAAGGAGAATCGTTACAGAAGACTTGTTTTGCTTTCATCATCCTTCCAATCTAGAGATCGAGGAAGCCACGTGAGAGTCGCATATAACGAAGAGCAGTCTGATTTTTTTTTCACATGTAAATGCGTAAACGCGAGCATCGACGACGCGTAACGACAATGCGGGAAGATTGATCCGGGGGATATGGACGTGAAAGTTGCGAGTCGAATGAAAAATTTATGGCGGACAGCCGGACGGACGCAATCTCGAGTTTCCCGGGCAGGCAGGAAACTCAAGTTCGTCGAACTCCCCGTTCTCGGCAAGGAAGGTGTCAATAGAGTGAGACCTTCCCGACCCAGGAGAACGAGCTTGTTCTGAAGGATCCCTCAAGATGATACGTCTTATGAGCCCCCCTCCCCCTCCACCCGCCCCTCATGTACCCGTATTCCTGAGAAACCGCGTGACAGACTAAAGTGACGGATTAAGTGTTAAGTGAGCTTCAGTGCTTACGGAGCATATTGAAAAGATAGATAATCGACGCTACTAAATCATCCTTTTCTCGAATACGTACATGCGTCTGCTTATTAATCCTTTGATTAACTTATGGATTTAAAAATGTCAGTTTAATTCTTGCACATAAATTTTCCGTAAAATTCAGTGAGATTTCCCGTAATATTTTTCCATCTGCATTGAAAGTTTATGTGTCTCATATGATTTGTGTATTTTTATCGCACAATTTTATCCCAAGATATTATTACAAATATGTAAAGTGCAAATCTATGATTTTTGCGCGAGTTATTGGATCGAAAAATACAAGCTACAACAATATAATAATCATATTTTGTACAAATATAATCTTTTTATAGACTATCGATATTTTTTTGATGCCGCGGATGGAATTGAAAAAAAGAAATGTTTTAAATGTAAATACATCTAATTTAACATTACAATTTCTAGAATCGAATTATATTTTTATCCACTTTTTCTTTCTCTTTTTTTACAGCAACAAAGAATTAATGCGTCGTTGTTGATCGTACAACTGCTTTCCCGATAGCTCACTTAATACTTCGCACTTCGTTCGTTGTAATCTCTATCATCATGGCGTAACAGCGTTTTATTTATCTCATGCGAAAAGCACGCTGATGCATGAAGCTCGTGACGCCTTTCCCGCGGGGATGCATAAACCTTTACTATGAGTAGAAATAACACGTTTCCTCTCCTGCGGCTTACCGCGGACGATCGCTTCGACCTTTCCCCGCTTAGTTAAGTCTGTCAGAAGAGATCCAAGACGCTGTTATAAATCTTTTATTCGATCTAAGCGACATGAAGCCAGATGTCTCGCGTTTCGTTTCGCAATAACGATAAATTTTATATACATATATAAAGATATAATGATGATATGATTATAATGATGATAATGATGATGATCGTAATGAAGAGATAAAATCGTATCGATGTGCAAAAATATTGCTTTTACGGAAACACAAGATAGCGATTTCTTTTATATTTATGAATTGTTTATATCAGAAACATTCGTAAACCATTATGTGACTAACCCAAAAAGATTTTCCATCAATATGTGATTCCCTTCTTCGTGAGTTTATTATGGACATTCAGATAGTGTCCGAAATGATTGGAAAGTTTCCGACAAGTTGCCTTGAGTAAGAGACAACTTCGATCTCAAGACACGATTGCGAAGGTTTCACGTAATGATTGAAGAAGACCGCTATCGTCTGTTTCGTAAATCGAATTTTGAAAAAGATTCATGTGTTGAAAACACACATTGCCGGTCGAAAGTGTAAATAATTCATTAATAAGTATCCCGTCGTTGAATTTTATTAATATAGAATAATCTTAATAATATTATTAAGTTAGATTTACGTAACTATGCATTAAATTATGTTCAGAAATGAGATTCAATGATGCTCTGTTAAATAAGCCTGCATAATTCAACGGCTGAATTTTATAGTGAAACGAAAATAAACGAATCATCATATCAATCGCGGCATTTCGCGAGGGAATCACCGGCCCGTTCATCTGTCAGTTATTTACGACGATGATCAGATTGGATTCCGATCGCTCGTATCGTTAAAGCGTCCCGTTTTATGCCCGAGCACGCGAGATGCATTTATGCGCCGCGACTATCGCGAACACGACGTCACGACGTTGAAACAGCCTCGATGATGACAACTGCGACGACGACAAAAGAATGTATTTATATACATATGCAATATATTATAGCGATAAAATTCAGAAAGAAAACAGGATTTTTGTATTGGTTTTAATTACGACACCGAATCTTCGCAGTCTGGAAAAAAAAAACAGTAAATCGCGAACTGATTGTGAATGCGATTTCGGGAGAATCTAGAAGTCTCGCGCACACAGTTCCCTCGGAATCCTTTCTTTTTCAATCGGTTAAACACAAGTTGTAGGAAAACAGTGGACACACGACGATGACTACGCTATGAATAAGGTAATCTATACGATACTACGGGGTTGGCCGTGAGTATTGATCGGGCCCCGCCTGCCTCTCTCACACTCTCTCTCTCTCTCTATTCTCTTGCACTCTGCTTTCTCGCTTACTCTCTCTCTCAAACACACATACACACACACACATACACACACACACACACACACACACACACACACACACACACACACACACTCTCTGTTTCTCTCTCGTCGTCTCCTCATGTTTTCCCCAATCCACCCTGCTCCTTGCCTCCTTTATCCTCCCTCAAAAGACTCAGATATTCCGTTGTCCGATTCGAAAGGAGCAGGAGGGATTATTTCTTGTTTCCTGGTCGACGCTTCTCAAAAGGAGCGCAAGATCGTCGGCCAGAAAAAGGACATGCACTTTTGAAAACTAATGACGATCGTTTACCTGTTGATATATGAATATACAAGGAATGGTAATCCCGTTTTTTTTGCAATGGAAGAGATTACTCTTGGTGTACGTAGCTGTAGTTCAATAATTATCTCATGATTATCATTATTTGTTGGACACATTGCTAGGATATTCGGCTGTAGGTCTCAAAACTTTAGACGTGCTAAATATCGTTTTCTTAGAAACAATCGTCTATAAATAAAAATTACGCGAAAACATCTCCGTCGTTAACATGGCATCTTCGAATTCGAGAAATCAAGAGAAATGTATGGCATAATTAAATGTTAATATATTACTAATTTGTTATTTTAATTTTGAATGTATTGCTTCACTTAATAGAATTAATATTAAATATGCGGATGCTGACTTAACATTACGTATTTCCACCTCCAAAAAACATTTATAGCTAATCGTAAATGAAAATCAAATACACCAGAGTTGCTAATTAATTGCTCCAAAATTTTACAAATAAATTTTAAATATATTAAATTTTTATAAATACATCAACATGGACTATTATAACCTTTTGAGATATTATATATCTATATTAAATTCTATCTTTATTAAATTTATATTTATATTAAATTATTAATTATTAATACTTAATTAAATATTTTAAATATTTGAAAATAAAACATGTCGAAAGAAAGAATATTTTATGTGTTTCATATTATACAATGATTACAAACCGAATCACTACCGTAAAGATAGATGGGCAATTAATTTTATAAATAAAACAATTAATTAACAAAATTATAAATCGCTCACCTTATGGTTGCTATCGTCCGATGCTTTCCCAGACTCTTCTTTTCCCCTCTTGTTTATTCTTCGTTGCCCCTTCGTTGGCACTCGCATGACATCTTTCGCGAAAACATGGTTAATTACGATCACACACGCGTCTATTGATCATTAATCATCAGAATACGAGTTGCGCAGTGCTTTACACAACACCAATGTTAATCGCACACGATGTGCACTTTATTCTACATACATATATTGCGAGAGGAGAACGCACAAAGGTCAGATAAAGATCCACGCTCGGCGCTCGGAAAATCGCACGACCAAGTTCACACAATGCTCTGTTGCTAACGAATAGTATATGCACGAATTTTACGTACTATTTTATTATCGGATCTCGATTCCCCCGCCACTACCTTCTTATTCAAGTCTCGCCGCGGAATGACAACAAGATCACCGTACGTAAACAATAGACACGCCATACGCCGCCGAACTTTTCTCTCTCGTCGACGTGTAATTCAATATAAAAAAAACTTACATTATAAAATGTTAAATATATTTCGGGGCTTCAACAAAATTAATTGTCATACGGCGCGTTTGGCCTTTCGTAACGTTCTATTATTTTTACCGCTGCGGTTTTGTGCGAACAGAAACCGTTGCGTACGTGCGTTGTATTATCTCTCAAAGTATGATAAATACTGTAAGAGATCCAAGCGCGATCATTCCCGCGATCGATTAAAGATTATCAGCCCGCGCGATTAATTAACTTCCGCGATTAACGTGTCTCAAGTAGTCATTAATAAAATAGTATTGTGCAGTATCGGATAAAGCCAATGTTATTTTCGAATTTCTCAGTCATTAATAAAACATCACGGATTAGATACAAAATGAATTGACTCGAGCGTTATATTGTTACGCGTTTAATTAATAAGTATAGTCTCGTTATTGAGCTACCGTATTTTAATATTTATAATCGCATATCATAAATTTGGCGCTTGTACATCGGTGATCTGTTGTGAAACGCGTATTTTACGTGATTCATTCGATCAAAATCAATCGCGCGTATCAATAAATCATATTCTTGGATATTACATTCTGCGGATATCTATCCTTAATTTTAATTTGTACATTTATTCACTTGTGTTATAATGAGATAATAAAATTATCGTAAAGTACCTGCGTATACTATTCGTTAGCAACAGAGATAGCGTTTTATCGCGCAATTTTCCAAAGCCAAGCACGAATAACCGTTGATTTTTGCATTCTTCGCAATATAAAATAAAGTACGCAATTAACATCGAGAGTGCTACATAAAGTTCCGCGTAATCGTCGCATTCTCTCTAATGATTAGTACGCGCGAGATCGTACTTAACAACACTCTCGCATGTCGACTGAAGGAGCAACAAAGTACAAATAAGAGAGGAAGAGACATCATAGCGGAACAATCATAAGGCGAGTAATTCACAACTTTATTAATTTATTATTTGCAATTTGTAAAATTAATTGTTCGCTTATCTTCGCGGTAAAGATCTAATTTACATCATTGTGTAATGATGCATATAAAATATTATGATTGTGAGTCTTATTTTGAAATATTTAGAATATTTAATAAAATATTGTTTATAATTAATAATTATAAATATATATATAAATATATATATAAAGAAACATATGTAAAATATTTGTAGATATATAGAAAATATAAAAAATAGGAGATATAAAATTTACTTAGCCCATGTTGATGCATCTATAAAAATAATTTAATATTTTTGAAATATATTTACAAAAACTTTTAGCAGTTAATTAGCAATTAATTCTAGTATAGTTTTTGTTTATGATTCAATATAAATATTTTTCGGAGACAAATGCTAATGTAATATTAAGCCAGCATTTCCATTTTCAATATCAATTTCTTGCTAATTGGTAGAAGCAATAAATTCAGGCTTAGAATAACAAATTAGTAAAATTAGCATTTAATTATATCATATATACGAATTTAATTTCTTGTAATATGAGTGTCAGATTAACGGAGGTCACGTATACGCGTATACAAAAGCCACGTATATGCGTATTACGTAACACTACACGGATAATTATGAATCTTACGAGAAAAACGCTGTAGTCTTAAAATGCTTTCAGGCATCACAGACGCAATCAACATATCGAATTTGCTCTTTTCTCTGCTAGTCTCTTTTTTTATCATCGGAAAGTTATTTGCATGTCCTTGTGACATAATGCAAAACCATTCGTACCACCTGATTTGTCATGATGAATCTGCCGAGTTTCAAGTTCATCTCCAAGAAATGTTAAGAAAGAGAGAAAGAAAAGAGAGAGAGATGCGAGAAAGAAATTGCCAAGGATTAATTAGAATGTCGTCGCGTTGCTACTGTCTCGCGCTACAGAATAGATGATCAGACTGCAAGATAGAGAACTCCGGTGCAAGAAACACAACGAAGAAAATAGCCGTGGAACAATTAGTTCATTAGTGTCTATCTGCATCGGTATTCTGTGAAGCAATCACGACGCAGACCGACAAATGTCAACGAGAAATGGCATAAAGGCGAACGGGTATCGCGCTTAAAGTGAGACGACGCACACGAAAATAAGGCAGATACGAGAAATCAATCCAACGCGTCTTCTCAAATCGTTTAAGGGCATCTCACCGCCACTTTTCCGATAATTTCCGAGATAGAAACAGGACAACCCTCTCTCGTTTGCTCGCTCGCAAGACCTATTGACCCGCAATCCACAGATGTCCGTACTTTAAACACGGAGTACGAAGCTAATAATTTGTATTACGGGTTACGTATTGCAATTAATTTCGCAAAAGAATTTGCACAAAGAATGTATCGAGCAAAAATTATCAACGGTTTTGTTCACTTTCCTACTTAGTCTCCGATACAATTAGCACCGATCGTTTTGTTATATCGTTAATATCGTTAAATATAGGTGCAGCCAATCGCGTTGTGTATACTTCATATTGTTTTTCACATAATATAATTTATTATCTTAGAGCAACAGTTATCAGAGCATGGAGATGATACTTGGACATCTTCCCTTTATTCTGGTGTTTCGTAATGAAATCGAATCGTAAAATTGGCCCAACTTCGCGCCTCTATTCGAAGGCAAAATACGACGGTGAACAAATCGCTTCCGGCTTAGAACATGTAAATGAACCGTCGTTATATATTCCCCCGAACGCGCCGAACGCGGATCGTGAAAGCGGGTTAAGAGCCAGCCCGTGAGCGAACGTCCGTGAGGAAGGCCAAGTGGAAAAAGCGGGAAACGATTCCGCCGGCCGGATAGTTGCCTTCGATCAGATATATTCCGTGACTCGAAAAGCGGGCCACGTAATGAATTCGTGCGCCCTTCGCGTCGGCTGGCCTGGTTTCGTTGTGGACGACGATATGCTAAATGAAGGTACGACCTTCCCCTCCGCAAAAGAGGATGGATTCGCGCGAGGTCACGAGGATTAACCGTTCCTTAGCTAGAAATTCGAGCAAAAAAGTCGATCGATCAAAATTGCGGACGATCGGCATCGATATTTCATCGTGTACGCAACGTGCCGCGAAAAATCGAACTCTTTCTCTCTACGTCGTTCTACCTAGATAAGGAAGAGGGAAAGAGAGAGAGGGGGAGGGAAGAAAATCTGTTCTGGGGCACATTAAGCCCCGGATGAAAAACCGAGTCGCGGCCGGGATTAAAGTTCGCTCGCCGCGCGATGAGAGTATAGAGCTGAATCGACTAATCCAATTTAATCACCGTAAATATAAAATTTTATTTCCGGCATACAGTACGTTTTAATTTCTCCGTGCGACTCGCTCGTTTCGCGCGCACGATATTTATTCCGCGAGATCGGACATCTCACTTTTGCCAAGGACTTGCGAGGGCAAATGCGCGCGTTTGAAGGACGACGCTACAATAAAAAAAAAAAAAAAATCGAGAAAGGATTGCGAGCGTTGATATTTTTATCGCGCGGTTTTTTCCCCGATAATCCGTATGTTAGCTAATTATTTTCTCTCGATAAAATACATATAACGCGATTAAATAGAGAATAGCGATTTGCTTTTAGCAACGCAAATAGGATCTGACAAGGCAAACGTGTTACTTGCCGTTATATATAGGGGCCGTATCGATCTCCGTAAGAGAAATTCGCTGACAAGGTTGCAAGGTTGCACTAATTGAGGGTTTTAATTTCCTGTCCTATCATCCCAAACCGCCAATTTATTTGTATACGCGTAAACACACGGCAGTCTCTCCGAAAATGTCGATCGCGCCGAGATGACAACGTTCGAGGGGCGTTCGCTATACATAATTATATTCTGAGAAATTACGAGGATTAATTGGGAAAACGGATACCAAACACTTAACTTCGTGGCATTTGAAGTTCCTTCCTCGCACATAAATAAATATTGAAATTTATACGATAAATATTGAGAAAGATTACAGATTATCCCGATATCTCTAGAAAAGATTAATTTCATAATCTGTTTATTTTATCGAAAGAAAGTGTAGAGAGTGCCTTTTATCTCTTAATACTAGTGAAAAGCCATGTGTAGGAGTACAATGCGATACGGTGGCTGATGCTTTCGCGAGAATTTCTAAAACTTCCGGCAGGATACTACAATACTTCGCCGCGACTTCTATGATCTTCAGACATTCAGTTTCGTTCCGGGTATTAGCAAAATTGAAGTTTACGCGTTCTTGTCTCAGCACGTACAACTTGTTTACAACATGCCGCCGGTAATCTTACAAGGAATGCCATTGTACCGTAAACGGGTGTCACCGAACACAATATATCCATTGTGATAAAATTGTATAGTAATGGACTGCCCGCCGACGTTCAGACGCCAACAGCACCTTAACTTAACGAGGATTCTCAGCGTGTGATTTAAAAAAAGAGCAAAAAACAAACAAACCTTGAGAAAAAGTTCGATCCCTTTGAACTCTTATATATATATCCAAATGTGACACTCACGCGTAAAGACTTTTTTTTTTTTTTTTATGAAACTGAAAGCGCAACGAATTTTTAAGATTCTTACGTTGCAGCAGCGCCGATCTCTATCTCTTACCTCTATCTCTTGTACCTCTCAATCAACCGATAAACAAGACGATTAAGAGAAACGAGATCAATCCGAGAGAGTCTTCCCGCGCGACTATCCCTCCTCTTCGCGAATATCGCAGAAAGGCGTTCGTCGTCCACGAAAATAAAATTCCCGGCCGCTTCGACACGACGCATCGACGCAAAGAGAGAGAGAGAATGAGATAACGCACGCAGATGCGCGCACAGATACAGGTACACGCAAAACAGTCGTAAAACAGAGGACCCGGCCGGACGGACGGATGGGGCTCGCTCCTTGTTTATTTATTCTTTCGTAAAGTCAACAAAAATTTCGCCACCGGCCAGCCGGACCCGCCGCGGAGCGAACAGTGGACCGCGGCCGAGCCAAATGTAGTTGGCCGACTGGCCAAATGAGAGTTTGCGTCTATTATTACACACCGCCCAGCGGCCGTAAACCGCCACGGGACCCGAAGAACGAACCGACGAGCGAAACGTACGTGCGAGCGATACAGGATGTATCAGAGAAACGATAGGATTGTCCGATGAGACAGACTTTCCTTGGAACCCAGCTCGGAATCGATCTTTCCTTTTATCGATTGACGGTGTGTTATTTGAGTGTCACTTATACAAGATTTTATATATATATGTATATATGTAGGTGTGTGTGTGTGTGTGTGTGTGTGTGTGTGTGTATGTGTGTGTGCAATATAAATCTTTTTTCTCTTTGGCAATAGATTTAATATTTTAAATATTGCGGAATTTCGCATGAAATTTTTGCCGCGTACGTCAAGATTGACATATCTCTAAAATCGATATTTATGTGATTTTATTCAATGTTATCGAAAGAAATATACGTATAGATTTGATAACATGATTTATGCGCGTCATTATTATAGAATAAAAATTAAAAGTGTGGCGTCGTAATAAATTTGTCTTGCGTATATATTACCTTCTTTTATAGAACGTCCAGATATTTATTCTATATTGCAGATAAAATAATTACAAGAGTGTGAAATTTACAAAAATATTATATGCAAATAAATCCAATCCAGTGCCCCAATTTTTTTTGTTCTATAAATACATTTTTATTTAAACTTGTGCTTTTTTTAATAACCAGAAATAAAAAGATTTCCCTCTGTCAGATATATTATTCCATGAATACTAAAAAATTGTATTTGCAATTCAGATATATATATTCGTTTAAAAGAAAATAAAGAAAATTTGCGCGATTTGATGCTATTTTTAATACTAAGATGTAGAAAAGCAAAGGTTACGTTCCCTCGTGAGTCAGACGCTACACAGTATATCCATATTCTAAATATTCATAAGCTTGCAAACGTCCGACTATAGACTCCATTTCTACACAAAACAAAATTTTGTAAAGCTTCGGATGAGAACGAGGCAACATCGTTATCGTTACACTGCGCCAAACGACGTATATCATAGATTGTAGAGAGACTGTTATCGACCGCACGTTGATATCGAAAATTCATGAGAGAATATTTAATTGAGAAGCGCATGATCCCGACACTCGCTCGTCTATTTAGTGGAGATTGAAATATCAAAGTCATAGAGAGAAGAGAAAGAGAGAGACACGCGTGAGCTAAAGCGTTGTCGATAGCGAATCGCTCGTGTGAAAAAATCCTTAAAAAAAGAAAAAATTCACGTGCGATTTAAAAGAATTAGTTGGCCGAATACCGAACGAGCTAATACGAGAAGAAACGATTTCGTTGGTGTTTATCGTGCAAGTAAATCTCGATACTTGAAATCCAACCCAAAGAATTTGCAGAGTCGGCGTTTAATAAGACGAAAACATGCATGCGCGCGTCACGCATCGTGACGCTAATCAAGCGTGACGCTCGCGCGAGCACACGCCGCCCGCGATAAGATCGATGGCAGCATCGCGTAATTTCGAGAAATCCGTGGTCGTGATAATGATCTTGCGATATATCTCGCAATCATCGAATCTCATTAGCTCCCAGATAAACGTGCGCTGTAAAGAGGTTCATTCACCGGCGCTTATCGACGCGAATAAAGTCAGCATAGTTATAACCGCGTTGCTAACGATTTTACAGAAAGAGAGAGAAAGTGTAACGCATATTATACTTTCAAATATATATATTGTATATATATATATATACATCGTTATGTATATATATATACATCGTTATGTATATATGTATTGTGTATAACACGACCAATGTTGACGACACTCCCATGGCTGGCGGATGATAATTAAAAAAATGCATAATAGCACGAAAAACGAGTCACATCTCGTCTAATTATGCGTTGAGAACTTAATTGAGACTTTTATTTTCCACGTCGACAATTTGAAATGTTTATATGTTAGTACGCTCTTCGAATATTTATGCAAATTAACCATCCCGAATGACGGGGACAAGTATTTAGAGGAACGTAAATATAATAATACGCAGCCATCACAAGATTTTACTAGAGAGCAATATGCGCAACGATATCACAATATGTGATGGATGCCATAATTTATCGCGCGCGAGCGACAAATTTAACGCGCGGAACGCGTAATAAACGAAAATAATCATCGCATATGTGTTAACGCAGCGAATTTCTGAACCTCTGGTTGTTGGAAAACTGCGTTCTTGGCGACCGAAAAATTTGAGTTGTGACTATTGTATTATAACATACGCGATGCAAAACACGTCTCCGCGAAATCAAATTTCTCACAAGACTACACCAGCTGCTTTGTAAATTAAAGATGATTCCATGAGCGTCTATAATTCACTTTAACGAGCACACATCGACCGATCGGGATTTCGAGAGAGATATTATTCCTACTGGAAGGAATATGTGTAAGCAATTGATTTTCTTTAATTTAACAATTTATAAAAGCTAATAGAACAGTACTAATTAAAAGGGATTTATCAAAGTTCAAGGACTCCGCAATGAACGAAATAACTAAATAATTATAATCCGTTTCTCTATTACGTGAAAATATTACTCTCGTGAAGTTCGACAAACACGCGGGACTCAAGGATAAATATTAATTATAGATCCTTCTCAAGTCATTAATGCGTCCTAAGTTCGAGAACGTCTGTCTCTCGTCGCGACGCGCCGTTATTTATCAATGGTAAACAGAAGCGAAGCGATATAGAGGCGGGCGCGGCAGAAATGCACGGGCACTTTGCATATTTAATGCGATCAGAATGCATCAGGTCAAGAATATCGTGACGCGCTGCGCTATTTTTCTCCGTACAAAAGAAATGTCACGCAGGTGACGCACGTCATATATTATCCGCGATACCGTGCTTCACGCGTTGAAATATGCACGCGTTTCGATTGAAAGAGAAACCGATACGATTCTAGTTTACGACAGTTACAATACTCGACACAATAAAATTCTCAAGGTATTTATAAAAAAAATATGTTTTCAGAACGGCACGATCTCGACGAGAAGCTAGCTGTCGCTCGTGCATAATGGGAAAAAAAAAAAAAAAAAAAAAAAAAACATTAAATATATTAAACAGCAAAGATATCTATCTCGATTGCTTTGTGCGAGGAATATCGGGGTCAAGTATCCACCGAAAGAATTTCTTCGTTCAACGATTAATTTATGTCAAAATTATATCGCTTTATTATCGTTTTATATATACTTTCCTGAATAAATATTTAGAATAAAATTTGATCCGAATATAAATTCTGGGATTATACAAATTTCTAATCGGGTCGCAGCGATCTCGGCGCGTGACGCGCGAATAGATTTCCGCGGCGCGGAAAAAAATGGGACGATCGTTGTGAGAGAGGGCATCGGTGCACCGGTACAATACAATTACAACGTGACCCTCCTCCCACACTGGACGCGGACGCAATTAGACTGCAAAAATATTAGCACGGTAACGCGAGAACCGTCGGCGTAACGCGATGCCTTTTAAATTCGGTAATTGTCCACGCGCAAGAAAGCGCGGCCGACGACGTAATTGACGACGCGTCGCGACGCGATGCGAGACGCCGCGCCTCGCGCCCCTCTCTCTCTCTCTCTCTCTCTCTCTCTTTTTCGCGCGCGTTGTCGTCAGATTCTTAAAATAATCCCAAGCCGAAGAGCCGGTCCGTCACGGCGAACTAGAGCCGCACGACTTTTGGCAGCGATGTCGTCACAATTCGACGGGCAAATCGATTGTCAAATCGACGGTCGTCATTCTAATGACGATCGAGCTTGCATAATCTAATCTAATTTTGACGGGGGATGAATCAACGACATCGTACAAATCGAACGAGATACTCGCGTTGGAGTAAAGTACGATCGCGGAGAGAATCTCACGTTTCGAGAAGCGCGATCCAATTTTCAATTATTGTGAAATTTTTCTTGGAAAAAGAATTCTTTCTCAAAGAGACCGCGCACATACAACATTCCGAGAGTGCTTCGACATTTATTGTACATGTGCGCGAGGCCGCGCTCTTAAAAGCAAAGCAGTTTATAATATTAAACGCATATATATATATATATATATATATATATATATATATATATATATATATATCTCGTAACGCGTCGACCTGAATTTTAATCTTGCGTACATCTCGTCGCGGCGAAACATCGAAATTACAAGTTACACGTTCGCGGAATAAATTATACGAGAGGAGTCGCGCGCGCGCGCAGCTCTCGTCGTTCAAGCGACATTTCGAAATTACGCGAAAGGATAACCGAGGTTGCAGTAGCACCGATCGCGCCGGACGTGCGCCGTTTATTCGCGTATCAGAGAAGGCCGAGATAAGCCATGCCCGCAAAGATCATTCCTTACGATTTGGCACGTTCGAGCGGAACGATTACAACAACGTGCTCGGCGCTAGACAACGCTTCTCTACGAGCGCGTGCATTTACAACGAAAAATCATGCTAATGCATCTGCCACTCTCGAGATTACGGATACGTTCCTGAAACGAGGCGCATGCGGGGAAAAAAAAAGCTACGGCGTGTACGTAACGCGGAACGTTTCGTCCTTGGAAGAGAAAACGCGAGGGAAGGGAAGGGAAGAAAAAAAGACGGGACGTCGAAAAGAGCTCTGGCGGTTAAAAATCATCGATTATCGGATACGTATTCCAACGGCGTTCTTGGAGACATTCCAAATTTACGTTGCGGACAACGAGTTACGGCCGTGAGACATTATTTACGCGACCGCGGACATTTGCGTACAGAGAGAGAGAGAGAGCTCTTTGAGCGGGACGAACCCCTGTGTAAGCCAATTACGATGGCGCGCGTAAAACGATTTCGAGATTTTCGCATTAAACGACACGAATTAAAACGATTTTTTGTCTACACATCGCTCTTACAGCGTTTTCCAATCTTTTCGTATACTCGAGAAAAGTAAACAGCGCGACGCTTGACAGATATCTGTCAAACGAGAGATATATCTGTATTTGCTCTGCGTTTGGTCTTTTACGGAATGTTTTAATCGATTTTCGATTATCCCAGAGAGATATATATCCCGTCTAATCTGTCTCATTCGATTCACAATGAGAATCGTTATGTGTGTGTGTGTGTGTGTGTGTGTGTGTGTGTGTGTGTGTGTGTGAGAATAAAACTTCCTACTATATGTATATATATATATATATATACATTTATATATATGTATTCTGATATACATCTATCTCTAACTACATAATCGGTACACTAGAGCTGGATTATCCGGCGCTCGAGTATCAGATTACGCCATTAAATTTTACGATCCCGGGTTAAGCCGCCGACATTTTAGACAAACGTAGAACCTCGCGCGAAACAAGGTTGCGCATAAAGGGATGACATAGCAAATAAACGCGCGCGTAAAAAAAAGTCGTAAATCCTCGCTCTCATGTTTGAAAGCGTCAAGTCAAACGCGGGTGATTAGACATTATTTATATCGTACACACAATTGTGTAAAATTCGGTTTCTCGCGGCAAAAAAGATTTCTCCCGCGACGCTATTAAAATATTCATGTAGTATCTCGTTCGCGCGCGCGCGCGTGCTTTTATTTCGTCAATTTCATGACCTAGATTCACCTATCGAGAATCGAAGAGTTATGCGTTCGTAGGAAGCCGGAAACGGAACGCGGAAGATGCGGCATTCGCTCGGCTATAGACCATAACGGGGGAAAAAAAAGAGAAAAGAAAAAGAAAAAAAAAGAGCCGTGAAAGAGGAGAAAAGAGAGAAAGGCGAAACAAAAAAATACGAGAGCGCCCCATTCGGCAAGGGTCAATGATCTAAAGTACCACCTGTGTGTGTGTGTGTGTATATGTGTGTGTGTATGCGCCCTAAACCGGTCTCATTTTCGACGCTTGTTTCCAGTGATATACCGCAACGCCCACCCTTCTTCCCTTCCCGGATATCGAAAAACGATCGATATCATTGTAAAATTTGTTTACCCTCCGACGCTTCGAAGAAAACAATCCGCGCGTCTATATGCAATACGCAACAAGTATCTTCTCGCCCATAATAGGAGATATCCAACTCTTCAGTCACCTAAACGCTTCGATATCGCCTCTTTAAACGACGGGACGAGCCGCGTCTTCGAGACGCGCACACATATTAAATGACAGATAACGCGCGTACACACATACGTGCGCGCGGCCTACATGACGGCGACGCAGTCAGCTGTTCGAGAGACGCGTCGTGTCCAAAGAAAGAGATGGAGGAGAAATACGCGCGAGAGGAGACCGACGCTCGCGTCCTCGAGACGATCGCGTTCCTCGACCCCGCGAAAATGAGGCTAACCGAGCAGCGCGACCTCCGGGATGAAACCTACGGGGAAGATGGCGGGGGGAGGGGAAGAGGGGGAGGGGAAGAGGGGGAGGGGAAGAGGGGGAGGGTTGATCGCGCCGCGGCGAGGTTTGGTTAGGTTATGTTACCGCTGGACCCCGCGGCCTTTCAACCCCAGAACGCGAAGGGCGAGTTGAGTTTTTTCTTCTCGAAGAAGATGCGAGAGCGAAGCGAAACCGCTCGGCGATTTCGCTCCGCTCTCGTGGCCGAACGCGAGGCCAGGTCGATAGCAATGGCGTCGCCGAGCAGGCAGGCAGGCAGGCAGAAAATCAATCGCGTGTAAGACACGCGGCGTGTTTTGACGCGCCTACTTCTTCACTCCATGTCCGAACGACGTTGGATCTCGAAACCGGCGAGAGAGAATTCTCCGCGATGCAAGCGTGGAGATCAAGTTTGCGTCTCTCTGCGAGAGAGAGAGAGAGAGAGAGAGAGAGAGAGAGAGAGAGAGAGAGAGAGAGAGAGAAAGAGAAAGAAAGAGAGAGAGAGAGAAAGAGAGAGAGAGAGAGACTTGGGATCTAAACTCGAATTTACGACACCGGTTTCGATCCTCATCGTCGAAACGCGACGAGCGAGATATATGTATAATACATAATGAAACGTAATAAAACGAAAAGAAAAAATAGAAGACGGGTGGAGAAGGCGCGAGCAACGGCGACATTACCGACCGAGACGGCCGGAAAAGAGACGGGGCCGCCGGGGTCACTCACTCACGCATGCACTCACGCACGCACGCATGCACGCACGCACATTTACGTACATCGCACTCGCACTCACGTTGAAGAGCGAGTCGCGCATATTCACGCGGCCGGGCGAGAGGCGAGAGCATGCGTTCGTCGGACCGCGCGTCCCGTCGAAGCATCATCGCCGTTTGCTCGCGCGCGAGATGTTATAACTTATTGACTTGTTATGGCTTACTTTTGATCACTCGGTCCGTCGTGGGGAGCTTCTGCGAGTTGTTGGAGGTCATGCTGTATGAGGATAAATGACGAGTGGGCGCCTCACTCTCTCTCGCTCTCCTTTTCCTTCTCTCCTTTTCTCTCTCTCGCGCGCAGCAGGATAGCCTCTTGCGCTGTCCTTGTCGCTCGCGCCCGCGCTCCGCCGTGTCACTCCGCCCGCACCGTTTCTTTTCCGCTTTCTTTCACTGTTACTCGTCTTCCTCGAACGCTTCTTCCTCCTCTTGTTCCTCTTTCCTCCCTTTTCCTCTTCTCCTCGTCCTCCTTTTCTTTCCTCCCTGTTTCGCGTGCTCACTCGCGCGTGAGTTATAACGGCTACCTTCCGCGTATACGGAGGGGTTGGGTAGAAGGAGAGGGCGGTATTTTCACCTCGAGAGCCCGGCGCGGCCGCCACACACACACATGTACACACGCGCGCACGGAAATACGCCGCCGGGAGGGAGAGAGCGGACGTGCGGACGACGAAGGGGGCAGGGGGGAAGGGAGGGTGGCGGCGGAGAGGTGACGGAAGTTATCGCACGGCGCGGCACATCGGTGCCTAGGAACTGTTCATGGGCGTTCTTGATGTAGCCGTTGACACGGAGGAGGAAAAAGGAGAGACGGCTGCTCTCTCACACTCTCTCTCTCTCTCTCTCTCTCTCTCTCGTACAATATCTCTGCTTTCTCGTCTTCTCTCAGGGCGGTCCCCTCCTCGCACACACCCTTCCAAGGGGGGTAGGCGCGACCGTGCACTCGCGAATGCACGCGGCGGATAAACGTATCGACGAGCAGCGCGAAGGATCCTCGACGAGGAGCTTTCGCTCGCTTCGGGATCGCTGGACCACGCGCGAGCCGCACGACGACGACGACGACGGCGGCGGCGGCGGCGGCGGCGGCAGCGGCGACGACGACGACGACGACGACGATGGCCGATTTAGATGGCGACGGCGACAACTCGATTGACAGGGATAACGACGACGACGAATCGAGCGAGCGTTTGCTCCTCGCAAACGCGACACCAACGCGCCGCGATTACGGACAGTAATTTGAAAATGAAGACGTTGACGATCGCAATAGCGGTGGCGACGCTGACGACGACGACGACGACGACGACGACGACGACGACGGCGACGACGACGACGGCGGCGGCGGCGGCGACGGCGACGTAAACGACGTGAAGTACGACGACGGCGGCGGCGACGACGGAGACGACGGCGGCGGTAGCGGTCGCAACGACAACGACGTGGACCGGGACAACACCGTAACGACACGAAGCACCGCGACACGTAACCGCGACACCGACACTCACGGTCGAGACACCACGCCGCTAAATTTTAACTACAAGATGTCTGTCTCTCTGCTTCTCCGCGGCGCGCACACTGACGGCTCCTCCGCGGACAGGAGGACGCACACGCGCAGCCCTCCGCGCGCAGCGATCATTCGAGACAGCCGATTGGCCGCGCCGCCACCAGCTGCCGCCACCCGCGAACTATATAATCGCGACATAGAGGCGCCACTAACCGCGCGCGCGAGCCGCAACGCCGAGAGGCTCTTCTCGTCGATACTCCGTTCGCCGTTCGCGTCTTGTCAGATTAAATCTGTTCGGTTTAACTTACGCTTTGTCGCACTTGTCGCATTTAAAATGAATAAGAGGCCACGCGTCACTCTAGATCTTGGAAAAAAAAAAAAAAATATGAAAGAGAACGGAAATAAAGTAAAGTTGTGAAACTATCAGATGTGTACTTTTTTATAGCGCAGACATTTTTGAATTTAAAAATATAATCAATACGAACTCTCAAAACTGGTGCGCAAACTATAGAATTATATTTGAGCGATATTAAAGTAATCTCATCATTAATAATGTTTACATACATGCGAATACAATATTTTATTATTATTTTTACACGTCGAGATTGAAAATTTCAAAGTTTATGAATGCGATAGAATATTGTTTATCCCGGGTTTATCGGCCAACGTACGAGCAAGTAAACATCAGAATATAGTATTGTTATCGAGAATCCTTTATGTGCGCCCGCGAGGGATATCCGATTACACGCGTAAAGAATCGAGGAGTGTTTGAATGCAATTTCGATGAAGAATGAACAAACGGGACTATCCGAATTTGCGATCCTGTTTCACGTAGATGGAAAATAATTGTTCATCGTCACGTTTCGGAGATTGAATATAATAAAATGTAATTATCCCATATTTTCCTTAATGTGTAAGAAGAAAGGTCGCTTTCATTACTATTAAATAAAACTTACTTTGTTAACGAATTAAATAGAAGAATTGAAGACCCGTTTCTTTTGCGTTTGATTTTCCTTGTGCACACATACCGGTAACACAGAGCACAATGTGATTAAAGTTCGCAAAATATTATATAATTTTATCTAACGTTGGTAATTAACAAATGCATAAACGACAGCTAATAAAGTTAATGCCTGTTATCGCTTGATGGGATATTTAATGAATAATGAATTTTACGATGCAATATCTGTGCATGCAAGTCATTTATTATATTAATTATATAAATATAATAAATAAAATATGTTACAAACATAGACATATATTATTATATATGTCTATGGTTACAAATATATGATAAAAAACAAATACATATGTCAATATAAAACTCTTTCGAAAGAAAGTATTATTAGAGTTAAAAATAGGAAATAGATAGCAAGTGCGAATGATATGAGTTTTGGTTAAGAATTATTATTGTAAACCAAGTCCACTTCTTGGCTTAAAGTCAAGTTTGAGAAGTTAGATAAAATTAATTGATTAAATGTGAAACTCTTTCTTTAAGTGCTGCCAGATAAGGCAGTCCATCCGTGATATCCAGACCGTGATACATCTGTACGTATTTCGCTGTCACAGCGAAAAATATATCGGCTAAAGTAAGCTGAAAAGAGAAATATATACATATATGTATCGTTCTTGCGCAAAATCAAATCCTTATATCATTATAATTATATCATTCAAGAGCTTACTTGTTCTAATATATATCCATTGTTTATTTTGGCAAGTTCGTTCAAAGTATAAAAGTGCCTTGAGTGCACTGCGTCAAATGAGTGGGATCTTATATTACACTCATAGTGGTCACTTTCAATGCAAGTTACTGATATATCTGAAATATTACATTAAACATAAAGTTATATTCAAAAAGTCTATCGATCGAAAGATAGAAGATTAGAAGATAGGAGATAATTACCACGCCGGAATTCGTGTAAAAGATATATAGTTCTTTTTATAAGCCATTCATCTTGTTCATTATTGCCCAATAAATTTATCTGTTTTGCCAAATAATGACAGAGCATTAGGGGATCTGTGTAACTAGTCCCGTCAATTTCTAGAACGGGAAACTGACTGGATGGACTGGACTTTACTGTAAAAGAAAGATATGCTATGTATATCTTGAATTGAAAGACAGTATATGTAATGTTGATTCTTTAATTGAATGCGTTGAATATATTTCATTTACTTACACCAGTGTGTGCAGTACCATAACGTGGACATTTCGGGAATATGTTCTTCTTCGAAATGTATTCCTCCCAACATTAGCATGTACTTCACACATTCCCCCCCCATGTCTGGTAAATTGTAAAAAATAATTTTCTGTTCTTTCGTATTGCTCTGAAAATAGTACAATAGATTTGTTTTAAAATATATATGCGAAAAAATATAGAGAAGAGAGAGAGAGAGAGAGAGAGAGAGAGAGAGAGAGAGAGAGAGAGAGAGAGAGAGAGAGAGAGAGAGAGAGAGAGAGAGAGAGAACACGCGCATTGTTTATTAGACATTCTGATATAAAATCTCCTCAAGCGCAACACAAGTACAGAAAGTAATTTATATAAAAATTAATGCCAATTACATTAGTTGTTTAATCGGAGGTGTAGACTGGTAAACCAAAAAACTTAAGTATTAATGCTACAATATAAAATAAACAATAAATGAATATAACTAGAGAGAAGTATATATAGATTCAAGAATCATGCATAGTAGCATTGCTCAGGAACAAAAATAATTGAAAAGATAAATTATAGTTAAAATGATAATGCACATATATAATATAATGTGATATGATTTGATTTGATTTGATACAATGTAATATAATATAATATATATTGGCATCTATGTATATTCTTGAGGAAAGGGACACGTAAGAAGTTTTTTTCTGTAGAAAAGCGGTATATGAAATAAATATACTACTACTGATAAGATACATACATATACATATATACATATATATGTTATTACATATTATTATATAGAAGAAGAGAAAACTTGACGCCAATGCCGACTAATCAATGTGAGTGCAAGACATCTTTCTCTCTCTCTCTCTCTGTCTCTCTCTCTCTCTCTCTCTCTCTCTGTCTCTCTCTCTCTCTCTTTCTCTCGATCAAATAAAAGTTTACTTTAAACTTGATAGTTCGTATGTATCGAATATTTTGAGGTATTTTATTTCATAATTCTGCAGCATAGCTTTGGAAAGATTATTAAACAATTCTGTCCTGCATTATGACAATATAAGATCATCTCAGTGGTTTTAATTTTCCTATTAGCAGTCAAAGATCGAGAAACTCAAAGTTAATAGATAGAATGTGCGGTAGTTGAATCAATAATATTAAAAAATATACAATCAACAAAATAGTCTCTCCTAATATCAGTCTTGAATCTTGTATAATCTAATAGCCTTAGTTGTATAATATTATATAATATATATTCTTTATTGTATAATATATTCCTTCCTTAATTGAAAAATAAATCTGATGCAGTAATTAACATCATCTTTGGAGAAGAGAGAGAGAGAGAGAGAGAGAGAGAGAGAGAGAGAGAGAGAGAGAGAGAGAGAGAGAGAGAGAGAGAGAGAGAGAGAGAGAAGAAAAAAGAAGAAGAAAAAGAGAACCAGTGAAAAAGTGATTGAGCTAGTATTTCTAGATTGAGCTAAGATTTCTTGTCCTACAAGCAAGAAAAATCGGGGACTTAAATAATTATATCTATAATTTATTCATATTTTTTCATGCACTTAAAAAATGTTAACACTGTTTTAACTTGCTTGTAAATTAAAAATGTATACATGTTTATTGCTTAAACTTTATTCCGCGTGGGTGGACAATCAACGATAAAGCATTTCGAAAATCAATTATCTTTTATGGAACTTTCTACTCTCTTAAATTGAATCAGTGGAAATGTTACTGATTAAAGTAGCGATTTCATCGAAGATCAGGAAGTATTTCACTGATTTTCAGTGAAGACACACTTTGCTCCTCCGTCTTATCCCAGGTAGCAAAAATAGTCATTTTGACGTTATTTTGATGTAATTTGACGTTAAAATGATTAGTTTTGCTACCTGGGATAAGACGGAGGAGCAAAGTGTGTCTTCACTGAAAATCAGTGAAATACTTACTGATCTTCGATGAAATCACTGTTTCACTGATTATGGCAGTAAGATTTCACTGAAAAATGCAAACGATTTCAATTTGAATGATCATGCACGCTATCAAAGAATGCTATCAGAACGGCCATCAAAGTGCATGACTATCGCTACTGCCATACCATTGATACTTAACTTTGTTAAATGTACTTATAATTATTCTAATTTATGTCCTTTCGCTGTACTTATATACAAGGTCTATTCAAATTTCGCAACTTTTTTTGTAATTTTTTGGATCTCAATCTTCTTAATCATCTCTTTCAATGTGCTTTCTCTCTCAATACATCGTTCTCAGTGCTGTTGCCATTTTGCGAACGTTCTGAAGATTTTTTAGACATGAGAAAAGGACTGGGAGGGGAAGGAAAACTATGAAAATCGCGTATTAGTTCGTCTAAATTTTTTTTCTTTGATGAGCTCGTCATTTGAAATCGTCTGACATCGTCTAAAATCGTCATCCAGCGATGTATTGAGAAAGGAAGAGAGCATGTTGAAGAAGACAAGCATAATTAAATTGCAGATAAATTGCAAAAAATTACAAAAAAATTCTGGAATTTTTCCGGAACAAATCTTGTATATTAAGTAAAGAATTGATAAGATTCTCATGTTAAAAACACGATTTAAATTCCTTAAACTATTAAGAGTCAGACGCGGGTGATAGTGCGGTTCAAAGTTTAAAAAAAAAATTATAATTAGGAAAAGAAACGGCATGAAGAGCCACGCGCAGTTATTTGGGCGCAAAAACCAATGTTTAGTATTCCAAAAGGTATAAACTTAACGAACGTTTCGACCCTTTTTTGGATCATCCTCAGCACTAAATAATCGTATAAAAATAAGTTAAATTCGTCGTTAAATTCGTTAAATTCAAATCTTTAAAATTGAAATTAAAAGCTAGTCTTAGTCATCCGAAAAAACGAAACCGGTGAGAACGGATACGCAGACATCAGGCAGTCAGTAATAGAAGTCACACGCATCAAACAGATAAAATGAAAAATGCAGATAAACACAGAAAAAAGTCCGTCGTCTCTCCCGTCAATGCACAAGAATAATTTATTCTGTGAAATAGCATTCTCAGGATGTTTCTCTCCTAGTTGATAAGCCAGGGAGAGATGCAGGGAAGAAATATAATATGCATGTCAAGCTTAGTTAATAATATCTGTAAATTACAGTAACGTTTGACAGAGGAGGCGAACGCAGAAAAGATTGAAATGAAAAATGATGTGACTTACGAAAATTTCTTTAAATCTTTAACGTCGGAGTTGTGTGGTGCCCCATCTTGTCTCACATAATTACTAATGTACGTTGATATGATGGCAATCTTAAACTGATCGATGTTGTCTCGGCGACAAGAACGGTGATACTGATGTAGACATTCGACAAGGAGAGGCACAAAAACAGAAGCAAAGAAAGATTCGGCGTGGTGTTTACAATTTAGACAACCTATTCATAACTGTGGTATAAACACCCGGAAGGAATTCGGTGTCCGTTTGCAAGTTCAAACTATTTTTTTGTATATTAATGAAAATCATTTCAGAGATCAGTGTTTTATTAAAATAAGGTTCGCAATCCAAGATCTCGATATCTTTCCAATCAAATTCGTGATTAAATTGAATTTAACGAATTTAATGATGAATTATTAGGAAAATTCTCTATTGTTTTGTGATCTTCGCAATAATTAATGAGAAATTAATTTTAAAAAATCGGCCAATTCGCGAACACAAGCGCGCGGCGAGAAATGACAGCTCAGTGTTACGCGGTTATTAACGCGCGGCGAAGCATCGGGATTAATAATCAAGTTTAATTATGTATTGCGCCTAGCAATCGTGTAACTGTGAGATGTTTCTTCTTGCGGCGCTCTTATGCTCGCGCGGATTCGCCGATCTTCTTTAATTAATGAATTGAATTATTTTTATACGATTATTTAGTGTTGAGGATGATCCAAAAAGGGTCGAAACGTTCGCTAAGTTTGTACCTTTTGGAATAATAAACATTGGTTTTTGCGCCCTAATAACTGCGCGTGGCTCTTTATGCCACGCTTTCTTTTCCTAATTATTATTTATTTCATTTACGGGGAGCCTTTATATCTTGCATTAAAAAAAAAATTAATTTTTCTGAAACTAAATGGTTGAGTTCAGGACAGAAATTTTTGGTACGATACCATGCTTAAATTAATTAAATTGGGGGGGTCCGAACAGCTTAGAGAGAGTGGTAAGAGCAATCATCCAGCAAGCAAAAAATTCAAGTTCGATTCCTGATTCAGCGACTTTGCTCCGATATTTTTCTAGCCTACGCTTAGGGGGTATGGAAGATATTAAAAATGAATCTCAAATTTGAAAAATTAATTTAACACGTTAAGCGCCGAATTGATTGTATTTATCTTTTTGTTTACGCCACGCAATACTGCCAAATCGGAATTACTTTATATCAGTAAAGTTAGGTCGTCGAAGATCGACGGTAAACTTTCCGTTCAGGCCGCGTCGGTCAGTCTGATGACCGACGCGGCCTGAACGGAAAGTTTACCGTCGATCTTCGACGACCGACGGCTCTTAACACGGTGTTAAGCACTTGTATCGTATCAAGTAAAATTTGTGTCATGAGCACAACGATTTAGTTTCAGAAAAATTAATTTTCCTTGAAACTTACGCTCTACCATCCGCTGGCTCTTGATAGCCCGAAGAATTTAAACCTTTTGTATATTTCTATCCTTCTTTATCTCTTTTTTTATAAACATTTATATTGTTATCAAAGGGATCAAACGTTAATTTATCGAATTAATTATCTATTATCTACTTGTATATACAGGATGTCCGGTAATAATCGCCCCAGCCATCGTATGCAGGTAGAGCGGGTTAAACCGAGAAGGAAAATGCTCTACCGTTGTATGATCTTCGCAATAATTAATGAGAAATTAATTTTAAAAATTCGGCCAATTCGCGGTCACTAACACGCGGCGAAGCATCGGGATTAATAATCAAGTTTAATTATGTATTGCGCTTAGCAATCGTGTAACTGTGAGATGTTTCTTCTTGCGGCGCGCTTATGCTCGCGCGGATTAGCCGATCTTCTTTAATTAATTTCTCATTAATTATTGCAAAAATCGTAAAAAACGGTAGGACTTTTCTATATATAATTAATAAATTTTTATTACATTGTCTCATAAATAATAAAAAATCTGCACTCACCGACATTGTGTAGGTACTGATAAGTTTCTGAATGTGTCAAATTAAATTTTCTAGAATGAAAAAGAAAATCTAGAATTAGTAAATTTACATTAGATTGGTAAATTTATATTAGATTGTTTTATAAATAATAAAAATCTGCACTCGCTAATATTGTGCATGTGCTGATAAATCTCTGAATGTATCAAATTTTTTAGAATGAAAAGAAATCTAGAGTTTACTTAGAATAAAAATATTAAAATTCTAGAATTAGTTGGACTTTGAATTGTTATAATGGAAAGTTTATCAATTATTTATTTTTAGAAAGTCTTTTTGTCAAACTTATTAGATCTATTTGATTGAAACATTTTTAAGGAAATAATCCTTATAAAACTGATCATGTTTCGATATGCTTAACTTTCACTGCTAACAAATTCTTATAGATATAATAAAAGATAGTATTTTTAAATAGTATATTGAAAAGAATTTAAAAAAAAATAGAATTTATTTATAATTTAATCATTTAAGAATTATAATTTATAATTAAGAGAAAAAGTATAATCTAAGAATGAACTAAGTATGGACCAAGAAAATCATTTATGAAAGAAGATATTATTCAGGAAGAAAAATTAGAATTATTATTTAAGAAGTATTAAAGATAAAAAAGAAAATCAAATCAAGAAACAATTATTAAATAAGACTTACTTTTAGAAGAAGGAATCAATTCCTATGCCAAAACGTTGATGAGAAACAAGATGTCTTGATTCCTTGATGAATTCGATCGATTCACACACTAAGTTATGTAATTCTCACTTATATTTCTCCTTATATTAAGCAAATGATGTTATAAAAGAGGAAAATTACAAAAGACTATGCACAAACGAAATTAGATTAGCAAACTGAATCGTACTCGTGAACTGCTAGAACAGAACTAATGCCAGAAGAAACTCTTAAGAATTTTGCTCTTTCTTATCCCCACTTAAAACTAGAACATGTCCGAAGTGATTTTGCATACTTCTGAGCTGTTCAAGTGGCATGTGTTGTGATTGGCTTCGGTACTGACTGGAAGTCCAACCTTTTTCTAGAAAAAGGAAGGGATTTCTAGGATAAGAAATATATATTCTTGCAAGGATTCTTTCAACGATTCTCAGAAAAAATGGAAAATCATTAGCAATGCATTTTGTTCGGTACTAACCCCCCTTCTTTTTATGTGATTTTACAATCCATAAGAAGATGCTCTTTATGATTGTTTGAATTTATACTTTCTCATCCCCTAGAATAGCCACGATTGGACCAATCAGAGATGTTTAAGTGGGGGGTTAGTAAGAAATGTGTCCAACTGAACGTTACCACGTTAGCCGAAGGAAGAAGGGGAAATCCACATTTCTAGAAATTTCTACAGAAAATAAATTTCTATAAAAATAAATGAAAAAAAGAATCTTTATATCTCGACCGAGAATATAACAATAACGTTATACAGGGTGTCCCAGACCTACCGTACCACCTGTTAATGGCAGATTCTTGAGGTAATTTGGAGACGATTTTTCCTCAACGAAAATGTCGAGGGAGGTCATCATTTTTTGCAAGTTCCCAATTTTTGCCATCATATATCTTTGTAACTAAGCCTCAAATTAAAATTCTATTAAATTAAACTCGACCTGAAATTAACTGAAGAATGTAGTTTTGTTAATATTTTAATTCCATAAAGCTTAATTTGCAAAAAGCCCTTCATTTTCAATCACTTATAATTCAAAAATGATTGGTGCCTCGACATTTTCGTTGAGGAAAAATCGTCTCCAAATGACCTCAAGAATCTGCCATTAACAGGTGGTACGGTAGGTCTGGGACACCCTGTATATGTTAAATATGTATATGTTTCTTTTAAATATATTTCGCTTTCATAAAATTTTTATTAATTCATTTACATTTAACATTTGTTATATTAATGGCTAATAATTCTCAACTATACATCGATATTTATATAAAATCTATATATTATCCACACTGATCGGGAGATAAAATATTCGGTTAATCAATTTTTTGGATAATTGAACGAATATGTTTCAACAATTAAAGATAGGTTTTTCTTTGTATCTCTCTTTTATGGCAGAATCACTTATACACAGCTGTATTTAACTATTCATTATTTATGATTTTCATACTTTTTTCATAATTTTCATACTTTTTTCTAACAAATTCTCTCAACATGATTTATAATTCACTGATGGTTAGCTTGCCGATCGCATATTTAATTTCAATTATAGTAGCATTGTTTTTCCTTCCCAGATGTTTTATTATATTATATCCCTAATATTTTAAGACACAACATTTACGTTTTGTTGACATGTTTACACATTTTGTGATGGAATTCAAAATAATGCATATGATCTAATGTTATCGGAGCCACACAAAAAAAGAATGACTTTGAGTAATATTAATTACAGTGTATTAATAATCACAGACTATATGATAGCAAAAGATTATCTTTTAATAATGAATTTTAGTAAATATTTGAGCAAAACTCTAAAGAAATATACTTAAGCGCATATACGAATTTTGTGGATGTAGTAAAGTTAATAAGTAATAACAGATTTAAAAATCAAGCATTGTTATAGATTTAAAAATCAAACATATATTTTATAGGCTTTATTCATATTTAATACATGTTTGATATACGGAGTAAATTAAAATAACATTTAAATTAAGTAATATAACGTCTCTGATAAAGATAACAATATAAATATAGAAAAAAGGCATAAGGAGAGAGAGAGCCAGCGCAGTCAAAAACGCGTGTATAAATTTATTAAATTAATCTGGTGTACATAGCAAGCATAGATGCGAGTAATAATAAAAACGTACGTGTGTTTCGGCCTCTTTTTTAGGCCATCTTCAGCGTGTATAAATATTTCGGTAACGAACAACATAAATAAATTAAATAAATTCCGTAGTCATCCGGTAAAATAAAACGGTCGAAAACGGTCGAAAAATAAAGTAAAGAAGTAAATTAAAATAAATTATATTTTAAATCTTAACCGTTGAGAAATCTTAACCCCGCAGCACGATTATGCTGTACTCGTTTCGAAAAATGAGACCACCATCGTAGATTCATTAGGCTCTGCAGTGCCGAGGGAGTCCTTATATGCGCCGTTACGGTCACCTTGAGGTTTTAGCAGGTAAGAATCCGATGCTACCCTCGCTTCCCCCTATATGGAGGAGGGGATGTCCATGAGGATTTCTCCAAGTAAAAAAAAAAGTTTTAATAGACTCAACTAATTTTTACAAACTAATTAATTTATAAATGTTAGATAAACAACTGCGAGTGCTTGCCACAAGAAAACAGCGCAATTCTATTACTCGGTATTTTTCGGCATCGATCAAAGAGAAGCTCGAGAAGCTTAATCCCGCTTCTCATTGTTGAGACCGAAAACAGGATAGCGCGTTTGCTTGGCATTTGTCGAACATTTTCTAATAATCCGTGGCATTCAAACTAACTTGAAAAAGTTAATTTGTAAACCTGTTACAAAGCTTAGTTTTCTCTTTCAGGCTTTCTATTTTCCCATTGAAGGACGACCACCTTGCTCGTAAAAAACTATTGTTAGATGTTATTCACAGAATATGTAGGAGCAGCATTTCTCTGTTTCGACCGAGTTGTAAAGTTATATTTTATATATGTTTCATTTATTACATACAGGTACTTCACAGGATTTCAACTCGATTCGAATTCGAAGAAAATCATTCTCATCGTAATGAATTAGCGTACATCCGATTCGGCGATCTGTGTGGTCACCGTAAAAATGGCGCACTTATTATTAAACGATTCGTCACGTTACATTAGCATCTGACTATAGATTTCATTTTTCTAACCTGGGGACAGGTTTATGAAAATTTATTCCGACATTAGAGTTTAAATCATTTTGCATTTTGCCAGATACTACATAGTGAACTGAATTTATTTATTGATAAAATAGAGAGAAAGGTGTGCAACATCCCAGATAGCAAAAGTAGTTACTTTGAGGTCATTTTGACATCATATTACATGAAAATTGTGATCGTCGCTTATGGCCGTGTTCCAACGCGACGTATTTCAATAGAAAACTAGCCGTCTAATTGAAGTCAAAATGATGACTTTTGTTACCTGGCATAGTTTTGTATCTTTCTTTTGTAATTCGATTAACGTATGTGACTCTATTTTAAACTGTTAGTTTTTCTTTAAACATGAAATACGTCGCATTGAAACACGATCACAAGCTGCACGCGTAAGCGATCGCAACAGATGCAAGAAACCCGATGAAATCAGCGAGAAATTTGATCACGTTCTTGTCAGAAAGTATAGAGACAAATATAAAATATAAAAAACTAAGTTTACTCTCATCTAACAAATATGAAATGTAAAATTGCGCTTATTCATCTGACAAGTAAATTAAATAATTCTTTATGCTTATACGTAAATAAACTTATTCACGCGATACCTTATCTTATCAGCAATCATATTTATACTATTTTTTATTGTCTGTATCTCTTTTTTTATTTCTAAATTCCGAAAAGACATTCTGCTTTAGATAGCAATGAAAAAAAAAAACACATTGTAAAAATTCTGATGCAATCTAAATGTGATATAATTATTCATTTAAATCTTTTGTAAATGATATAACGATAGCACAATATTAAATTGTTAATTACAAATTGCAGGCAGCAGCAATCATTAACATGATGGAAAACGTGATAGGCTGAGAGATTCACGTTTATCACGACATTAAAAATTGTCTTAAGAGGTACCAATGCACAAAATCCCGAAAATTCTTTGAAATCCTGCGTTATGCTAATCGCAGCACCATTGATATCATCGAGTTCATGGAACCGATGTTGCCCGGATTTCCGTTTGTCAATGTCCGACAAGAAGACACAGTTTTCATGATTACACACTATCATAATGGAATTTCGCGACTAATAAGAAATGCGACGAGGTATTTGTGTACGTAAAAATTGCGACGAATGTATGAAAAATTATACTTTTCTTATTAAGAATGACTATAACTTATTTTTTTCTAAAAATATATTTAATGTCAGAATTGTTTTAAAAGCTAAAATCCTTCGGAGTATATATTTCTTTTGTAAAGTTAAAGAACTATCAAACGAAGAAAGAAAGATTTATGGAATTATGGATGTATTATTTGTGAATGTATGGACTATTGAATTCTTTAAGAAACAACAATATCATAAACCTTTTGGTTCTGATTCTAATGGCAACAAATGTATATGTTTTTCAGTGATAAAAATGAAGGAATCAAGTTTGATTGCTTCCTTTCAAATTTCTCGTATGATAAATATGCGAGCATTTTACAATTAAAAAAACTTAATTATAATAAATTTTCACTAAGTTTAAAATTTCAGTAGATTATCCGTAAAAAAATTGATGGACTGGATCAAATTGAATCACGGTTTGATCGGATATTACATCGTCACTTACATTAATTGTACGGAAGATACGTGGGCCAAGTTCGGTGATCTATTGTCTTATGACATGCAGTTTTTGATTTAAAAAGCATTGTTTCAATTAATAAAACCGTCGTTAAGGACCGTCTTCTGTAATTTCTATTATTACATCGCAGGCCTAGATGCGATTGATAGAGCAGATTTATTACAATGCAATGATAAAAACATGTAATCCTATTTTAAAAAATCTCGATGATCTCGAAATCTCGAAAAATATAATTTTGAGAAAAATTTCTTGCTTATTATAATATTTGCCTCTTCCAAACAAATATTGTTTTCCTCTGATATTTTTTCGTATCATCGAAAACAAGTAAGATATTTAAGGTGCTCGCGTTAGATAGGACACCCTGTATATTTGCAACTAATTCTAATAAACGATACTCTGGCTGCGTGGCATCCAATTTCATCTCTCATTCGACGTCTCCATTCAAACGAGCACGTTTTGAATACGCGTGCTCTCTGACCGACGGCATATATTGTAAGCTCGGTTGGAATATCGATATTAGTAAATCGTTCGGTAACAAGTTAGCGGTCGTTCTGAATTTTATTTTCGCGTCGTTTGCTCTCAACGTCAAGTCAATAGCCTCTGTCGTATTCAAGAGAGCTGTGAGCGATAATTCTGCATACAGCCTGCATCGCTCACAAACACTGTCTCGCTCTTGCCGGGAACAAGCTGAGAGAATTGTATATTTGTAACGAAGCTGCCGAGAACAAGCTGTGAGAGAATTGTATATTTGTAACAATTCGGAATTGCATCCTAACATTCGTTCAGTCATGCACTCCTTTGGTAAGAGAAGTAGCGTTTTAAAATAAATTACAAATTTAAATTTCAACGGGCTAGAAAGAGCTAGAAAAGGCGCCATACGCGGATGGTAGTGCGTCAATTTCAAGTAAAATTAATTTTTCATTGAATCTGATTAGTTGTGCACAAGGCACACATTTTTTCTGGTGCAGTATCAAATAATTAAATAAATCTCAATTTGAGATTTTCATTTTAATAAATCCCTCTGATCCTTTTGCCTAAAGAAGCGTAGGCGAGAAAAATATCGGGGCAAAGTCGCTGAATCGGAAAAAATAAATTAATTACATTTTAAGATAGACGCAAATTTCGCCAATCTTTACAATAACGATGAATTCTTAGATTTTACGCAGTCGAATGATGTCGAAACTATATTTGAAAGAATTTGTGTGGCAACAATTCTTGAAAGAAACCGATATTCACAACAAAAAAAGATTAATGATCGCTTTAATCAACGAAAATAAAATTATTTTGTCGGGTTTGTAAAATTTTATTATTGTGGAAGAGAATATTATGTATAATAAAATTTAATAATCTATACTTTTTATTTTTTAATTTACTTTAATGCAAATAAGTACTGGTTTGATATAATATTTGATTTATCGAAGCTAATTTGAAATTTTTGAAAGATATTTTTTCTCTTTGTTAGGTCTGCGAAAGAAGAGCAGCGAATAAGTAGGTATATTTTATCAGTAGAAAAGATCTTTTCAAAAATCTTGGTAAGAATTGCTAACAATAAGATTCTTGCCAGACACAATATGGAACTACACACTATATTTCTTATTTTTCATGAATTTCAAAGAATGCGTCTTATTTAAAATAAATTTTTTTTCTAAAAAATTCATTCACGGTTTTTCTTTAAAATACAAATAATGCTCCTTTGGAGTATTATTTTTATGTAGGTACTAAACAATTTTCAAACTTATTGTTAGAAATATAAAGAAAGAATGGGTTTCCCGTTTGTTTAATGTTTAATGCATTTATCTATCAATAGAAGGCAATTGTCCTGGTTAAGAAACATCCGCATACGAGCCCGGCTTTAGAAAGGGCGGAACATTCTAAAAGCAGAACATATCCGCATTCTTTTCAAAACCGAACGCGGCATGTGAAAGAAGATTTATTAGCCACTGAATTCTTTAACAAATAACAATGTCATAAATCAGTCCCGTTTATTCCTAATAGTTCTATAGTTTCAGAAGTCAATATTTCTTAAACGCAGCGTTTACGATTATCATACTTCCAGAGGAAATATTTTTTGTTTTGAGGTCCTAAATTCATCTTTCAAGTTTAACAATTTAATCCAGGAACACCCTGTATAACAGATTAAAATTTATTGTAAATAATTTTAAATATAAAAATTCAGTTTATTAAGTAAAACGGAACTTATTTATGAATCAACCTAATATTTGCGACTTTTTATTTCAAGCAATAGTTTTCGAAATATAAAAATTTAAATCTGGCCATTCATAAGCAACATTTAGATAATTGCCTGTTCATGAGTGGTGCGTACGTTAGTATTAGTGATGGATGTACGAGTCACGATTCAGGCGATTGTTTAAACGTGGCCTGTGATTGATCAGCTTTAAACCCTTATATCTCAAAAATTATCTTTTGAAATAAAAAATAGTATGCACTTTTATAATCTAATTTTTCACATACTTTTATGCTGCATTTTTATTATCCTCGAATTTCATATAAAAATTTCTACATTCTAGGGTGTATTGACCATAGACTTATACAGGTAGACACTTTGCCTGCGTGCCATACATGTACCTGTCCTATCTGCGTGCATTCTTTACTTTAAGAAATAACATGTGGTCAACACATGTTCTACCTGCGTGCTAGGATAAATACTTTTATGGCATTCCAGGACCTTGAAAATTCAAATTTATTAGCTTTCTGTAAGGCCGTCTCTGATATTATTATCCTCCATTATTAATTATCGCACGTATCTGTGTAGATCCAGATAGGACAATTTTGTCAAAAAATATGGATCGATCATGATATAGAGAATGCAATTACCACGATAGTATCTCTATTTAAGGAGGAGGACAAATTGAAAGAGGTGTCATAATTATTACGATAAGTAAGCAGAGTCATCGATTGCAATCAATTTCGTGCTCTGTGTCTTTATGTAGTGTAATTTAGTAGATTACTATTACTATCAATTTTATATTGCAGCTATTTGTAAGAAAAAGAAGTAATCGAGAAGATAAAAAAAAATAACACGATTATGGTATACAAACGTGTGTAGACGCGATACACTATAATATAATAGAATATCAAATAAATTTCGAGTAAATTTATTTATACGAATATTTATAATAATGCTTTCTTTTATAAATATTTCACTTAAAATTATTCAAAATGAGAAATTGCATATGTATAAAAAAAAAAATCTCTTTTGAAATAAGAATTATCTCTTCATCTGATCTCTAATATCAAGCCGCGAGAGACATGTCTTTGATATATTGAATTGTCTAATTAGATAACAGATAAATTCCTCGCAATATCGGCAAAAATCGAGAATTCAGTAACGTCGGTGACGGTCAATGAAAGCGATGCAGAGAGGTTGTCTCTTGTAACAACATTTGTAGTCGGCCAATGGTTCATGTAGCATACGACATGATACGAGCGTGTTGTTATCGACTTTATCAAAATCTCTTTCATTACTCATTGGGCTGGCATATGTATGTACAAGCCGAGCTGGCATAAACAGCAGCGTCGGTATTCGTCGTCTCTGGCGTCTGCGAACGTGTGATAGTCTGCCTGTCATTCGACCGCGACGGGAGTGTGTCTTCTCCATTTTCATTGAAATGAACGGGACCGTGCATTATGCTCTGGTGGCCCTCTGGGAGAAGTCCGGCTGCAGAATCGTTGCGGATTATCCCTCGGATCGGGACCCGACCTACCGTGCTCTCACCCTCAGCACCGTCGACGGTCTGAAGAAGATCGAAGACGATAAAATCAGCGTCGATCGGGGCAAGTAAGATCCTCTTTATTATCGCACTTGACTTGTGTATTCGACCATGAAACATGCTTCACGTGTCAAACATTAATTCGAGAAGGACACGTATTACGCCGTAACAAAATTTGATTGATATTTACAGTAGCTCTAGATTTCTCACATTTCCAAAGTTGTTTTCCGCTTAGAGAGAAAGAGAGAGAGAGAGAGAGAGAGAGAGAGAGAGAGAGAGAGAGAGAGAGAGAGAGAGAGAGAGAGAGAGAGAGAGAGAGAGAGAGAAACGTTAAATATAATACGAGATATATTATACGGGCGTCAGCAGCTCTTCTTGTTATGACATACTCGCGCTAAACAAGTATTATATAATTATATGAATTATATAATAAGTCGCAATGGATTAATTAACGCGAGATAAGATTGCTTTTATGTTGTTATTTACGCTATAGCGAGCTTATAAAGTCGAATTTTTTTATAGATATACGGTACATGTGTTGATCGGGGAACTTCATTACGCCTGTCTGACATCGAGATCGAACTGCCCTTCGTCAGCAATACGACTAGAATCTTGCTCTCAAATATTTCTGCAAAGGCTGCGGAGCATTTATAGAGAATTACCGATATTAGCGGACTTATCAAGAGATTTGACCAATCTCGCGGTGGTTGATCTCTCGAAACCTTTGAAGAAGATAATTGTAAGTGATAAAATAATTTTATGACATAAGGTGAGACGAGGTAATAATATAAAAGTATTGTTTGCAACATCTCATAAAAATCCGATATCAATAATTGTATATAACGATACATTTTTAATTTATCTGTTGAAAATGTAACTATATATATATATATATATATATATATATATGCTTAAATCTCACTAAAAAATTCGATATAATTTAACGATATATATATACAGGGTGTCCGGTAATAATCGCCCCACCCATCGCGTGCAGGTGGAGCAGGTTAAACCGAGTAGAAAAGTCCTCTACCGATTTGCGATCTTCGCAATAATTAATGACAAATTAATTATAAAAGGTCGGCCAATTCGCGCGAATATAAGCGCGGGGCAAGAAGAGACATACATAAGCGTGTATAATACGAAAATTATTGCCAAATATCACAAATATTGCAACACAATGTCAATCTCGTCAATTTAATTAATTGAATGATTTTGATATAACAAGTACAATTCGTTTAATTGCTAACGAGCATGCTACATTATGTGCAGTATGTTCAGAGAATGAAAGCGATTCTGTCACTTGCCAATCTGGACACGATGCGATAAAGTTGCGATCATTTCTCGAAGTAATTTTGATTATTTGATTGAAATAACGATGCGTTGCGTAAAGTTTACAATGCCGATTGTATTAAACGCGCATTCACACGCAATCGATTCGCAGCGCAAAACTCTTTAACATCGCAAAACTTTTTAACATCGCAATTTGTCATATAATTATATAAAATTTAATCGACAAATAGTTGTATGAATATTAAAATTGCTATTTAGAAAGGGAATAGAGATGGTAAGATGCAAGCAAGGGTTTTCTTAGCACATGTATTAATGTGTATTAATTAATTCGCGCGGAGTCATCGCTTGGTAGCCAAATCATAGTCATTCTATTATTATAGTTCAATAAAAAAATCGTAGTTTGGGAGATGCATTGACACGTTTCACGGTTCATCGGTGGCATGCCGAATTTCCTGACCTAAATACTCCACGCGGACTCCTCGGGCGATGACCAATAATCAAAGTCGCTCGATTCTCTGATCAAATAGAAAAGAGAGATTCGTGTCTTACTGGCGTTCTCGATTTTCTTCTCGTATCCTTCTTTATCCTCCTCGCATCCTTCTCGCGTTATCTCTAATTGTTTTTAAAAGGCACGCTCGAGCGAGCTCTGCTCGTATCCTTCTTTATCCTCCTCGCATCCTTCTCACTCTAATAAGGCATGCTCGGCGAGCTCTGCTCGTATTCTTTTTATCCTCCTTGCATCCTTCTTACTCTAATAAGGCATGCTCGGCGAGCACCACTCGAACTCGGCACGCAGAAAAAATCGAAAACAAAATACTGTTGATACTTTTTTCGACGACCTTCAATTGTTTCGGTGTCGCACATCCCATCGAAGTCATATAATCGTTTAGCCGCATGTCCATCTGTCATCGAGTTTCTTATCGCATGTGATTTATGTCTCTATTTATAGTTACTCACACAAATTTATATTTCATACATTTAGTTACTCACACACGCGATTATTACGTCGGTGTAGTTCCATTCATTTCTACGAGCGTAGAAAATAAATGTATATACATCATTTTTCGCCCCGCGCTTATATTCGCGCGGATTTGGCCGATCTTTTTAAATTAATTTCTCATTAATTATTGCGAAGATCGCAAAACGGTAGAGGACTTTCCTACTCGGTTTAATCCGCTCTACCTGCACACAATGGGTGGGGCGATTATTACCGGACACCCTGTATTAAAATATATAGTTTATAAAATATAACTATATATATAGTTTATAAACTATTATGATATTTTATAGGACGGCGACGTGTAGCCAAGTATCGGTCGGATATGATAATCAGATATGACTTGAGAATCGAGAAATAATGGGGATGATTCACTATTATAAAATGAAGCAAAGGATCTCTCATAGAACAAAGAAATACTGTATTTATAGAGTATATTTATAATATTTATCTGTATATAGATTGAGTCATACTTATATTATTTCTCGAGCGATCGATTCTCAAACCACCTGATTATCACATCCGGCCGATATCTGGCTGCACGTTGTATAAAATATTATAATAGAAAATATCATAATAATTTATAAACTTCTGCTTAAACCTCATTGAAAAATTCCATAATGTCATCTTCTCTTCTTAAATAAGCGATTCTATATTGCACAGATAAAAGAAAACAAATAAGATATAAAAGAAATATTTCGATATGAAAAATTGAATCGACATTCTTTCAGGAGGAGTACAACCATCAAGATGTCGATTCTAAGAATCTGATCCCGAGATTAGAGGAAGAATTGGCCGAGGTACGTCGTTTGTTGATGGATGGAGTGCAAAAGCTGATCGATAGGGGCGAGAGATTGGACGAACTTGTCCGAAAAACGCAGTGCCTCGAAATTTCGGTAAATAAATCTCCGCTTATTTCTGTTCTCCTTTCTCTCTATTAACTATTAATCATCCGGCTCGCAAACATGAAACATCAATCAAGCACGTAAATTGTAACAATTGCGGCGCATATCCTATTAATATCAATTTCGTTATAGTTAATTAAAAATTACCAATTTCCGTCAATAATTCATACGATTTCTGAATCAATTTGCTGAACTCACTTAATAGGACTCTCCATGGGCTTATATCTTCTATAATGAGAAACGTCATCGCAGTAAATAATTGCGATTAAACAATGTAGTTCTTACACGCAGCTTCATTTATAAATGACTATAGCGACGGTATGAAGAAATTAATTATAGTAATCTTGCATGCCGATTAAGAAGCCACGAATCACTGACCTCGAGAAGATTATGGCAATCGCCATTCGGTGCGATAACATTTATGGATATTTCTGTTACAGTCCCGGGACTTTCACGTAGTGTCAAGGATTCCGCAGAAGAAGAAAAAGAACGTTCTCGTAGCAGCGGGAGGGGCACTCTTGATGCTTACATCGACTTCCCTCTTAATGATTCTGATATATACAGGAATATTGTGATCACTTATATGAAAAGATTTTTGATTTGATACAAACATCAAGATATCTTTTATATAAAGTGCTTCAAGATGTACGATCGAAATATTTATTTAAAAAATGTAATAATTTTAAATGTGCCTTTTGAGATTCTATATTAATGTTATCTTGATAGAATTCTCTTTGTTATCTTGATAGAATTATCAGCCAGATAAACAGAATTATTTGTGCCTATTTGAAAATAGTGTCAATATTATGAGCCGACTATATCTCTTGCTCTACTTTCTTTCTACATTGTATATACCATTCATTTATAAGTATGACTGAAAATGACTCTCTATAGTATTTTTTTTAAATGAGTATTTAGTAATATATATTTTATATACATATATCTCATATATAAATATGTGTATTCTCCACAACGCTCTAATTGAGCTATATTCATATTGATTGCAAATGTTCCCAAAAAATTATGGTCCCTATATATTTATCATTTTCAAACAGTGATTCTCAAATAATTAGATAGCTTAAGAATGGCGTCGCTGTTGAGATTCGTAGTTAATCCTATTGAATTGCAAGACGCGATTAAAATTAAACATGATTTGGCCGAATCGTCGAGACGCCTGCACTTTATCGCGGCTCGTAAAATTCAGGTTAGTCAATAATCTGGGTACATTAGCGACTCTATATCAGTAGCACTAATAAATATGCAATTTCAAAGTTTCTAAATTCTAGGCTTGGTTCCGTGGCATCGTCACTCGCAATCATCTCCGTAGGCTCCATGAAAACGCGACGATACTGCAACGTCATTGGCGCGGTTATCGCGCCAGGATGTTTGCTAATCGATATTTGATCACACGTGTTCAGCAAATGTGGCAGGATCATTATAATAGAACGGCGACGAGGATTCAAGCTGTTTGGAGAGGCTATTGGACTCGAAAAACACAGATAAACTTTCTACAGTTACGACAATGGTTGAGAGACGTTTACACGAAGAACGATGAAACTTTAGAGAACATGAAGAAGTACGTTCGCATGCATCCATTGTTCGCTATTGTTAGCATGCACTGTCTTTTTATAGATTTAGACAGGGAGAACTCGAATACGCGGAAAGCGTGACTGAACAAGAAGCGATGCTCGGGATTTTATTCATCTTATTTAAAGTAAGGTCACAATTAAATTTTTACTAAATCTTTGCGATCTGCATCACGATTTTTTATAAAATTTAATATCTAAAAATTGCTCATACAATGACTTTCTGAAGCTGCATCATTTGCTGAGGACCAAGTGCCGTCCAGGTGTCATCACGAGAATTGATAAAACTCGTTTCACATACATCGAAGAAATGTTGAAGTGTCTGGAATACAATCGATATATTTCTAAAGCGAAATCTATTTGTAGAGATTGTCAAATTGATCCTAAACCTTCTTTGATCTTTCGTGGCACTCATTTTGAGAGATGCGAAAAAGAGATTCGAGAATTTGAGAAGAGTTTACGAGCCGAGAACGTATCCATTTTTAGAAGTATAGTTGATTAATAAATTAAATGATTATATATGTGTGGTAATCTTTCAAAATTTTACTCTATCCTGATTTTATAAATATAATTAAATATACGCCCTATTGTTTTAGAGATAATAATTGTTCTTTTCTTTACATTTTCTTTAGATCAGTCTTTTAAAGAAAAAAATAGAAATATCATCGAAAATAAAGTCTTAGGCCGTCAGCAAAAGCATAAATATTCCGGAAGGTGCTTGCAAAATTTCATGCAGATGCAACCGAGTGAATTGTATGAAGCTATTAATAAAATGGACTGCCATATGCATCGACTTTGCTTAAACTGTCCAATCCACAATCTTATCTTTTAAAAGCCTGTATTGAGACAAAAAAGGAAACTGCAAAAAAATACACTTATTCGTTTACAAGATTTATACTTTCGATTTTAGTATAAATTTATATTAATTATGAATATAATCTTCTATTTTTAAATATACTCACTTAATCTATTTGATTATGTATCATTTCTATAAAAATAAGAAATAAAAATAATTTAAAACAATTAACTTCATATTATTGTATACATAATTTTAATTTAAGAAAACATTATTTACAAGAAAATTGAATAAAAAAATAATTATAAATAAATAAGCAATTTTAATAAATAAACAAATTAAAATTATGTTTCGTTCGGTATGTAGTTCGAATAATCATCACTCACCATTCATGATAATTATAATAATCATCACTTTCAATTTTTCCGGAATGGAAAATTATTTGTCGAGATTATCAGGATAAGTGACCATTATCACGTGCTAACAGTTTTTTCAGTTTTAAAGGCTAAATTTTGTCGTCAATAGCCTGGATTTTTTGCTGAAATTGCATGAAACTTCGAAGAAAATTCAGTAGTGTTTTATATACAATATATAACAGTATATAAATGAAAAATTTATATCCTCGCAGGATTTCCGACCATTATATCTCACAAGACACTATTATCTAATAATCTAATTAGTTATGATTAGCGACAAGATGACAATCTGCTCAACTGCATAATGATTTTCATTGCAGATAATCGCTTTCCAAATACAATTTAAAAAGATCGAATGGATATAATCATACATTGATATGATATCAATACATTAAATATTTTTTTGATTTTCGATATTTATCATTAAGCTTATTTTTTACGAAATCTGTAACTTTTGTTTACTTCTTCGATGAAGCTTTTCGTGTCTTCATTCTCGAAACAATAATACAAAATCCTAAAATTAATATAAAAATCCTATTTTGCTAAATATTAGAAGAAATTAATCTGAATTGCAAAATGTATTTAGTCTCGAAATCTATAAGAGGCAGTTATTACATCTCATCATTCTCTTATATAATTCTAATTGTAACATTTGATAAATTTTGCAATCTTCCACAGCTGTGTTTTCACAATGTATTTAATGCATTTCCTGTTTCGATGAATAGAAAGATAGAGAGCATACAAAGTTCGTAACAGGTCATTGATAACTCTTTGCATTGATAATTCCAATATTAAACCTCTGTTTTGTATTAAAGACTGTTTGCATAACGATAGCTAGATAATTTTATCGTCTATTTTTTTCTTTTTCTCTTTATTTGCATTTAAAGAGTAAGAGTGTTTTAGGAATTTCATTTCTATAACTTTACAAATAAATTATATTCTATTTTTAAGAAATTATTGTAAGAGTTTGTCTTTTTTTAATAAACTTTTTCTAACAGAAAGAAATTATTCATTATTATTATAATTCAAAATATTACTCAAAATATTAATTAAAGCGCGCTCTATTTTAACAATAGTATAAATATTCCTGTAAATGTTTGTATCAAGATTTGCATGCAATAGAAAGTGTAAGAGTTTTATATACGTAGAAAGCTATCGATATAAAATGGTCTTCTATTTAAATCACTCTGATTTAAATTATATTTGATTCACACATTTGTTATTTAAAATGTTCTATTGCAACTTAGAAGGAGAAATCTAAAAATGCAAACATTTCGTGTTTCTAATGTGCTTGTAATTCATTTGGATGGAGTATCGTGTGAAAAAGAAAAGATCAGTGATAATCACGTTGAAAAGATTCAACTTTATTATTGCTTACATTTCTTCAATTACTAAGAATATATTTGCAGGTTTCTAAAAAAAGAAAGAAAGAAAACAAAAAAGGGTCGTTTCTTTCGATTAAGTATGCACGTTCGGTATATCTACGTATTGTATGATTACGCAGCTTGGCAAGCAACAGGAACTGTGTAAGTTTCCGTTTTGGAGACAGGTTTTTGGGACAGATCCGGATTAGCTCCTTGCTGGATCCTCTCCAACAATTGGGCAGATACCTGGTTCTTCTCCGTGCAGTAAAACGCATACGTTTTCACCTTTGTTTCGACAGGCTCGCTATTCTGGTCGCACTGTGGTAAAGGTCTGATAGAGAAACAAATCTCATTATGTTTCTCGTCGACGCGTGTGCGATACTGAAGTGGAGTTCTATTCTTTTTGTTGGGCTTTTGATTAGGATTTTGATCAGGATCATATTCATTAGTGTGCTCCACTTCTGGAATGTTTTTGTTCTTGTTAGACGAATTTTTAGGTGACTTTTTATTTCCTTTGACCCTCGGTCTTCTGCCATAGGAAGTGTTACTATGGTAGCCCCAATTACTTGCAGTCGGAGGTCTTCCCGCTTCTACGTCGCTAATAACGTTGCTCTGATAATGCGGATTCTTAACGCATGTGTCGTTATATTTGTTCTTCGCAGTGAATCCTTGCTGGCCGTCCTCTATCAAAGTATACATGGCAGATAATTTTTCCGATTTCTGTTCGACGCAGTTATTAGGAGAGCGGATATCGTTAACGGGATCATCGTCGTAGTTGCCGCAAAGACCGTGTATGGCATTGCGATATTTGTCGTATGCCTGTAATGAGAAAATTTATGTCGGTTTATATTTCTTGTGTTATCATAGCTAATCTCTAATATTACCAGTTATTCGTTCTTTCTTTTCTATTTTACTCACGTGAAGTAGAATATGTTGTCCGTCATATACGGCAAATATTCCATATTTGCCAGAATGAAGCTTGATAGATCTGTCCTTTAGTTCGTAAATTTGCATGTAAATTTCACCATTTTGTTTGTCCTGATAAACGGTAATGTCTTGCTTGTTTTGCTTTTTATATTCTCTGCCTAGCCGTCCGTCAACTGAGACTCGGATATTATCATTCACTTTCTCGAATTGAACTTCTTTGTCACCAAAGTAGAAGCGGACTTGTATTTCGCCGTCCTTCTCTCGAGATAGGATAGCCACGTCTGAATCTTTCGGTAAGTGTATATATTCATCATTGGGCAGCTTGGAATTACTTTTCGGATCAGGAATAAAGACCACTTGCCATAAGTCTTGGTCGTTCAGGTAATAGTATGCACTGTCGAAAGTAACAACGTAGCTTCTGCCGACAGTACACGAGGCTGCGAAAGAAAGATTAAATAATATTGTATTACGGAATTTTATAAATGACTCATCTGTACGTACGGAATACACGCTCATTATATATACACATCGCATAATATACTATTATCCAATTAATTATGATACGACAAAGTGTGACAAGATAAATAACAGCGCAATAAATCATTTATTTTACTAATATAATGATCGTAAAAATATACGCTTGTGGAATAGTTGAGAAAATATTAAGAAATGAAATGTGAATGGTCATAAAATACGAAATCAATTTCCGTGTTATTCATTCGAGCGTTATATATATATCTTATTTTCAAATTAAAATACATGCTATTAATATATTAAATCAAAACGTATATACCTCCTCTTATTATTTAGTTTCCACTTTATGCGTGTCTATTATATTGCATTTTTTATATTCTTTGTATTTTTGTATATTCGACAGTTTACTAAAGATGGTCCGAAGTGGACCGAAACGTATAATAAACATTATTTAAATTTTTTTAACCAATTTTTATTTGAGCTTATTACCGCGCTTTCATTAGCCCGTTTTTACTGTTTAATTTTATATTACATTATTCAAAGCTTATTTCTATTTATTGTTTAAACTCTCTTTGGCTTTTAATATTTCATAATACTATTAAATGCTTCCATCTTTTACAAAAATCTACAACTCACCCGGTTCTGCTGGTGTTTGTGCCGCAAGTTCGACTTGCTTCTTAAGCGATAACAATTTCGATGACCATTGCGATGGCAATCGCGATGACAATTGCGACAATTTCGATGCTAATTGCCATGATAATCCGGATGACGATTGCGATGACATTTCCGTTGCTAATTGTGGCAATTGCAACAACAATTCCGATGCTAATTGCCATGATAATCCGGATGACGATTGCGATGACATTTCCGTTGCTAATTGTGGCAATTGCGATATCAATTGCGATGACGTCTGCAATGATGATTGTGCATTATGGGAAGGATCGTGTAAGGAAAGAGTAAGCTCGATGTCAGAACTAGATATAGAGATGTCCGCCTGGTCATGACTGGGTGACGATTTTAGTTCTATGTCGATGGTGCTCTTTCCAGTTTGTCTTTGATTTACTGATACCACTTCTGCGCCGAAGACGATGCTGATAATGTTGATAAGTTTTTCAACAATCGAGGTATGTCGCGCAGGGTCGACATGCGTTGAGATTTTGACTCGATCCTTCATCCTGGCGAGCACAGCGGCCCTCTGACAGGCTTGCGACCCTTTCTTGCCTTGTTTACTCTCTTCTTGACATAACTTGACTGTTTCAGAATCTTTTATCTTATCCCTCAGATCATTGCTTTGCAGCATATTTCCGTTGACATGCATTTTTTCTCCGTTAGAGTACTTCTTTCCATATTGCAGATTGAAGTCGAAATTGTTTTGTTGTTCACGGTTTAACACATTTTCGATATTTAGAGGAGTCTTCTGCGATAATTTCATGTTTCCAGTACCGAGAGCTTCATAATTGATATTTCCATCCGCCGCCGATTGGGTATTCCAATAGACAAGAGTACGATATTTCTCGTCCACGTTGTTGTGTCCCACGCCGACGGTGAGAACTTGACGGATCTGTTTCTGCAATGTCGGGTATTCGACATCTACGTCCCATACGTTATTGTCGGCAGGTTGAATAGCCTTGTTGAGTTCCGTCAGGAATTGCTGTCTTCTCGCTTCGCTGTTCGGTTGTCCGTCAATAACTGTGAAAGTTTGCGACGTCGGTGCTTCGGATTGCTGATTTGCATTATCGCTAGAGCTTTTAGCATGCGCAATGTTCAAGCGTATCCCTCTCCTTGCCGCATTGCTATCCAGAAATACGTCGACCTTCTTGTAATGGACATCATTTTCATTCGAAGGTGATAACAATTTCATTATATTTCTGTTATTCATCGTTTCCGCCGCTTCTTTATCGAATTCCATCTCGACAGTGATTACACCCGCTCCGTACGAGGCTCTGTGCTGCGAAACTCCTGACCGCGCGCTAGCGAATGCTATTTGGCTGTTTCTGTTGTGATGTAATGGTTGAACATCAAGGATGTCGTGCCGCGTGACGAAGGGAACGGTGCTCATGTGCATCACTTGCTGGTTCTGGGTCTTCAATTGCTGGGATGATTTCGAATTCACTTTCAGCTCCAAGCAGATCTGGTGCTTGTCAGGTTGCGTCTCAACCTTGAGTTCCATTGGTACGTTCACATGATAATCTCTGTCGATACCGCCGATGTATTGCTGATGCTCGAAAGGTGTCGTGAAACCGAATCTGTTCTCTATTCTACTGGCAAATAACATATTTACTGTGCCTTTCGCGATTTTGGAGTGTTTATTATTTTCTGCCTCTGCATTTGTTGCTTCAATTTGATGTAAAATTGGTCTCTGTATAGTATAAGCAAAAGGCAGACCGCTTTCCGTCGAGAGGCTGACTGCCGTATCGCGATTCTGTAGACGATTAACATTCAGTTGTTGATGCTTTTGAGCGTGCTCCTTCAAATCTGCAATGCAATATCAGTTAGATTTATATGTTTAAAGGTAAAACTCTTTAAAACGAAATTTATACTCACTCTCGAATAAGTTTTGAAGAACGTTCTTGTCGAAGGGATAGAATTGCATTTCGTTTGTGGTGGCAGTCAAAAGATATCCTTCGAATTGCTCTACATCGTTGGGCTGAATGTTAAGCGCGCGCACGAGCTTCTCAGCGGGCGATTTTTTCTGGCCTTCTTGTTTGTTCTCCGGAAAACTTTGGTGATAATACTGGAGAAGCTGTTGAATATTTGACATTCCATATTCAAATTTCATGCCGAAAGCGTCCAAGTTATCGTTTTCAACATCTACTTCGAAATGTGCATATTTAGGTAACGTTTTGTGGCCTTGGATTGTTTCGAGATAATATCTTTGAACGGGATCGTTATTTTTAGTCGAGTCCGCGTAATGGCCTCTAGAATTCGCAACATGGAAGCGCTTATGAGTCAAAAACCTTTTAGCGATGCGACCCTTGAGAGCCATATCTAGCGCCTGCCATTGACTCAAGCGAGAGAGACTGTTTATGGTGGTCACAACAGCAGAATTCACCTGATCGCTCTGATCGTAATTAGTAAACTGTGCCATGCGTATCATCGTAAGCAGAGATGGTTTGGACTTAATAACATTGTAGAACGCCGCGGCACGTATCTCGTCAGCCTCCTGTATATTCGAGTAGATTTTGTAGAGAACAGACCTAACAAATTTCGGAGAGGTTGCGGTTAATGGGCTCAGCGCATTGACCATCATTAAACGTTGAAATGTGGACACCGGTTGACGGCCTTCCAGATATGGCTCGAAAACTTCAATAACCTTCGGATGAGCGGTATAACCCAATGCTACTATGTACGTCTGTATTAGCGTGACATTATTTTCCTCGATGGCTTTTTTCAGTTCTTGAGCGAGATAAGAAATATATTCCCGTACGTCTTCGTTTGGAATCTTCATATCGCCGAAACTGTGTACTGGATAGTTCTTTTTGTTGTTTTGGGCATTACGCAACAATTCGGCTAATGCAATGGGTCCGGATACTTTCAAGTAGTTTTGGTTTTTCACTTCTGGCGAAGAAATCAATTCCTGTATACAGATCAGAGAGAGAGAGGTTTACAGATATTAAAATTGATAGTTTAGAAAGTGCGATTTATATTTACTGATGTTACTATTTTTTTTTGCAAATTAAAAATATTGGAGTTTTCCTCTTTGATTTTAGATTTTATTGTGCGAATACTTACGTAAAACGCTCTGACATATTGCGGTGTAGGTGTGAGACAGGTTTTGGGAATTCTCGAAACGATGAATGCCGCATCTAAGCCCTGGACAATTTTATTCTCGAGCCATTTTTTGATGCATTCTAAAGCAGGTCCTGTTCCGATCTGCGTTATAATTTGGTAAAGAATCTCCTTTATGTTTGCCCACCGATCACTCTTTGCATTCTGTTTGGATGATTCAAGTACGTGTTGCTCTACCTCGATGAGCTGTTTGGTATTCATGGTACGAAGCAGATTTTGTAACATCGTAAACTTCTCTAGCGTCTGGTCGGGTTCTTGGACATTAGGATCCTGTACTCCCTCGACTACTTGAATGGCCAAACTCGCGGCTAATTGCACCGCGTCAGTCTTATCAGACGAATGGATGCTCTTGCCATTAATGCCGATAAAGAGAGGCAAGAATGGATTGTTCGGAGCCTCGTTTAAGCGTGGTGTAGGTTGCAGGAAATTATCATTCACTTCCTCGCTACTGGAGGAACTGCTGCTGCTGTCGTCTTGCTGATTGTTTCGACCAAATGTCTTTGGTGACTTATGACTCTCCTCGCTGGAACTTGAACTGGAACTTGAACTTTCGGACGATTGAGCTTGTTGAGAATTTCGACTGACGCTCGGTTGACGTGGTCTGACTCCGGATTGAGAGAACGGGTTGTTGTACATGTACACTAGGTTTCCGGTTGATACGAGTTGATTTGCCGTTGTTCTCAATTGCATGGGTTCGGAGGCGTTGTGCCTTTCGACTAACGTCAGATTTACTTTGCTGGAAACAGTGCCGATGGCAGAATCTTGTCCTCTAGGTTTGACAAATATATTGCTCTTCATCACGGATGATTGGATAGTGAAACGTTTCAGGTTGCCCGAGAGAACCATGTGATTCGTAGATACTTGCTGTAATAATCACATAATCGTAAAGTTTTATTATTTTATTTTTTATTGCCTACGGTATTTGCGTTTTGAAGCATAATTGGCATAGAAAAGTAGCGATATTCAAAATACCGCGCAAAAAAAAATTTTTTTTTCAAATATTTCTAAATTATGCAACGCTTTCATCAATTAGAATATTATAATACTTAAAGCTTATACATAAGTCGATATTTAACTTACCGAAACAAGTTCGTCATTTTGCTTACTATTCGACCAACTCGGTTTTGGCGAACTATTCGGCCAACTTGGCGAACCAAATTGATTAAAACGATAGGCTTGTCGCTGCTTGCATTTTTGGTAATCCTTTGTTTTCCTAACTTCGATAAAATTCGGTTTTTGATTTTCCTGGTCGAGATGCGGCAAAGGTACCAAATCTGGCTGATCGTTGAGAAGATCTTCGGACAACGGCACGATATCGTAATAAACCTCGCAATTGCCACCGACGGAGTCCTCCATGACTTTATATGAGGCGAATGGCTGTTCCTCGTCGTCGGGTATTTGATTGCTACTGCTCGATATGCTATTTTCGCCCTGCGTGTCGACCTGCAGCTGACCCACGATGCCCTTCAGCAAATTCACTTCCCAAACAGGTACATCACTGTCGACCATTATATCCCGGATCACTCCGTGCTTGACCGCAATCTCGAACGGTTTTCCGGATATCGGAACATCGTCAAACTTTTCATTCGACATCTGAGAGATCTTGGCTTCGAATTCATGCGGTCCTTGCTCGTTCACGCGAACATATTGCAGCTTGGGAATCCTCGCGTGCAACGTGTATGCTGATTGAGGGTTAACGATGAGAACGCCCTTCATCGCAATGCCGGAAGTCCGTTGTTGGTCGTCCATGGTCGTCAACGTTTGACTTTGTACGAGGTATTTATACTCATGCCTTGAATCCCAGGCATGTTGATGGGAGCAACTGCCTAAGGACAGGCTAACTGAACACACTGTTGAAACAAAAAAAGCGTCATGTTACAATATTTGGAATACTCGTATATTTCGTTGTAAAATAATATTTTATTACATCGTCTCAAAATATTTGATTTGCTCTTGCACATCAATTATTTTGAATGATACGTGTGCATATGAGATCTAAGCCAGAGATTTCACAATAATAATTTTACAATTGTAAAACAAATGTTTTACTATTCTATTTGGATGCTCTTATTGAAATATTGAAAGTAACATTATTCATAATTTTCATAAAAGCTGTCACTTATTCATAAAGTTAATGTCTACTTACCGATTAAGAATAAAGCGTGAGAAGACCACATGGTGGTGTGTGGCCAATACCCAATGCGAAATGAAAGCTTCGTCTCATTGATTGAATTTATATCCAGGAGTGTGCCAACTCAGCTTGACCCTCCGATAATCACAGATTCCGTGTCCGCACGAACTTGAAACTATATCATTCACAAACGCGTGACAAATTTTTTTTAACCTCGCCGCAATAGATTACTTGTGACATCCGCAACATAGTTAAGAAAGTAGAGATGCGGTCGTGACATCGGACTTCCGGGCAGAACTTTGACTTCGTCCGTAAATATTATTTACTTTGCTAGTCGATTAAAACATATTGATATCTGTTAATTAGCTGTTTTTTATTATTGTATCAAAATTTATCAGAATGCGCGTCTGATGTAATTGGAAATTAATCGAAAAATACTCTCCGTTGTAATACAACATAATAATATTAAAGTCTAATCTTGTACAAAGTAATATACTTATATATAACAAATATACTGATATATCATATATTTTTATTAAAAATTAGAAAAATAATTAATATCCTAAATTTAATGTGAAAATTTATTAATTAATATTTCATATATTTAATGTGAAAATTTATTAATTAATATTTCATATATTTAATATGAAAATTTAAAAGACTGTATTTACGCGCGTGCGTATTTTGCTAATTTTTATCTAATTCTAATCGTAACGTTCGATAGAAACAGCAATTTTTCATAGTCGCGTTATACCTAATTTAGTCGAATAAACAGAAAAGCAATTTATAGATTCGCGACACGTCACTGATAATTTTCTGTAAGTGTTGAATTTCCGCTTAGTATCTGGAGACCATTCATATAACGATCACAGACACTGCTATGTCATCAGATGCTATTTTATTTTATTTTGTATTTTTATCATTAAAACGACAGTGAATGATGCGCAGCAGGAGATATTTGCGAATGTAATGTGAAACCATCGTATATTTGCAACGGAAAACAAAAATTAAAAATATCAAACCTTGATCCAGGTCGCGAGATATCGGTGTCAAGAGATGTTTTCTAATGATGATTACGTGATCAGAAAATCTACATGTGAATAACATTTCCGTTAATGCATTTTTGTGGCTATGTCTTTTTCCAAACTCTTGATAAACTTCTACACGTGCAAGAAGCATATACAGGTTTTCTCCTTCAATATTTTATGCGTTTTCAATTTCTTAGTATACAATGTAGTATTTATAAAAAATATGTGTCTGTTATATTTGATTATTCAACAAAGTCCATCAAAATTGAAAGGAACTTAGAATTAATTCTTTGTTAAAATGGAAGATATTACATAATCTAGGAGAAAATATTGGATATATACAAGAAATATTAAATATACAAGATATAAAATATTTTTGAAATGCTTAATAAAATTTTATATAAACGTATTCTATGAGAGAATTATATATATATTTTATATCGGTGAAGAAATTTCATTATGCAAACATAGATCTACGAATGTATCTTTTTTTATGTGTACACACGTTTGAGAATTGTGAATTAATAAAAAAATTCCAATATATTCAAGTAAACTATCAAGCATGTATTATTGCATAAATCACAGACAACATATCACTGCGGCAAAATATTATTAAGCAATTAAAACAATCGTATTTTATTTCTTTACTGAATATTATTCATTACTGAATAATGATAAGATGCAACACTAATTCTCATGTCTCTCAAACTGTGTATCATACTTCTAATTTTCTTTATTAAAAGCGGATCTTGACTAGAATAAAGAACTGACAATGAGAATTAAAGAACTATAATTTGACAAGAAAGAATTTGCTATATTTGTACAATTTCTTTTATCAGTACAATTAATGAATAGTGTAAAGTGTAATTAAATATTTTAAAGACATCGTGTACATTAACATTTATTTATTATATTAATATTAAAGAACTATAATTTGACAAGAGAAAGAATTTGCTATATTTATACAATTTCTTTTATCAGTACAATTAATGAATAGTGTAAAGTGTAATTAAATATTTTAAAGACATCGTGTACATTAACATTTATTTATTATATTAATAACAAGTTAATTAAATCTCATTTTAGAGAAGGATTTATGAAACTAATAAATAACTTATTTTAGGAGACTAATAAATAACTTTATTTATGTAAAATTATATTTATTTAAAAATATATTTTATATATATTTATATATATTATAAGATCTTAATAGAAGGAGAAGAGTATATTTTGTCTTATTTTAATAAACTAATTCTAATTTTTATTTATATACATGTTTCGATGAAGCTGTATAAAAATATATGTGTGTATGTGATAAGCGATAACATTTATCTTAATTATCTTAAAAATAATAATACTTTATATATGTAAAATTACTAAAAATTTCATATTTGCAATATTTGCAGATTATATTATTATTAATTAGCGCGAACAAATAGTGAATTTCCGCTGTTCACTGAGGTGGTTGTATCGACTTCTATGGAAGAGATCGTTGCTTTGATAATAGTTGTAGTAATTTCCGGCTCCTGAAACAATTATTAAATGAGTTATTTTTAAACCGCGCATATTCAGTTTAAAAAATTTATTTTACTTTAAATAAATTTTTGTTACGATATATAAACACATGTTGCCTTAATGTAGATAATTATAATCGTTGATATATATATATATTTTTAGGTAAATGTAAGATGCAAATCACCTCGTCGAAATCGATGTCGACTTCTTCAAGTACTTCGTCGAGAACGGATACGAAATGGTTGACATTTTCAATAGAGAAGACCATCGGCGGCTTCAGTTTCAGAACGTTGTTGTCAGGTCCGTCGCTACTGACGAGGATCTTCTTCTCCTTCATCCTGGATACAACGTGCTTCGCCTCCGCTGTCGCCGGTATTCTCTTAATTCTATCGCGGACTAACTCAATGCCCACGAATAATCCAGCACCGCGTACGTCGCCGATGATCTTCCGTCGCTTTGCCAGTTTCTTCAGCTCCGCGATCAGATGGTTGCCTACTTTCAAAGCGTTCTCCTGAAGATTCTCGCGTTCTATGACCTCCATCACCGCGTTCGCCATCGCGCAGGACACGGGATTGCCACCGTACTGAAATGAACGAGTTATTATAGCGGAACATTATTTTTTCTCGAGTAGATTTCAATTAACTAATATCAATATATATATATTTTTTTTTTACAGACTAACCGTGTTGAAGTATTCAATTCCAGTGTCGCGGAAGCTGCGCGCGATTTCAGGCGTAGTAATAACAGCCGCAACGGGATGACCATTGCCCATGGGCTTGCCCATCGTGACTATGTCTGGAACAACGTCCTCGCCGTATAATTGAAACGCCCACATGTGAGTGCCGACTCTCCCGAAACCGACTTGGACCTCATCCGCGATGCAGACACCTCCCGCTTCACGTACGTGTCTGTAAAATCAGAAATTTCTTTTATTCTCTGCCCTTCTTTCCCATTACTATATTTGTTACTCCAAGGCTACGTGTGTACATGTGTGTTTATATAAAAAAAAATTAATTAGTCCCTTACTTGTACGCGTTCCGGAAGTAATTCTGTGGCGGTAAAATCTGTCCACCGACCGATATGAGGCTTTCCGCGATGTAGGCGCAAACCCCGCGTCCTTCGGCTTTGATGTCGTCGCAGATTTGCTTTACATCCTCGGCGTATTTAACACCGAGATCTTCGCCAACGTAATCGATGGAGCGATATTTTCCGCGGTATACATCCGGACAGGGAGCCTGAGAGGTAAAGAAACAGCGATGAATAAAATGTATGAAATATATACTCTTCTTTTCTCGAAAATACAGATGAATCATCTGAGATGATATAAAATATTACTTTTCTGACAATAAAAATTTTTTCTTGCAAGATTGCTTTTCAAATCTCGATATCTAGATCGCCAAATTCTTGAATCTCAGCGTTGTAACTTTATCTTTAATCGTAAGATATCTTAATCTATCCATTGATTTAATTTCTTCAGAAACGATAAGCTGTTGATTTAACTTCTTGATACGCGATTCCATTATGTCATTCAATAATTATTTACGAGATGCATTCTAGATACTTTACCACGTGTACCCAATCCTTTTTGCCGGTGCCGTTAGGCTGGCTGAATTTGTACGGCGAGATATCGATTATCGTGGTGAGATGTCCGTGATAAGCGCTAAAAGCAAAAAGACAAACGTGAAAAAGAATTTTCCCTTTGGCCATTTTATTGTAACTAAAAACTCTTCGAAGCCCTCCAAAGCTACAACGTAATTCTCTCTGAGGATTATTAATTATATAGCCTTTTCTCATATATAATATATAATATATATATTTTTGATAAATGTTATTTTATTTAGTAAAAGCACAGTTCCTGAAAATACAACTTTTTAATTCTTTTCCCATTGCTACCGAAGATGGCCAACGACCCCACTCTGTGGTTACGATATCTAAAAGTTGCCGGGAACTATTCATAAACTTCATAAACTCGATTAACGATATGAAGTAATTTTATTAATTCGTGCGGATTCTGGACGCCCTGAACCAATATCGATAAGACAAAGCGCAACTGTTCACAACACAGCTGTTGCGATAATAGAAACACAAGCGTAGAGTATTATTACGGTTATCAATTTCCTAGCTCTGTATAATATATTCATGAGAACGGGTCTGTCATTATCTCATAATAGTTTTCATGATTTTATATATTTCTAAAACTAGAGCACACGCGCGGACTCATCTAACAGAGCCGTCTGGTTGATTTCGCTTTGTGTGATGTGACTTCGCTTTGTCTAGTTTACGATATTTCCATTAGATAGTTTATCATACTCTTTCTTTCTCTCTTTCTCTCTCTCTCGGATAAGTCCAGTCCAATATTCAGCGACATCGTCCTCACCGATAGAAGGAGAAAATAAATATAATTTGTGTATCATACGTGGCACGTTTACGTCATCGTGAGAGACTTACGCCACCTAAAACAGCGACAAGATCTTTATGGCGATGAATTCTATTTCCGCCGTGGTGAAAAGAATCGGATGTCCACATCCGATTTGTCCGAATCTGCTGGATACGCTCGATCTCAGTGTTCATCGACGCTCGGCGTCCCTGTCGATTTAGAGTGGAAAGACGCTGCAAACAAGCAAAAGACAGATCGATTCCATTAGTTCGGCAGTGAATTTTCTCGCTCGAGTTTGTTCGCAGCCTGAAATATCCAACATATTCGAGCCAACACTGCGGAATTGCTTGCGCCAAGAAGACCGAAGTCCGATCCAAAGTAGGCACGAACAATGGAAGTTCTTTTCATATTCGTCTCGTTAACTTTCGACGGAATTTTCATTTCAGGTGGAACGTGGAGCGCGTAGAGCTCTAATGTAGAATGTTACCGAAATATCGCATGTAGAGTAACTCTGACAGTGAAGGAGAAACTTACTGGTCCAACGTAATGACATCCTTGCACTTCGTGTGCGTCCGAGCGAGACGGAGAGCGAGATCGTTAGCCTCGCTCCCGGAATTCACCAAAAAGCAAACGGACAGTGGTTCCGGTAAGAGTGACGCCAGTCGGCTCGCGCATATCACCAGATTATCGTGAAGGAAACGATTGTTCGTGTACAATAGGGCCATCTGTTCCTGCCCGGCTCGCACGACGTCCGGATGGCAGTGGCCAACTGCAAACGAATTAACTCGCATCAATTAAGGAAGCTATTATAATTACATTACATTAAAAATCCATGAGTATTGTGTTCGTTATAAAACACCTAATGAATCAACGCGATGAGAAAATTGAAAAATCTGATTCTTAAAAATTAAACAAGTACATACCGTGCGCGACGTTATTTATGCAGTCCAAGTATCGATTGCCCTTCTCATCGTACATGTATTGTCCTTCGGCCCTCACGATTTTTAATGGATTCGACTTGTAAAACAGCTTACACGATTGTCTAAAATTAAAATAAATCGCTGAGATGTATTATTTTTTATTTGTTTTCTCGAAGCCTAAAGTGCGTTGAATCAGAAGCGAAATATTTTGTTATAAATCTCATATGCTGTTGATCTAAATGTTACTTACCCGATATGACGATCGCGAAGCCTTATAGTATCGGATTTTGGCATCTGTTCTAAAGATTCCATAGTAGAATTTTGCTCCAAGTTGCTCTGACACTGTCAATATTTACAAAATACAATAAGCGTCGCAAGCTTTGGAGCCTTACGAAGTATTTAGTAATTTAGCTTATCATATCAATAATTGATGATTGTACACAATATTTGATTACACTTTTTAACATGTAATCTCGTCATGAGATTATGTCTTTTTTCTGAGTCAATTATGATATTATCGGACTAAATATATTGAAAGAATGATGCACGCATTATCAAATTTTTCCGATACTTAAACTTCGTATCGGATAATAAGAACTTTTATCGCGACCAATTTATATATATACCATTTTTTGACTTCCCTGATACTACAAATGGGAACATTTTTACGCACATAGAACATTATATTGAATCATAACCAGTGCTTATGTATCGTTAAATTTATGAAATATTTAGGAGATTCTGTAATGCCAAGAGGAGTCTGCGTTACTAAGATATTTGACCAATTTATGTATTCTTAATGAAAATGATAAGGGATATTATAAATTATTACAACTTTCTAATTTTTAGCATCATATATCTTTGTAAGCCTATATTAAAATTGTATGCCTAATATTATCTAAGCCTATATTAAAATAACGTTAAAGCAAATTTTATTTGAAACTAGCGAAAGAATGTAATTTTGCTATTCATTTTCAGACTTTCTATTGTTCATAAAAAAAGCTCTCCTTTTTAAATTATTTGCAACTAAAAGTTATTATTATTATAACGTATCTCGATATTTTCGCTAAGAAACAATCGACTCCAAATATATCACAAATTTTGTTATGAAACTAAAATGCGGTAACAAAAACGAAGGTCTGAAACAATAAGTAAGTGCATATGAATGAGATAGAAGATTCGAAGAGTAATTTTCCGATGGCTGATAAGTGCACGTGACTACTACATGCAAGTGCTTCCGTACGCGGCCTCGCGAATGACCTCGCATTGCAAAATAAACTTCGGGAGAGGAGAGAATACTTATAATAAGTACAGAGAAAAAAAATTATTTTTAATAATTATTGTGTTTACGATATTTTAAAGAGCCATCTATCGTATACATGTTGAAAGTAAAATGTCAAATTCCACTAATTTGAAAAGTTCTTATATTTTAAATTATTGATCTCTGCAAATAAGAGATTCCTTTATTTTAATCTTTCGTTAACTAATTATTCTTACTATGTTTTACAGTTACATTTATCACATAACTACGACAATTGTATAAGTAGATAATATTCGATTTTTTATCTGTATAAAAAGTAGCTTGTGGAATTTTTGGACAGTCGATTAGAGAAACATTAAATTCCGAAAAGTGAGATATTCTATGTAATAGTGTAGTTTCTTTAAAAACAAAAAAAAATAATAAAAATTGTTAAAGTAATTTTACTGCAAACTTTCACGAAAGAAAAAAAAACACATATAATAATTTAACAGTAAATTTGCATCCGTAAAACAGTATTCCGCATACGATAAATAATTTTTCATTTTAAAATGTATATTACTTTGATGAAAAATTAAGATATTAATTAATAATAAAAGAAACTGTGATCATACCTGAATTCGTGGTCCGACGTCACTGTCTCTGCGATTACTGCGAGTGCAGCCGAAAGTAGTGCCGCGACCCTATAATAGTGACGTCATATATAGAGAGAAATGAATCGGCGGGGGTAAAAAAATCGGGGATGCGCACGCGTGTCAGACCAATGACACTCCCTCCATAATCAACATTCCACTTCCCACGCACTTTCGTGCGTCATTTGATCGCCAATTGTTCATATTTCAATAGAACTTGTTATATGTGTAATAATTACATAATTCAATCAATACGAGATATAAATATCCTATACATATATATTTTGAAACTGAGAGATTAAATTAAGATTGAATAACTTATTGAAGATATCAATTAATTTTGCTTAAATTTATTATATCGCTATTATATGTTGTACAAATACAGAGTGTCCTACGAATATAAAAATGAAACTTGACAGTCACTTTCGTGGCAAGTTTCCGCAATATCGTAGCTATTTTAAGAAGGACGACCTTGCTAACACACCGGTGATATTGAAAACAAAATTTGGCAGAATAGATCTTTGATTCCACTTCGCCCGCAGCTCAAAACTCACAGATGAAACAGAAATTATCAGATAATAAGCACGCGTAAATTAGGTTTAATAAATTACAATTTCCGAGCCACACTTATAGGCTGCTTGTATCTTTAGGAAATCTTTTCTTAAAAGATGTTCCTGAGTTTAGAAAGTTGTAGAAAGCTCATCTTCTCAGAAAAGATCTTTTCTCAAATATACAAATATACGATCTATAGGTGTGGCTCGGAAATTGTAATTTATTACGTCTAAATTATTACCACGTCCATTTACATCATTCATTAATTCTATTTACAATGTTCTGATAATTTATGTTTCGCTTTCTCTGTCGACGCTTTTAACTTTTATAAAGCTTTAAAAGATATTCACGTAAGCTCATGGATGTTTCAGGTGATTTATAAATAGGGGAGTGTATTAATATCATAAAAGCTATTGGCAAAGCCATCGGCAAATATCATGGTCATGATGAAGACGTTCACGTGCAGTATGTGCGTTTCGACGATGATAGCGATACACGACACGTGATACGCGCTATCGGACAATTTAGACGACACCAACGATCTCGTGATACGGTTATTGTAGCGACCGTGATATCGTTCGTAATAAGCATAAGTCACGTTCGTTCAATTAAAAATATTCCACTGTAGGCAACAATTTTTGCTATCGATTTTAAGGGAAAATTCCATAGAAAAAATCGACGTCGCGTCATTCCGCTGACAATTCATCGCCTGATAATGTTCAAACGAAATTTAATTAACGCGATTCAATTAACGCATAATGAATCACTTTAGCGAAAACTGTATAATTATATTTTCAATAATTAAAATAACTGGCATACTTTTAAGAGATTTATGTGATATCACATTTTTGTGGAAAAATTTTATGTTACTTAGATTTGCACATCTATCTTTCTATTTTTTTTCTTCCTCTTCCTTTTTCCTTTTACGAGAACGACAATTTATCTCATTATTATCCTACTTACATATTTATTGCACAATCTTACTCCATCGACTATTTGTTGGTGCGTAAGTTGACCATTTATTATGGTATAAAAATAAATTTAATCGCAAGATTGCAGCAACGTTTTGCAATAAAGAATTAAAAAAAAAGTAAAAAGGCCAAATGTTTATCATGCGATATCGCAGACTGGCGCCGTGCCAGTTGCCCGGTATAATTCTGCTGTCTTATTGGTGTCAAATCTTAAGCGAAATGCAAATTGCAAATTGTTTTGCAAGATTTTATTGGCGCGAATAAGGCGCAACGTCGATCCGACGTGCTCTTATTTGTTATACTTGCGTCACAACTCATACTACATATACATATACATTCTTCATGAGATAATATTCTCGAAGCGGGACTTGCCTCCTCTAGTTAACCACTGAGCTTACAGTCGATGATCAACTGACCACTCTATTTTTAAAAATCTTATCGCAAAATATTATCGCACCATTGAAGTATAAAGAGCTTACACAAGTTTAGATATCTCTAATGTTATCTATTTCTACTTCACTTTATTTCTTTAACCTCCCGATTCTTTCATCTTCAGTTTCGAGTCAAATTTTTTCCTCCACGAAAATTTAAAAAATTAAATTTTTAATTATAAACATTTTTAAAAATAAATGTCTTTTTGAAAATTAAGCTTCGAAGCTACTAATATATTACTATATAATTAAACAACTTGTCTACTTTGTACAATAAACAATGTGACATATGATAAAAGATAAGATTATATAATTAATAAGTCTATAATTGTAAATAGGTCATCTAAGAACTTAGATATATATCCCTTGAAAATATTTGTTAATTTCTCTTCATGATGTGTGCATTACAGTACTTCTCTAAGGATAAGTGTATCTGAAAGCGCGTAAAATTGATGTGCCATTCTATTTATAGAGCTAATTTTCAGCTGTTTCATCATCAACGTGTAACGATTCGTGGACATTTAACGCAGAACGTTGGATGCTGGCGTTTCGAGACTCGACTGGCGATTAATTCCCTTGCAAATGCGAGGAGCGATATCGCGTAACCCACGAAAATAACGAGGTAAGCGACGTACATAGAATGATTAAGAATTATTTCGCTCTCATTCCTCGTCCCAATATCCTTCCAGAAATCGTCGGCGTGCTTCTTCGTGAAACCGTATTCCATTGTCATCAGCAGCGCGCGATTAATTTCATTCTTGAAAGCCGACTTAAACGGGATCGTGTGCACGCGATAGTGCGCCAAGATGCACAGATCGGAGACTTTGAAGAGCCGTTCGCCCTTACGACCCAAAACCTTGGTCTCCAGCACTTTGGCATCCGTCTCGCTTGTGAAATACGCCCTGGAAGTATTTACGGAGATCGTCTCCCTTTCCCCGACGGACGTGAATCTTCTCATTAATTCCGAAGGTATTTGCTCGCTCGCCGCGAGCTCGTCGTACACCACCTTCGAGACTACCACCTGGAGTCCCGTGGCGAACAACTCTTGGAAACTGGACACGCGATTTTCGGCCGACAATTCTATCGCCAACTCGAACAGCTCCGCCTGAAACATAGCCGTGTACTCCGCCGCCGTCATCACCGTAGCGACGAACAGCATCTTCTCCACGAAAGTACGGGGTGCGTAAAAGGGCGAGATACCGAGGATCAGGCAGATGGTGTTCAGGGGATTGCGAGCTCGCTCGCTGACTCTCAGAATCGTCGAGGCGCACCACACGATCCCCGACAGGGAGATACCGATCAGGATCGTGACGATGATCGGCCAAAAGTCGAACGGAACCTCCGCCGGCAGAATCGGGATCAATAGACAGAACCTGTCGGTGCCGACGGCGACGCTGTGGTGCGCATTCTCGTCCACGAGTCCCTCGGCTCTGTATATCATATTGCTCTCGTCCAGGAAATTCGTGTGCACCACCGTGCCGTTTAAGGCGATCGACAACGTGTCCGAGAACGCTTTGGCCAGACCACCGACCGTGCCGCTTCCTGGCTCTAAGCTGCCGTAAGGGCTCCATATCTCCTCGAATTTTATCTTGAATTTATCACCGTAGATATTTCGTGACTTCGGATACCAATCGATACTGTCGTCGTATGCGGTCAATCGCGTGTAACTTTTCCTGAATCCGTTGTAACGATGCACAGCCACGAAGACCGGCTCCGAGTACTTCGAGCGAAGGGACACTTCCAAAATAATCACGTCGAGGAATTTCAATTCCCATAAGTATTCGAGCTGTCGTTGCGCGCTCAACGTGCGCTCGTTCGAGCTCATTATAAGCAAGAGTTTCGGCCTGTACTTTGCGTAGGATATCGAATCGACGTCCTCCACCGTAACGTTCAATTCTGCATAGGTAATATCGTCGTTCCATGGATAAATATAAATTAATAGCGTGCGGGAAGAAGCCATGTTCCACGGCCGAATTTTAGATCCGAGGACAAAAATTTCTGTGGGCCACGTGGTGATCACACTCTGGGCGACGAGATCGAGCATACGTTCCGAATAAATATCGCACTTTTGAACTCTGATGATTACGTTCTGACGCACGATCGATCTTAAGAACTTTTGGATCGATCGATCAACATAGTTTTCCTGATAAAAATTTAAGCTAAGGACATTATTTACGGCGAAAAAATATAAAATAGCTCTTGCAATCTTCATGTCTCGACTACAATAATTTTCTTACACGTGCGATTAGACACGCGTCAGAAGAAAATATGAAACAGTACTACAAAGTACACACGTGTACTCCAAGTCGAGAGATTATTATGCAATCTCTTATCATTCAATTGGCTGCGTAATACGTAGAAATAGTTGCGTAATAGCTTTCTGTAACGTTGATATACAGAATATTATTATGGTGAATAATATATCCTGATCTTATCTATAATTGCAAACACATCGGGGCAAAATTTGTACGAAATTGTCCTATTTCCCCTCGATTCACAGAGATTTGCATGTATTGTTCTCCTTTATAATTCATTATCATTTTCCGCCTGTTTAATGATTGATTAACCGTTTCATTCGTATCATTTCGAATACCCGCAAAATCTCTTATTCCGTCGATTAATCGATTTGGATACGGATTATGTCGAATTAAAAAAAAAAGGCAGATAATTCACAGCATTACGATAAACACGGCACATTGACGCAACGGCAATCTTTCGTAACATATACATTTTTTAATGCGTTGATACCACATATCGTTATTACGAAACAAACTTTATTATCGCATTACATACGTATAAGTTATTGTGCAAAAATAAAGTATACGAAGCGTGATCATTTACATCATCGACAATTGTTTGCATATATCGACAAAAGTGAAAAAAATTACGTTGATCACAACTTTCGCAGTCGGTAGGACTCGAACCTACGCTCCCAGAGGGAATCTGATTTCTAGTCAGACGCCTTAACCACTCGGCCACGACTGCCACGATAATTTCTTGGCACCTTCATCATTTCATGGTAAACCATAACAATATTTTTCGATAAGCTAATTTATATATTTTTTTATTTTTACAAATAATATGCGCATTTGCTGACTCATATCTTGTGTAAACTTCGAGAAACACATGCGTACACGACCTGTCTTAATTATGTAATTTTTACTAACAAAACTTATATTTCGTTCACGATATTAAAAAAGAGTATAAGTAAAAACTTATAATAATTTTATCTTGAAATTAAAAATTAAATAAACTTGTACAAAATTATTATATAGAGAAGCAAATATTCTTGATAATTTTTCTCAATTATCCATGCAACATATTCAAAATGGGATATTTTCCTGATATTTTCCAGATAATATTAAGAATCAGAAGGAGGAGGAAGAAGAAATGCAAGAATCAATTTTAAAGTGTTCTATTAAAAGTCACGCACAGAACACGTTTGATTACATTAACGATCGACGGATTCATAAATAGATCCACTCCACAACATTCACGATTATCATGTATAATAGTCATAATAGTAAGTATCTTAGCGGGAATATAATGACAGATTTATATATATTTATATATATATTTATATATATATACTCTTATGCGTGTGTTCCGTAGAGGAATAAGCGAGAATAGCCCCGTTTATTCAATTATGGAGAGAGCACGACGAAGGAGCCACCTCTCATTACGCAATTAATCTATAACAATATATCCACGACGATGTGAAATTGTACATTTGGATATATATTTATAGTATATATTACACACACACGCGTATATATATATATAATGTGCCCTTATGTGATATAATATATACGTATCTATAGATATATATTTATATATATATATGCATATACTTATAAAATATTTTTCTCGTCATTTAACACTTAGAAGATGAAAAACTCTACGCTCTACTCAATGACCTGAAGAAACCTGATATATTATACGATAGTCATGACGAATATATATATGTATATATGTATATATCAAATAACAGTGTCGTTGATCGAGAGCAAGATAGGCCTAACAACTTATACGTGCAAGACGATAATTGTAGCATGAGATGCGTACATCCATCGTCCAACAATCTTAAATTAATACCAATATAGCGGATTATAAATAAAAATCCGAGACAAAAAAAAATTATTCCTTTTTCTTCTCAGATTTTATCGGGGAAGGAGAGGGAGGAAATGTTAGACCTATCCTACATCAGATATAATCGGAACAAGTTCAAAATTCTAATCTATCGGTGTCTAAATCTGTAGTGAAGTTAGAAGCTTTGATGTATGTATATGCACAAAATTAATATTTTTTAAAATATTTTTTTTCGTCAACATTTTTCCTGTGAAATAAATAAGAGATTTCAGATTGAAAATCTCGAGAAAGTTACTTCGAGATACAAGAAATGCAAAAATTAACTCTAATTGTCAATCAACGACGTGATCAATTTTTACACAATCAACGCGTATATGTGTATTTATATTATAGATCAGTGCAGCGATGCGGAGAGCAAAAAAAGTTCGCTTTTCTCTGAAAATTTCGAGACTTGATCTTTAGCCGAATTATGGTTGCGCATCAGTAAATTGGCTAATCGATATTTCGGCTGGTGTCAAAGCTTCAATAAATAATACGTATCATTTTACCGTAGAATCGTTTACGCTCGATGTCTCCGCAAAACTGCTCTGTTCTTGATATATGTGAGAAATCACGTACCTCAATAAATAATCGATCGATACTACGATGTCGCAGGATCGTACCACGACAAGGACTCGACTTTTCGAACAGGGGGGAATTTCGTTAAATCTCTGAAAACTCGTCATCCTCGAAAAATATACTTGGCGCAATCGAATTTCGCGATTTCGCTCAATCTCCGTTATCTTCTATACTGCTTAGAGAGAAATGTCGTGTCCCTCGTAATCGCGATCGAGCGGCAACACGGCCCGTATTTCTATTTACAATATGTCGTAATATATCTCCGAACGATAAATACGTCTCCATGTTATGTAATGAAGACACAGATAAAAATAGTACGGCCAATTCGAGAATCAACTGTGTGTGGGAATAATAATCATTGCCTCAAGCGAACAAATGGATTAAGCGCCTGTTTGCGATTTCCATTATGCGAAGAGACGTGTTTTAACGCTGAAAATTATTTCCAGATTCTCTCAAGAGAGAAGACTGCACGCAACTTAAATAAATTATTAATAATAAAAGTAGAAATTATTACGCTTTACAAAGTTGTAGAAAATAGTATTATATCATATTTTACATGTCACTATTGGAACGTGTTGTGAATATTTTTATAGTAATGATAGGAATAAAAGGATACATATCAATTTACTAAACAGGTGTTATATTCATACACACTGCAATATCTTAGCGCACTTGCACTCAATTGCCCTCAATTATCATTTATATCATTAGAAACGTCCATATATGGTTTCGCTATTGGTGCCACTAAAAAAAAGATACGCTCTTCGTTCACTTGCAATCCGTACGCCAATATCAGAATATCATCGATAATTCTTATTCCATGCCAAATATCCTCTTTTTAATATCACACATATCGTTTCGGATTTTTCTTGTCTTATTATCTAAGCTACAATAAAAATACGTCAATATGTTGATTCCAAAGATACGTTATTTATCGGCACGTCTATCAAATTGATGAGATCGAAGAAAAATTGAGCAAGTAATTGGAAAAATGATGACAGAATTGATAAGGAAAGTATTAGAGAAAAGTATAGTTGTCAAAAGCCGCTGCAATTTATGTAAGTACTATTGAAAGAGTCAACTAACTATTATTATATTATATATTGAGTATGCTGTATACGAGGGTCGTTCATAAAATTTGTACCTTCGTTTATAAAGAAAAGAATGAAGTGGTTGAAATGATTCTCTACATATAAATCCCGCACACATTTTTTTCCAGCGACCTGTCTGCATGACCTGTCGGACAACATCATTAGAAACATTGCCTTTGGAAAAAGTTTTCCATTTCCTCTACAATGACCTTTCTAACTTTCTAAATTTATGGTGTCCGACAGGTCATGCATCGCTGACAATGAGAAAAATGTGTGGCTCTGTAGAGAAAGACTAAATGTGTACAACAAAACATTTCTGTTCTTTATAACCGAAAGTACGAATTTTATGAACGCAAAATAATTTTATAAAGATACTAATTTTATGTAATATTTCTATCGATGCAAACAATAGAAAAATCATCATGATTTGTAAGTTGTTAAGTTGCTTTCCTTATTACAATGGCGCAACAATTAGAAAAGTTTATTTAGCAAAATGCACGTCATTAGAGACTGCTCAAGAGTATGTTTCTTTGTGTTAGTAATAATAACACCCGCGACATGTCTCAATATGCAATAAAAATAAAGTGACAAAATTAAAATATCACACATAAAGAAAGTGTTGCGTCTCTCAATGATATTAAATTATTATCGAAACCCTTTATGAAGAATAAAAGTCTGTTATGATGCTTTTTATTCAAGAAACTCGCATTTTTATATACGATCTTCCTCCTTCTATTTTCAAATAATCAGTTTCGATATTTTCAATTTAACGTAAAGAGGTACTAGTTCAAATTTCTACTTTTTTTATTCGAAAAGTTGTCTAAACGATTAATTCACAATAATCGCATAGAATTATTAGCAATTATATGTCTCCCTTTTTTTCTTCTTTCAGTAGAAACATGAATGTTTTACACCAAAGTCTACTCCATTTGTGTTTGCGCAAATTTTTTCATGTACAAGCACGTACACAAATTTATATTTTATAAGCGCGTGTCGTAAATTGAAGTGAAATTGCTTGAGTAAATGTCACTTGACGTCACAGAAATAAAAAAAAGAAATTTAAATGAGAAATACAGTCTCTCTTTTTATCTGTATTGCGTTACGCGCATCTAGCTTCAAAAAGAGGAATTGTTACTACTTTTCTGGCTATTTCTCATTTTATTATATATGCATGCGACTTATGTACCGAAATGAAGTACACTGGTGCAATATCGTCTTAACTTGCGATACGTAAAATGAACAATAGATTCTAGCAGCCTATATATTGTATATTCGCATCTATATAAATATATCTAGTATATATATATCTAGTATATGTATATAATCATCGCGCTGAAGAACGACATTTCCCTCATCCTAAGTGTGTCCTCTCTCCGTGAGATATTGTGGACTGTAATTTCTACTGCTAAGAATTGTCTAATCATAAGTAGGCTAATGAGACTAGTCTACGACTACAATATCATTATCGATTATACGTGCAACACGCAAATGTCATATCTAGAGCAAATACTACAATGACGCGTTTCCTCTCTTCTTCTCTCTCGTGGATCATTTACTAGAGATATTGTTTAATATGTAAGAAATCTACGAACAAAACGTGTATGCGTTTTCTTTATCCAAGTAAAATCCCCGCTTATTGATCACGACGCGAAGTATTTGTACAACATTGTCGACTGTCTGTGTAACGAATTAAAATCACGACAATCAAGATGTAACGCGTTTATAAAAATAATATCGGTGGTATCCAATAAATACTATCACCATTGATAGCTAAAATTGATGAGTTTATCTTTCATTAAACCGAGATTATATTGGAGCTTCATCGCCGCTTTGCATCACAAAATTGGCATCATCAATCTCCTTCTATTTGTTATCTTCCGCTAATCGAATCGATAGCAGCTTAATGACAAGTGAAATCGATAGCGTTGATCAAAGGACACTTCATAAATGAAAACGAAAACATGTTTTCAAAAATCACACAAATCATTAGCAAGTGAAAATTATAGTCTCAAAATTAGTTTTTATTCTAGCAATATTCTATTTATATGAACAACTAGCGTCAATCTTTTAAGACGCGTGAATTTTCAAAAATGTTAAAGAAAAGTTAAAAAAAGAGGTGAAGAAGGACTATAATTATATCCTGCTTTAAAAAGTGCGTAGCCTCAACTTCGTGAACGCAAAGATACATCTGTCTGTCGCCTGCAGTCTCAACGTCACAACGCAATGTCATTAACGCTTAGTATTGCTAATTGCAATCACTGTCAAGATATCGTTAATTAGTGGCAGTGCCATTTAAAACATTTGTTTTCAGCATGCGCGTTGAGCCTACATGACGAGCCTGCAACTTCCTCTATTATATCTAGTCTTAACGTTATCTCAAACGACGTTACGAAAAACACGAAAAAATACAAGCTGCATCATCGATGTGTGTTATATCGTGTTGAAATGGAAACGAATTGCCGTTCCTGCCTCTTTTTCAATGTTTTTACGAACGTGTCAATTATCCTAAACTGATGTTAGATTAAAAGAAATTAGTCAGATTAGTCGGATTAGCTTGTTAGTACAAACTTGGGATAGAGTGTACACGTTTCGTTAAATCTATCTTACTGCGATGAGAGAGAAGAGCAATATACGATTATAAATCTACGAATTTATACTAATCGTAATCTTTCGATAATTACTCACATCGATGTTACTTCTAGAATTAAACTTCTGTTAGCTTCTTTTCTATCTCGAATGATACAGTCCTACATGCAGCGTCGACGAAGAATACAGAATAACAGACAGTGAACAATATCGTAGAGACGAATTATATAGACACTAGACCTTATGCAGAACATCTCTCGACTTGCGGAAAGGGCTTCACATAGATTTTGACGAGGCACTGTTCAGAGTTCACATACTAGAAACAATAACAATTATTTATCTTTATCGTAATACACTTCGCGCGGCGTGTCACTCGCGTGCTATAGCTTTTAATTACATAGTGAAAATAAATCTTTCTTCTTCTTATCGTTTATGTCGCGGTATTTAGATCATTTAATCTTTATAATTCACTTAGGCTATCACGCAGATTAAATGTAAGCACAATGAGGAAAATTCTTTTTTCATTTTTCCTATAATAGCTTAACAAGTGTATTAAGGGTAATTTATAATGAACGTAAGATATATATCGATGGATTTACAATTATCATTGACGAGCCACCAATATGTTAATTAGCTTTAATAAAAAGGGAACAAAATTAGCATGATAACATTCTCATCTATACTCTTCTTTAAAAAAAAAGGGAAACAGGAAATGTAATGCATGCCAAAAGAACGAAACGAAAAGAAAAATAAAGACAGATAGATCTTAATTAGTTGTATTTTGTAGGACACAAGGCTGGTGTATGTTGCGTGGATAGGTGGCTCAAATCTGAAAGTGATATATATATGTCGGCTGTAAGTTTTCTTCTTTATTTATATCTCAAATTATTTTAATTTAAAAATTACAGAGATCATTTTTCGGATTGTCAATAATGACAAACGAGAATATGTTACGATCAGATATAGAATAATGTAAATCTACGATACAATAGAACGCGAAGTATATATATAGCATAATAGGATAAAAAAAGGAAAAATCGGAAAGAAGGTTTTACCATCTCTTACTTTACTGTCATTGTTGTTTACAAAAATAAAACGAAAGAAGAATTAATTCTATCTATCGATGAAAATAAAATTTCCTATCTAATTGCGCAGCCAGAAACGTGAAATTAACTAAGGAAATGGCTCCGCGGTATGATTCGGTGATATTTTACGCGTCCAACATGAATCATAAAGTCCAAATATGAATTTTGATTTTTGACCATTAATATAATACATCGTATATCCTCATTTCATGCAAAAAATTTGTATAGTCCAATATTATAGCTTAATATCTATTCATTTTTATGTTTTTGCATTTAAGCACATTAATGTATAACAAGCTTTAGAGTCCGCATTAATGCGTCCAAACGAATTCACACTATCTTAAGTTTTATATAATGTAGGTATATATATTTACTTTGTGACTCGCACTATTAAGCAAGATTAGATTGAATATACATATGAATGAATTTATATATGCTGTAGCAAGTAAATTTTTATGCGAATTTTATTAGTTCGTGTACATTGAATGTATGACAACTAGATAGTATATTTAAACAAATTAACATAAAGACATATATATATAGAATCCTTGATGATCAATATACCTCGGTCATCATTTGATTAGAACACATGTACATGTTTCGCATTGTCCATAATTTATGATTGATCATGCGAGTCACAAAGTGAAAAAAAAAAATATATATATATATATATGTAAAACTTAAAATAATGATGTGAATTCGCTTGAAAATGCACTAGTCCGCTCTAAAGCTTTGCTGTACTTGTTAATTTGCCTAAATGCAAAAACATAAAGATGAGTATATATCAAGCCAACGAATAACGAACGACGAGCAGCAACAGACGGCTCGCATCTGAGTCTTATATCCTGCTTATTCTTTAATCGCTCATATGAATACAATAAAAAAATTTTAAGTAAATATGATTTTACCATCTCTGATACAATCAGTTATGTGTTATGTACTATATGTCTTTACGTAAATTGTGTCTAAGTCGAAATATTTCGATGTGCGCCAATACGCACTAGTGCATCCAACAGAGTTCGCATAAAAATTTTTATTTGCTACAGCATTAAACTTATTAAACTTATTCATATATTGAATCTAATTTTACTTAATTTATAAATCTTATATTGTTTTCGTCGGTAAAAAACTTAGCAGTATAATACTTTTTTCGAATTATATAAAAAAAATGTTATATTATAAATTTAATAAATTATATATATATATATATATATATATATATATATATATATATATTTCTCAATTTTTATAATTCTTTATTTATATAATTTTTCTTCCTTTCTTCCCTTTTGTCTTTCGGCTTTCCATTTTTTTCTTTCCTTTCTTGTTTTTTCTCTATTTTGCAAGAAAAAATATAATTATATAAAATGCAGTATTAGTTATTTTTTAAAATTTATATGTCTTATATACTTGAAAGCATAGAAACTAAATCAATCCAAAAATAATATCTCTTTTATTCTATTTTTTTATAACTGCATTGAAACTTTCTATTTAATTGTGAAATCGTTACACCGCCTAAAATGATTTCGCATGTTTGATAATTTTTGCTTGCAGACATAAATTAACTTCTTTTATCTATCATGATATATATTAATGTAATGTATATGTATCACTTTATAAAAAAAATGCTTTCTCGTAGATCAGCTTAATTGTTTAATCATATATTGAATCAAATTAGCCAAACAATCATCATTCTACGTACATGTTTTCGTATATCAAGATGTAGAAATAATAAAATATGTTAATATATATGTATTACTTTATGTTAAAAATTCTTTCGTAGATCAGCTTAATCATTTCATCATATATTGAATCAATGGACTGTAAATCTCATCATTCTACGTACATGTTTTCGTTTATCAAAATGTAGAAATAATAAAATATGTTAATATATATGTATTACTTTATGTTAAAAATTATTTCGTAGATCAGCTTAATCATTTCATCATATATTGAATCAAATGTTGAGCTTAAAAAATCATCATTCTACGTACATGTTTTCGTTTATCAAAATGTAGAAATAATAAAATATGTTAATATATATGTATCACTTTATGCAAAAGATGCTTTCGTAGATCAGCTTAATCATTTCATCATATATTGAATCAAATAGACCGCAAAAATCATCAGTCTACGTACAAGTTTTCGTATATCAAAATGTAGAAATAATAAAATATGTTAATATATATGTATCACTTTATGCAAAAGATGCTTTCGTAGATCAGCTTAATCATTTCATCATATATTGAATCAAAGGATCGCAAAAGTCATCAGTCTACGTACAAGTTTTCGTATATCAAAATGTAGAAATAATAAAATATGTTAATATATATGTATTACTTTATGTTAAAAATTCTTTCGTAGATCAGCTTAATCATTTTATCATATATTGAATCAAATTAGCCAAACAATCATCATTCTACGTACATGTTTTCGTATATCAAGATGTAGAAATAATAAAATATGTTAATATATATGTATTACTTTATGTTAAAAATTATTTCGTAGATCAGCTTAATCATTTCATCATATATTGAATCAAATGTTGAGCTTAAAAAATCATCATTCTACGTACATGTTTTCGTTTATCAAAATGTAGAAATAATAAAATATGTTAATATATATGTATCACTTTATGCAAAAGATGCTTTCGTAGATCAGCTTAATCATTTCATCATATATTGAATCAAATAGACCGCAAAAATCATCAGTCTACGTACAAGTTTTCGTATATCAAAATGTAGAAATAATAAAATATGTTAATATATATGTATCACTTTATGCAAAAGATGCTTTCGTAGATCAGCTTAATCATTTCATCATATATTGAATCAAAGGATCGCAAAAGTCATCAGTCTACGTACAAGTTTTCGTATATCAAAATGTAGAAATAATAAAATATGTTAATATATATGTATTACTTTATGTTAAAAATTCTTTCGTAGATCAGCTTAATCATTTTATCATATATTGAATCAAATTAGCCAAAAAATCATCATTTACGTACATGTTTTCGTATATCAAAATGTAGAAATAATAAAATGTGTTAATACATATGTATTACATTATGCAAAAGATGTCATAAGTCAGCTTCAGCTTTTTATCATATAATTATCATAAAATGGAGACATTATCATCATTCTATATACACCTTTTCATATATCAAAATATAGAAATAACAAAATACTTATAAACTGTTGACCTATATAATGAATTTTTCATCCTAATGTATCCCAATCCATATCATAATAGATGAACAAGTTAACTTATGTCAGATAAAAAAATTGTTAATGAAAATTTTATACTATGCTTTATATGATTATAATTTTTTTTAAGGAAGAAAAAAATAAAATAAAAAACAATAAAAGAGGGAAGAAAAGAAGAAAGAATTATGTGCAAAGGAATCATCGAATATATATGTAGAATGTATAGAATCATTCCTTCAGGCAACTTAATATATAATTTTAATCCCAATTAGGCAGGACATTTTAATCACGGCTAAAATTAGAACAACTACAATTTTTAATATATATTTATTGTATATTAATATATATTTTAATTTATAATTGTATATATTATATATATATAATTATATATTTCTTAGATAATTATATATATATTTATTAAATATATATATTAATATGCCATTTAATATATATTATTCTATGCAATTATGTTTTGTTTTGATAAATCAGTGCATTCAATGCTTTATCATCATGTAGATCTTATCGTTCGAGCAATAATGTATAACCGCACTATCGTGCAACAATTGCAGCATTATGATATTTGTAATTTCATAGATATTATATTACTGCAGAATGTTATATAATTTATACAAATGTTAATTAGCACAGCACATAATATATCATATTATAAAGTTTTTGTAACAAAAAATCAGATATATATTATATAAAATTATTATGTCTATTATATTGATTTAATAGGTATCAAATCATTTAATATAAAATACATTACTTTATGCAAAAGATACTTTTGTAGAGTCAGCGTTTTATTTTTTAATATTAATACCATTAAAATATTAAATCATATTAAATTCATAGCCGCGGTATAACATCATTCTCTATATCCGTTTTTATCTATGAGGATGTCAAAATGATGAACAGATATAAAATATGATAATAAAGAAATAAAATAAAATATATTTTTTAAAATATTAATTTGGCTATAATCTCTTCAAATATCTGTTTAAAAAAAAATTAGTGTCAGGATCACATACTGCATCTCTAAAAAAAATTATATAAAAAACTTCAAGCAGATTTACTAAAGTTTATTTAGTTACTCATAAGTAATCTAATTTAATCTAAAGAAATGTTTTGCTCATATTCTACTAGATTAATCTAATTCATATATGGTTTCATTAATATCTAGTTCATTATTTCATTATATTTGAGTAAGTAAAAAAGCTTAGTATAAGCATGTATGCTAAGTTTTACATATATGCTGTTCTCATAATGAGATTTGCATAGAAAAGATAAATCATTAAGTAAATCTAATCATATGGAAGTATCTTCTATGTAAAGTCATATGTGTATATTAATGACCATGAATCAAATTTCATGTTCTGACTTTGAGTTATAACAAACGCGCGAGCGAGTCATATGATATATAGACATAAAATATTTCTTTAAATTTTAAGTTAATTACTTACTTAGAGTAAATAAATAAATTATAATCTATCTACTTTTGGAATTTCATATTCCTTTTTATGATTCTTCCTTTTTCTTTTTTTTCTTGTGACAAATGTAGTATATATTATCACTCTAACTTTTTCAGATTAATATTTAGTGTATTTGAAGCCATAATATATTTGAAGCCAAATCTGTTCAATGGAAAATTATTTTTATCTCATTTATTATTGTGTTTAAAAACACAATTTTAATACCTATTAAATCAATATAAAAAATAACAAATATAACTTTATATAAATGTATTTGATTTTTTGTTATAAAAACTTTATATAATATGTTATTTTATTAAATTAATCTAACTCATATTCGTTCTCATCAACATCTTGATCTTCATCAACTCTAGAGTACTTATGCGTTTCTAAATACATTAACTAAACTTAAGATAAATCTCGCTCGTCTCTGGTATTGATTCTCTGAGAACCACGACCATCAACTGGTTCTTGCCACGCGGATGGTCCCGGTAGACCGGCGATCATCTGATGTTGATGAGGCGGCGGTAGCTGATGCGTGGTCGGTTCCTCAATAATGCACGGAATGGAGATCTTATCCCAAGCGAGCTTGTTGACTGCAGCCAGCCCGTGAACGCATACGACGCTCTGTGGATGGGGATGACAGGGATGTTGATGCTGTAGAACGAGAGTTGTCGTTGTCGGTGGCGGTGGTGGTGGTGGCGGAGGTTGAGAATGATGGGGAAGGGAAGTGAGCCACGTCACGCCTGGCTCCGCTCTGTGTCATTTGCCGGTCTGTTGTAACGCCGCATTGATCTGCGCCCATAGATCCTTATTACACGACTGAGATCTGAAAAAAAATCGTTGTTAACTTCTCACATTCATATTCATTTCCTATGAAATATTTGCGCTTAAACTCACCTTTTGATCGATTGTAGCCACTCCTTGAACTGAGTATTTCCTTCGGGATTGATTTGGAAGGCAGCTCTTGCTGCGCAAACAATACTCGCGAATTCTTCGTAATCGCCAGCTGTTAAATGATACAGCTTTTGATGCATACACTGAATATACCTGAAATCGAGATGTGCAAATTATCATCTGAATCATTGGTCGAATATAAACAACTCTTAAAATTAGCAGATCTTTTATTTCCTCACTGTTATATAATAAATATCGATACTAACATTTGTTGGCATTTGTGTACTAGAGGTGCCAACAAGGCAGATCTCAGATGCTGTACGATGAGTGCCGGATTATTTCTAGCAAGATATTGGGCCGCTTCCAGAGCGACATGATGAAGAACAAAAGGACTAACAATGCTGTTTACAGCACAAATGCAGAGCTGATGCATGTATTGCGTACCGAGTCGCTTCGCAACTCTGAGTAAAAACTTAACATCCTCTCCGTAGGGCGGATTACGTGCGTATTTGGCTTGAGGCCGATCATCATGCACTCTGCGAGCCAAAGTTTCCAACGCTAACATACCCACACGGTATGCAGAAACAAGAGTCCGTAATTGTTGTTGACTAAACGTCTGACTTTGTCTATGAACCTAAAGTAAAACAATCAACATTTTTATTTAAATGTCGTATTATATTATCATGTGTATATTGCATTGTTGGGAATTACCTGAGGTTGAGCTCTCACAGTCGATATTATGGGCTGTGTCTGAACCAGCGTAGGTCCAGGCAAACTATTTTGCCCAGGGAGAGGACCTGCTACTCCTGCTTGGACCTGAACAAAATACATAGAATTATATATCTGATTATATACTGAGACTAAAAAAAAAAAACAGACAGTAAAATAATGCTTACCGGCAGAGGTTGTTGCATCGTGTATAAATGACGCGTTCCTGGCGTCGGTGGAGGCTGCGGCGTGTAATATGGTCCAGGTGGGGGTGGGGCGGCCGGAGATGGGTGATGTGGATGCGGCGGATGTTGAGGGTGTCCGGGATGATGCGGAAACGGATGATACATCTGCATGTGCGGTGCAGGCGGTAGAGTGACTCGATGCGAAGGCATCGGACCACTGAACGTCGCGATAGAATGGTGAGGATGTACAAAGCTGTACGGGCCTACAGCATATGGCATACCGACTCCTAGAACAGAAATATAATACAATAAAATTATTGAGAATGTTCAGAATAATACTTTGAAGTAACAAAGAGAACTGTGCTGATTGTTCTACCTAAAGGCGCCAGAGTTGTAATTGTTGGATGAGTATAGGGCTGAGGAGGTGGTTGCGTGCTAGTAACGACAACTGTCTGCGCCGGTCCGGGCATCATCTGAGTACTCGATAGATCTACGGACGGTCCAGGTTCGACTAATAGTACCCCGTTGAGATCCAATTGCAGAGGATCGTGAGGAATCTCGTCCTGTTGATCTCCACCAGGAGTTTGCTAACCAAATAAAAAAATTATAAAGAGATATAATAAATTATATATAATAAATTAATTCATTTACTCTGCTTGAACTTACCCGGAGATACAACTCGTACCAATACTTTGCCACTTGGAAAAGCACCTCCGGATAAACACCGCCACCTTTCGCGGTATTCTCCACTGTGATACAAGCTTTCTCCAGCATGGCCTCACTTTGTTCCTTGCACTGTGGGGACAAAATAGAATATCCAATAAACACAAATAATCTTTGATTGCGCATAACACATCCCTGATCGCATTGTACATACTTGAGATATGGCTCTCTGAATCTCATTGGGATTCAGCGCGTGCGCGTGGGGTAAGCAAGATAAAGCAAGCTCCGCCGCCGCTCTGACCATATTCGGATCGCTACCTCTCGAAGACTTATCGGCTATACTGACTGCTTCCGGTGGCGTCAGGTGTCCTTCCCAGCTGTCGATGAGGAACCAGATGGCTGGCGCACCAATTTCCATCGCCTGGCCTGTTATCCAAGATACATGACTCGAATACGTGCGACTGAGCCAATTCGGGCTGACACAGTTATGGAGTCCAAGAGCGTACAAGCCAAGTTGGAAGGCGCACATGTGAAGCGCTCTATGCGGACCATGATGATTCTGACTGGTAGATGGTTGAGTAAATAAAGAAGTTGAACTGGTACCACCGGCCTTTGATAACACGGTCTTCGCTAATTCGCACATAAAGTGCGCACTCGCTTCCGACGGCTGATTGGGAATAGATGGGTATAGCCTTTTACTCTTATATCTGTAGAAAACAGAAAGTATATCAGATATAACGTATAATATACGATATATATTATATTGTGCGTGCATATATATTTCTACAAAAAACACACCGCGTTTCTTTAGTTCTAATAGGCACAGGTGGCTGAACAATCTGCGGTTGTATGGTTAGTGCACTGATACCACTCTCCAATTCCGCACTCGTACTGCTATGAGGTCTACTGCTAGTGCCGACGATGTTATCACCATTTCCGCCATTGTCTGTTCCGTTGAGCGGCGACGAGCGTTCTTCGTCGTGAACAAATCGTGCCATCTAAAATTTTACAAAACATTATTAAATATTACGCGCCAATTTTACAAATTGTAATGTCGCACGAATTATCTTAGACTCTTACTTCGCTTTTAGTAGGTGGATTCGAAGTGTAATAACTACTGAGAATGGGTGATTTAATGAGTTGATGAACGTCTCGATCCAGCAATTTGTCCATGATTCTGGCCAATTTTACGGGATCATCTTTGTAATGCACGAGCAAAGTAATAGCCAAATCTCCTCTGAAACAAAAAATAAAAAATTGTACATATTACTATTTGCATTAACATATACATACATATGTATATGTTAATAGTGCGAAAGTTACCTCTGTCTGCGAGTTCCTTCGCAAAGAAGTGGATGATCTGCTTCACTCACATTCGCCTTCAATCCCAAGACAGCCACAGCGGCGTCAAATCCAAGATTTGAATCAATTTCTGCAGGTAGTTTCACTCCTGCACAAAATAATCCATATTTTTATTCTCTATTTATAAAATACAACAGGCACACACACAATTTTTCTTTACTATGTATATAATTATAAACATATAATTAAATGAGATGTTTATTTGTGAAAAATTCATTAAGATATGTATGTGTATTATTGAATACAGAATACTCCGTACTTGGTACATCAAGCGCATCATATATGAAGCTGGCTAACATGATGGGCAAGAGCGCGTGTCCTCTTGATCTCATAACACCATCCCTCAATTGTTCAGCTCTCTGTTTTATCATAGCTAATTCTGTCGGTCCCAAGGGAATTCTCTTCAGCAACCCTACCAACTCACTTTCTTGATGGGCAAGCTTAACCTAATTAAATCGAAAGTAAGATCACATTAATCTTAATAATAAACAAATAATATAAAATAAAATTTGCTTTTTAGTCATTTGATTTGGTCTTACTTCCAAAGGTTTTGTGTTAGCTGGTGGTCGAGCCATCTCCAAGCCGAAAAGGCCTACACGAAACGCCAAATTGTGATATTCTGGATTCTCGGCAAGTACCGTGCACAGGAATCCACATTTTGCTAAAGTCGCCGATGCGAGACACGTTACCTGGTGAGACGCCGGATTCACGTGTTGCTGTAACATATTCGTTTTGCTGATTTAATGTTGCACGGTTTCTCAAATCTACAACATTTTATTTTCAAAACATTTTCTTACCCTTTTTCGCTTGTTTTTTACCGGCACTGGCGGTCCTTCGATCATAAGATCGGGAGGATTTGCTAAAAGTTCCTCGGCCAGTTGTACTCCAATAATACAGGCTTCCCTCGTATGACCATGAGCATAAAGTCCCTCTGCCCGCGCGAACAGAATGTCCCATGGATCTTCTGTCTTCTTCAAATTATTCAGAACTATACTAGCATCCGGAGTGGTGGCGGCATGCATATTGCTTTTAACATATTTACTCTGCAGACCGCTATTGTTAGTCACTGCTTTCGGATCGTAATAATAAACGTTGTATTCGTCGCCAGAAGGACTGTCACTACTGGACGAGGAGCTCTCGTCCTTGAACGGTCTACCGGCTTCCTTTTCCTGATCGGATTCTTGTTCGTTTTTAACACCAACCCCTTTGGACACAACCGCGCGCGACTTGTCACGACACTCCGCGAGATTCGTCCTACTACACTTTCCGTTCTCGCAGGCGGGTTTGTTATTACTACTATCACTACTATCACTATGTGTCTCGGACGAGGCGTTTGAGCGATGCTTGTCCGAGCCTTGAGCGTTCTTCATGCTAACATTACTGTTGGAAGATGACTCGCTACCAGCCCCTTCCTAAAACGATGCATCGTAAAATAATTTTGAGAAAAAAATATAGACGACATTAATATGAAATAGATCTGAATAGGAAATGAGAGAATAATAACCTGCGAATCAGTGTCGCCGCAATTATTTAATTGAGCACAACCTTGTCTGAGAACAACCTGAGACTCAGATATATCGGGAATGTCGGTGTCATTCTCGCAGAAACCTTCGGAGCTAACGCTGCTGCGATTTCCGTCGCCGCCGCCGCTTCTCGAACACATTGGGAATTCGCGCGGATTCAACCGCCGTCTGTCTAAGTAACCGTATTCGACAAGACTGACATGCAACGGCCGTCGACCGTGATGATGCGAGATCGGTGGTTGATAATTCAATACCGCCGAACTGGAATTTATCTGAAATAGGCGCGTTTATCATTCCGCTAATTATATTTGCTTAATCGATATGGCAATAATTTGTTGCAAAAATATGGCTGCCAACCTGATTAACTTCCGTCCTCGTATCGCCGGCATGCCGAAAACAGGTAAAGGGACAGTGATACATAGGATTGTTCTCAGCGGTATATGTGATTCCCGGCAAAACGTATTCATCCCAATCTAAGTAGCAAGCCTCAAGCGCCGACTTGAATCCGGTAAAGACTGCGAGATCATGTTTCAGGGAATCCTTCTGTGAACTGTTGCTTCTATTATGCGAGTTATGCGAGACAGAACTGCCACGGCACTTGGCGACCTGTAAACACATAATTAATTCGTTAAACTTGCCTTAGTCCGGATTACTCAAAGGAAGGGAGAAAGCAAATAAGATTTGAGGCACGCGATGCTCACTTTATCTATTATCTTCAAGTGCCAAGCCATAAATTGAGCATGCAACATCTCGCGCTCCGACGGCGAGAGACCGGGATTGAGAGCGGCCAATCGCCAGAGAACGACGATCTCGTCGCACAGAGACGAGCACGCGTGTTGAGAAGCGTGAACGTTGCTGTTCATGTTATGCTTGCTGCCGTATCCAGTGCCGTTCAGTAACGCAACCTTGGTGTTGAACCACCAGACGAGAATCTGCTCGCAGGCCATGCATTCCTCCGTGATGATCTCCAGCAGAGGTATAGCATTGCGATCATTCCTCTTGAACATCTCACGCACAATGGAAAGAAGGTTCCACATGCCCTCCGGCTCGCGACCCCTCAGCGGTCGCAGCAACGACGCCCATTCGGAAGCGGCCGGCGGCGCGGTAGTGCTCAGGTAATTAACATCACTGAAAGAGACGGCGGAGTCAAGTCACATGTTAAGTCATTATATAGGCAAAGGTCGTTTGCTTGTTAAGCGCCGCTATTCACCTGAAGACTATGGGAGCTGGAACGCAGAACTTGATAAGGATCTTCTTGATGTTATCGTGCAATGTCTTCTCATCTAAGTACCAGGAAGTCTGATCGTGAGCGGAAGCACCGGCGGTCGGATCCGGTGCTCCGCAGTAACTGTTAATGGCGCTCGGTTGGGTCGAGAGCAACTCGTCTAGAAGCCGTTGGGCAGTAGGTAAAATCTGCTGCGGCAACTCGCTGATGAGATATTGAGCGAACTTTTGCAGTTGTTCCCGATGCAGGCGAGATAAGGATTCACTAACCGGCGCCCTCAGACATACCTGCGTTGGCTGAAAGAATATTGCATAATATTGAAGTAATCAGCCTTCTACATCAAAGAATTCGATAATGAAGGAATCAATTTTATTTCCGACTGCAGCCACACACATACATACAGATTATATGCGATGATATAGACACGGAAAACATATCAAAAAAATAAAATAAAAAATTTTACTGAAATGCATCCAGATTCTGCTTCATTCTTCTAGCTCATTGCGCATCTCTCTAAATTTTAGATGCACGTACCATGTGTATTCTGTGCAGGCAAACGGCTACCACGTGCGCGCACCAATAGGCCGTTGAGGAGCAGGTACAGTTACATGATGTGATCCTGCGTCGGTCAAAGGTTACAGCGACGTTGAACTGCGCTCTGACCCCATTCGTTTGCGAGTTCACGCTGGCGCTCAGATGGAATCCTGTTCAATATGACGCGCATGAGAGAGCCAATTGGTGAGGAAAATTATTTAAGATAGAAAGATTACAAGAGAGAAAATGTGGTATTTTATTTGTGGTATTTGGTTTCGGCAACCTGCCGAAATGGAGAACCTTAATATGGAACCTTAATAGATTATCGACAAATTATTTTTGAGATATTTCTTGCGCGCAGCGAATTTTCTGATACAATAAAATTTTCTATATAGATCAAATTGAAGTGGAAAGCTCTGATATTGAAATCACAAGTAAAGGGTAGCGGGCTAAATAAGAGCCTAACGCGATAAGCGGTGCACAATTTTAGTCCGCTACTTTTACTTGTGATTTTCGATATAAATTCTTTACCTCTGTATCTATATTTTCTCTTCACGCTACATTGTAAATTAGGTAAACGTTGTAAACTATTAAATTTATAATACTACTGATTTTAATGTATCATTATATTTACCGATATTAGAGGCTCATAGAATATTAAAAACAAAATAGGATTCTTCTTTATATATAATAATAATACTTCTTTTTCTTCAATAGAAAGAAATCGTAAAATAAGAGTGAATGAAGTGCAGAGTATCTTACCGATTTGCAATGGCTCCTTGACGGTTTTGGCACGGTAGAGATGTTCGCCACGAAGAAATTCGTCGGCACTACCATTCGCGAGACACGAGTAAAGCCGTATATCCTCTTCGTTATCGGGGAAACTCCAGAAGGCTATTCTCAGCTGGAGCTGCTCCGGTACAGGAGGATAGAAGTGCTCCACCAACTCGAAGGGAATATGAGACGCGACGCATCGCGCCGAAAGTTCGCAAAGAGTTGGCACCATTTGTTGTCCATCTGTAACAAGATTACAATATACCGATGATGATAACACTAGGGGCGATCGATGTTAGAAAATTTATCGATAATTATTCAGAAGTTAAAAGAAAAAAAACAAAGTTAAACGTTAACAAGAAAAATCGCACATGACACATGTGCAATTTTCTTTCTCCTTTTATACATGCGCATACATTCGTTTATTGCACAGCTAGGCAATATATAATTGCGTGGTACTTCCTCCCCCTTCCTCCCCTCTCTCTATAATTACGTACACCGGGCTCGTGCAGAAAAATAGTTTGTCGCGAGTCAGCTGCGACAGCGGTATTTTAAGTCTTGCGACTTAACAACCACCGGGAATTGCAATAACAACCGAGCGTACTCTCGCGAGTTCACCGCTCGCAAGTTAGCGTGTCTTGCGCGCTCGATTTTTCCGAAAGATAAACCTGATAGCCAGTACTCGAGAAAGGATAAAAACCATCCGAGGACATTTTTTCAAAGCGCACGCACGTCATCCGTGAAACTTTTAATCTTTACGCAATTCTTCTTTTTGGTTGGGGAATGTCATTTTAGTATAAAATGCGTCCGACTGTTTTTAAATTATTTTTAATTTGTTAATAAATTATTATATAGTTTTATCTATAATTGTTGTGAATGCCGTTATTACACACATGATACAATGTAAAAAACTATAAACATTATTTTTTAAAATAAAAAATATATGCGTGAAGAAAGGGTGATTTTTACGACGAAGACTTCTCGTTAAAAAATGTTAAAAATACATGTATTATGTCATACATGTTTCGTATGTCAAATTGTTTAACATTCTTCCTAAATATATTTTGTTATTATAAATATTTTTCCTGTATGTATATCTCTCAGATATCGAGATTGAAAATATCGCAATAGTTATAGAGACGTTTCGTACATTATATAGAATTGTCGGAGATGTCAAGTTATTAAATATACATAAAAATTATATCGCACAGCAAGGCGTACAATATCAGTCTGTATATTATTCTCCCTATATTATTCTACAAAGGGGAGCCTACAACTATTATAGACCAATCGATAGGAATAAATGGATTCGTCTCTCACAATGCGGGCTCGAGAGAGAGTTTCATCTAAATCCACACTTAATTAAGTTCAGAAAAGTATTAAGAATAATTCGGATAATACAAAAAATAACTCGATGATTAATCACGCTCGCGACTGTTCATTAACTATAATTACAATCAATATCAATAATTGTTACTGATCCACACGGAAGATTATCGAAATTTTATTTTATCATGTACATATATAATCACACATACATATGTAGTATGATTGATTCCGGAAATCTAAAATAAAGAAAATAAAATGGTTCGATAAGATGTTTTTCCGAATTGAAAAATATAAAACTTACCATATTAGATTATATGAAATCTTATGACCTTTCTATATTTACGCGACTTTCATGATGCATTACAAAGAAAGAAAGAAATTTAGATAATTTATACGGAAGAAAAATTAGATGAATAAGATATGAAATGTGCATATAATTTCTCTATAAAAGTTCTCTCTATCGCATCGATAGTAAATTATCGTAGAAAAATTTGCCCTGCCCATGATTAGATTAAGTTGCAGGCGTAGTTTTATTTTTCCAACGCAAGCGACATATGCGAGAGTTTCCACAGAATGTTACTCAGCACTTTATCGATCTTCGGCTAGGACGGCCGACAGGGACGCAACTTTGAGTTTCAAACAAAGGAATGTGACATCGCGAATATTTTCTCGGAAAGTAAGACCGCCGGAATCGAAATAGCGGAAAAGCGTATTTCTCGCGATGCACACGATGTAAAAGTGCATATTCAACCTTACGCCAAACAACGGAACGAGCGAGAAAATAGTTCACGCCGTTCTGAAAATAGTCGGTCGGATTAATGAATGAGCGCTCGTTCGCGAATTTACACACGGCGACTCTCTTTAAATACTACGTTTATGTACGCGTTTACACGTCATACGTGACATTCGACACGGAATTTCTAACAAATTATCGCGGCAATGCAGATGCGATATACGCATGGAGAGAGAGAGAGAGAGAGAGTGTGTGTATGTGTTTGTGTATGTGTGTGTGAGAGAGAGAGTGAAAGAGTAGAGCAGCGTTAAATGAATAAAAAGCTCACGTATTTCTCCTCTCGCCTTCTCCCAGATCTTTCACGTATAGGGACTGTAACGAGCTTCGCGGTCGCGGTTTTGCCACGCGATGCAATTTCCTTCAGTTTCAGCGAAAGCTGCGGCCGGAAAATTCTCTCGGGCGATCGTGCGTCCAATCTAGCGTCGAGTACTGACAATTTGCAAAAATTTCCATTGCTTCGTCGTGGCCGCGTTATATACGCGGAATTTGCTCGATCGAATGGGAAAAGCGCGGCGCTATCGAATTGGCGCCTCTCGATTTGGATCATGATTTAATTTTGCGAAATGTTATTGCTCGCCACCAGGATTAAAATCCCTCTTTCGTTAGAATCGAAAAAGAGCAGAAAAAAAAATAGAGGAAAGATATTTCGCTTCACGGAAAATAAAAAAGAAATTAATGTGTCGAAAATATTTCGATTTCTCATCAAGAGCTCGATATTTTGTCGGATTCCAATTATTTTGGAAACTCCTCGCGATTAATTAAAGAGTAGAATTGCAAATACCCCGAAGGCGTATCACGCATACTGGAACAATAGCTCTAGGATCTGTCTGATCGAAAATATCTATGCGCTATTAAATTGTATTTACGAGAGAAGAGCGGTGGTTGTGCGAGCAAATATTTCTACGAGTCCGCATAGCGATGTTCAGTTTCCGCGATCCGGATACTCGGCAATCAAATTGAAATTGAATCAATAGAAATTGAATTTCCATTAATAATAGGCCGCAGCACGGTAACGTTATTTCCGCTCGGGCTCTCGAAAGCCCGCGAGAAACTCTCGTACTCTCGGTTCCATCGGATGAGCGCGGCTGCATTTCACGGATACGGCAAATACGATCGGCGCGATAGGATAATCGAACTGTCGAGCTTAGCAGTCGCATTAAGCCTGCTGTGAACAATTGCTGCTAATACTTACAATTGCGGCGATTCGGTGGATTTAATCATCGCGCCGCGTAGAGCGCGTATTCTGCTGATTACGGGACAGCGATATATTATTTTATATTTGTCACTTTATTATATTATATTATTGTTTATTTATTTTTATGATATATCGTGTACTATAAAATAAACAATATATATATAATTATATTGTTTATTTTATATTATACGATATCGTCACACGCAATATATATTTTTCCTCGCAAAAAAAATTATACGAAAATACTTGAAGGTAATTGAAGATCCGAGAATTTTTAAAAACGAGCACCGACCAAAACTCATTTTCCGCGTAAATAGAACGTGAACCGCGACTGTATACGTAACCACTGGGATTATCTTTTCTAAATTCCTCGAAATACAATCTCGACGAGGAGAGAATAAAATTTGCATCTAATTCCGAATTCGTCTTATCCGCCTCGCTTATTACACGGCAGTGGCGAACACAGTGTTTATACCGATTCGCAACGCTCCGAGAGGGAGAGGGATACTTTTCGTTTTATCTCCAATGACGGCATTCGTGCTCGTTTTACGGTTGAACGCAAAATCATGTTGCGCGAATTCATAAAAGAATCGCGCCGTAATTCCGCATCTCTTAACGCACATCTACGCCCTGTTACTTTACCGTCTAAATCGGAAAGAGACGATTTCTTCAAATATACAGGTAGAATTGGATCGCCGCAATTTCGGGAATACGCTAAATAATGTATTTTTATTAAATCGACGAAAACTTTTGCTTCGTCTCCAAATGAGAATCGTACCGTAATCTCGAAGATAAATTCTGGAAAAATTCACCGGTGGACTACTAAGTATATGATTTTCTTTATGTAGCACGTTCTCTTATCTCGCCGACGAAGTCGCGATGGAGATTCCACACGTTTCGCCGCTAAATTTCGTATTATGTCAAAACTTACGTAGAATAAAATCTAACCGTTCCCCTCCCCCAAATCGCGAATGGTCGTCACGTTATCGAAGTGAGACGTGATACAATTTTTCTGCCGAAATAAATTTCTCCATACGTAAAGACACGACTTCGTCGAGGCGAAGCGCTAAATCTCCGTACTAATGTCGATGAGTGAGCAGTGAATGTGAGCAGGTTGGCGGAAAGAGAGATCAAAAAATTAAAAAAAAAAAAATCACGCTTGTATATCACGCTTCAAAGGATTAAAAAAGGATTTTCCGAGAGAAGACGATTTGTATTTTCCGCAACTCTGTACGCTTTTCGCGTTTCATTCGGGGAAACGCTTCGCCTGTATCCGTCGTTATTTCTGTTTCTTGTAGCGAGCAGTACGGAAAAGTGATTGTTGCCGACAGTCGTTGTGCAATCATGGGACATCAAAGCGCCTTCATCGATGTGTTGACCGATGGAACCGAGTAACGGTTCGTTAACTATTGCGCGCGCGCGCACGTTTACTGCAAATTTTCAGCTCGTTCTTCGCCGAGTTCCTCTTCGCGGTCGATCCTCGATAAAGGATCGATGTCTCGTCGTTATGCGCTGCGAGCCTCGCGATAAAACGCGTGGTAAAAAAGAACGGGCGATTAAATTGACTTGTAAGCGGTTCTGTCAGAAAACAGCAACATTTTCGTTATTTAGCAAAAATATGTCAAAAAATGTCGTATCACAGAGAGAGCGAGAGAAGCAACAATTGTTTATTATAAAAATACAGGAAGCTCTAAGCATACTATTTCTGTTTATTTGAATGAAGAAGAATCGCCCCATTCGTGTGATTAAAAGCATGCATTACTCAAAATCGATCAATAATAAATTGAAGCTTTTGAGCTCAGAGGAATTTCGTTTCACAGAGCGGGCTTAATCCAGATGAGGAACCAGCAGGCGTTTAAATACGCCCACTGGGAGAGCACGTCTTGGGGCCAAAGAAACCGTAAGAACTTTTAACGTAATAAAGGGACGTCCGTCTTGTCTCGGTTCTTCGCGAAATGAAATTGCATTCTTGCCAAATGGCGAGAATATAAGGAGTCTGTAACTCAGTGCGAATGCTTCAACTTTGTTTTAATATGATAGTTTACAACGTGACTCTATTATTTAGCGTTACGCACGCGCTTCCTTCAAAAGTCATTCTGGATATACTGGAATACGGAAAGACAAGAACGCGACCAAAAAAATTGTTCCAATTCTGCGGCATTGAAGAACGCGTCACAGAATCAAAATACATATCTCTCTAGATGATGCAGATTTAGAAGCGATTTTTTTAGACGTGTAAAGAGGTTGATAAAAATTTTCTGATTAGATTGCTTTATCGAATTTTCCACATAAAAGCGTACGATCACAGTGCGGTTCGTAAAATATATTTAGATCAGCTTGTTTGCGCAAAGAGACAGATCGAATGAGGGAAGTTTCAAAATTCGCTACAGTAATCCGAGAAAAGTGGACCACGCGAATTTTTCAGAGGAAAATCGAACACGCGCTGCGGATCTCGACGTACAGAGATTGGGAGAAACTTTTTATTCGCTCGGAGATACGAGAAACGCGTTTCCTCATCAGAACTCGCCCGGATGCATCGTATAAGTGGATTACTCAACTTTCTGCCTTGATAAACAACTACTTAAATTCGTGTCTCCCGTCACGCTTTCGGAAGCAGTAGAACGAGAGGAAAGTAACGCGCGACGGCTAACGAAAGTCCTATTTCGTAATCCAGCTGTCCCGCGTGATGATGTTATTACGCGTTACGTCCGTAAGTGTCATGACTTCTCTCATCATCGAACTGCGACTCGTCAATTCCATGATTAATCAATCTCTTTGTGTTTATCGGTTGAATCATCGCGCTGCATCAACGCGTCGAGAATGACGCGTTCGTCATGAATAATTGCGAGCTTCTCGCGCCAATTTTGCGTCGATCGAAATAACAAATTGCTGAATTCCGCAAACGGCTGCATTCGCTTCGGAGCGCGAATTTCTCCGAATTAAAAGTTTCCCTAAACGCGGACTTTCACGCGACTGTATCATGAATTAAATATGATTCATGGAGCACAGTCAACGTATTGCAAACTTTCTTCTTCACCCGGATGAGACAGAGATCGGATGGAAAAGTCTTTCCGCAAACTACCCTAAATCACTAAAGGTTGAACTTCACCCTCGGAGGCCATAGACAAATTTCCCCCGCTTGGATCCCTAGTTTAAATACACTGAATTTAACGCTTTCATCGTTCGAACGCCGCATAATAATTAATCGCGCCGCACATATTTCGTTGGCATCGCAGTTCATTAAAAGACGCGAAGAAATCTGCTGAAAAATTCACTATTCGAGAATAAGAAAAAAAAAATAAACATTTCTGCAGCAGATTGGACGTTTATCTTTTTCTTATTCTCGAATTGAATATTATTACTTCATTATATCCTTCAACTTGGAAAAAAAAATACAAATTATTTCATGACACATATTCGATGAACTTTATTTACAAATTCTTTGCGCAATTTAATTTATTTTCGCGATTAAAAGTATAATCGCAAAAATATATAATCTTTCGTACCGTATGTTTTCAATAATATAATTTAATAATCGGATGAATGTAAAAGATTCATTTATTATCCGGGAAGAATCTAAGTGCCCCGAGGGTTAACACACTATCTCAACCTCGTCCCATTTTTATATTCCGACTTTAATCCTTTTTTCGAATTCCACGGCAGAGAGGAGAGACATTTTTCCGATTACAACCGCGGGCATTAACCATTGTTTTCCGTTCCCAACGAGAGCCTCGGCCTCTCCCTTCCATCCGTGCTCTCCTCATTTGCGTAATGCTCCTTGTTCTCGCTCATTTTCGCGATGCGCGCGAGCGTTTTCATCCCTCGTATTTCCGCTCCTTCAACAACGAGGCCCATTTCTTGATGCTTTTCGTGGCACTATAGCTATTTTTACCTTTCTTTGCCGGAATTAATACACGCCGAAAAGTACTCAACGAAAATTATGAACAAAATAGACTTCGCAAAAGATTTCTCGTACGCGTGTGCGCGATGTAATAAATATTATTATTTATTAATTTCATATTGATTACATAATAACAAGATGGAGATATTCATCTTTTCCTAATAAAGGACCGATCCCCTCTTTCAAAGACTCATTCGGCGAATACCGTATTTTGTGCCAACGTAAAAAAAAAAAAGAGATTTATCCATCCACGTGTGACCGGGATTTGTCGGGAACACCGGCCTTTTTCACAGCGATGAGAAACGATAAAATCCAGCGCGCCCATGAGTCCTACGCTCCCGCGAGTCTCGCTCTCTCGTTGGAGAACGTCGCGTCGGGGATAAAAGAGCCGTGCATTATTCAACGGACGTGCGTTTAGCGGAGCATGTTAAACTCGGCACGGGCCCGATCCGTTGTGGACGCGTCGCATTTTACGCCCGGGGGGGGAGGGGGGTGCTTTTCGCGAGCTCTCGAATCATCGTGTTTACAAACTGCACGACATAATGCAAACCACGACAGGCTACGTACAAGGCGGCTTCGTCGAAGGCAACTGGAGAACACCTCCACTAATATTTACTTTCTAAACGCGGAGGGAGAGAGATTTCCGTTGCGACATTAATTATTCAATTCGTAAACTCCGTTGATTCGAGCGTATGCATATTTCGCCAAAGTCAGGCATTTTCATTTTAAAAGCAGAAAATATAATAATAATTGTCGGAAAATATAATAATTCAATTTTTTATATCGAAGAAAAAACGCGAGCCCGATATTCAGAATCCTGTACGGATTTAAAGTACAACAAAAGCGAGTGGTTTAGAAAAGGTTTGAAATATCATCAAATATTTACACGATACAATACATCGCGTTTTATGCGCTACTTCCCGAGGGAACCGTCCCGTTAATTTCTACCTAAAATAACGGCTCTCTCACGCTTTGTTTCGTAGTTTACAATGCCTCTTCGTAGCTCGCGTCAACGTTTTCCCAACGCGTGGCACCACGTACGTCCTTCTTTTCGAAGAACTCTCCCGCGAGATGTATCATGAAAGTTAGTAGTTCCCATAAAAGTCAAAACTCTCCGACACGCGCAGCTACCGCAGAAGTTATATTAAGAGGTTATTTATTAAGAAGTTATATTAAGAAACATTAAATTGTTTTAATATAAGATGTATAGTAACGAAACGCGTAGCGTAATCTCGCATCGCACTTTGGAGTAATTTATATTCCCTTTTATACTGTTCTAGAATATATAAATGATTCTCTCTCTGGTTTCATATATCATTTATGCATCATATAATTATTAATCTTCTCATAATGATATTTTAGACAAAGTAAATTTAAATAGCACATGGGGGGAGGAGGGACAAATTAAAGATTTCGCGAAAATATGCGCGAGTCCAATCGTTTCGTAACGCGATTGCTATATTGTTTGAGAAACGAGGTATTTCTCGTAATACCTCCCGCCTGTAGGAGAAACAGCCTTTACGCTGTTCGTGGATGACGATACCATGCACGAGCTATTATTACAAAGGATCCTTATAGGAAACAAGCTCTCTGCTAAACTGCTCGAGTCTTCGCAACCCTCGAGCGACGCTAATGAAATACCTTACGAATGCCAGAAATTTCAGGAAGCATCGAGAGTACCTTAATTAAAAGCGGTATTTAGTGCAAAAATATCACGTTGCTCTCGCAATTGTGTAACAGTCGTAATCTCGCAATTAACAATTAACGCCAGGCGACCGGACACGACGGAGAATTGTTTCTCGCGAAACGATACGGAATAATGCGGTAATGTATTTTACAACAGCAAGAGAGGCACTTGTGGGGATAACAAAGAAATATGTATAATACAGCAATCTGCTAAAATAGACGTCGGATGCAGATTTAATAGTTGTCTAGAATTCTCTGCGGCATATAGTCTAGAATAAAATACGATAGAAAGGGAAATCGAACACACACACACACACATACACACAAACGACGCGAAACGAAGCGCAGCAATACATGTGGGTTCGGAGTCGCGAGACATCGGTGCGCTTTTCAAAGCATCGACGCGACACGCGCGACGAAAAGGATTTTTTTACATTTTTCTTTCCGCAATCGCGATTGACATTTTTGTTCTATTCCATTTTACTTCCAGCCGTGAATTTCAGAACACCTCCCCCGGGGCCCCTAAAAATGAATTTCACGTAGCGCAACGTCGGTAGTGCATCGACCTCCGACGATCGATATCTGCCGGCAGCTCGAAAAGCGGGGAGAGAGAGGGAGGGAGAGAGAGACAGAGAGAGAGAGAGAGAGAGAGAGATGAGAAGGGGCACCCGTGAGATTTCAATTTTTATCTTCGTCCCATAAAAATTGTTTATTCGTCTTCTGTACGTCCCGCATGGACCGTTTGTCGCCGACGAGCGAATTTTTTTCGCTCGCATCCACGGACTTTCCAGCCGCGCCAGCTCTGGCTGATTTTTATCACGCGTATTTCCGAAAGTGATGCATATATCATGTGTGAATATTGTCAATCAGACCGTATTAATCGACGCGAAAAATTTCATCATCCGATAATTAAATCTTTCGCACAATAAAGCGGCGTTCCCGTCTCTCTTTTTTCATAGTAATCACAGAGATCAACGAGCACATGATGCTTTAAATTCGAGAAAGAAGAGAGAAATTGATCAAATTTATCGTTGTTGGAAAATCTATCGTAAGTTTATCGAGCGCCAAGCGTTAAAATTCTGCGACGTTAAATGATAAAATATTGGTCCTTTATGGATCTATATATAAGAGTAATTCGTCAACTTCGACTTATAAATAATTGATAAATCATTAATGCGCGATTGTGAAGAGAATATATCTTCCCAATACGTCCTCTCAGATCTTTGACATACAATTGAAATAAATCCTTCTTTAACAGGACGTCTCATATCTCTTCGGATCTTTCGCGGTTTGTCTCGATGGATATCTTTCCGGCAAGGAAACGGCGCTCTTTCGATTGTAATACCACCCGGCGACAAACCCTGTCCTTTCCATCGGCCGGAACATTCTCGTCGATTTTTATCGAGGCCTCGGTGACGGCGGTATTGAATTTGCGGTCGAGCGAGATGGCTCTTCCGGGTCGGAGGTAGATTTACCGAGCATTATGGAAATAAAACAAGGAAGAAAGAGAAAGAGCGTTTTCGAAAGCAAGACGAACAGCTGTTGTCGGCAAAATTAATTTGCAAAATTTCCATTCCGAGAAATCGGTGGTCAGCTCGCAGATAAAGCAAATTTCGTTAATATCGTGATACATATTGGACTCGATTGATCAATTGTTTTCCCGATTCTGGCCGAATATTCATGTACATGATGTTTGCAGTTAAAGATTGAAAAATCTCTATATAATTTTAAGAGAGAAATTTATATATCAAGTGTCATTTAAATAATTCACAAATTAGAGATGAAGTCTGACAGAGCTATACATATCTGTCACCGCGCTCCGTAACTACTATTAATTCCACGCAAGATTTCACGCAAAATATTTCGACTCGTCTATTAAAATGTCAAAGTCAAGCGTCGTGCCTATAGTCGTTCGGATAAAAAAGAAGAATGACGTATAATCGGGCGTTCGCGCGGCGATTGTGCAGCGACGAAGGATCGAAACGTGTATGTATGCGTGTGTGTGTGTGTGTGTGTGTGTGTACACAGGACCTTTCTCGAGCAGCTCCCGCTCATATTTCAGAATCCCTTTCTGCCGTTGCACCCTGAAAGAGGTCGCCCACCCTCGCCGCGCGAAAACGAGGACAAAGAGCCATTTTGCCGTAATGCGATATGTCACGTTGCCGTACGAAGGCCGTTCTGTGTAGCTGATTTAATCTCGCGTGAAGATTCCTCAGCGTCGTTCGCCTTGATGAGCGACGCGTAAAAACGGCGAGATGAATTTCTCGTCGAAAACCTGCGCCCGTGGCTCGTACGAAAAGAAATCGATTGAAAAGAGAATACAAAAATTCTCAAGAGTTCGTAATAATTTTTTCAATTTCTCAATCCCGAAACATCTCAATATTCTCAACGTTTAATTGAAAAGCAGATAGCAAGAGTCGACCAAAGTTTGATTAACGTACCCTGTAACGTAGCATCATCACTTAAAAAAAAAAAAGCGAATACTTTCCGCGAGTGCTTTCAGAAGCTACCTACCTAGCGATAGTGATCGCGAGATTTATCGATCATATCTGTCGCATTAATCAAACCGTACAATGTCGGTATTCGCGTATGGAAAGCTCCCGTAAAATCATACCTCGTTCGAGTCGCTCGCGCGCTCGAGTAACCGATTTCATTAATCTTCTTACGCCAATGCGACGCCTTTCATCTCCGTTGCCGTGAACGTTACCACGTCGACTCCTATATTTAGGTCGTTACATAGCATACAAAAGCCTCTTCAATGTACGCAAATCTCTCAATGACGATCCAATCAATTTTGTCCAAGCGCGTTATCGTATAAGCGAAGTATTAAATCTCTATGGAGATTAGGTCAGTATAAAGTACCCCGACGTCGAGCGATCTTCGTCGACCGATAGACGTTAAGAGACCCAAGAACATCGGTGGTACGGAAGTGAAATTCACGTGCACAAGCACGTCCACACCCTGCGACGAAATGGACGATTCTCTGGCCGGCGGTGGAGCCACGGATATGAAATATGGTTCGCAGTAATGTATACGTCCGAGATACACGTACCAGAGATACTCTGGGGTGGACGAAGCACGACGCATTATTACCATTGCTTGACATTTGTCTTCGTCAGGACGGTTTTTCAGTCTCGCTATTACGCCAGACGAAACGAACGAAACGAGCATCTCGCATGGATACGAATCGAAGAGGGTTTCTCATTTAATTGTGAGAACCTCACCGGCTAATTACTGTATTAAAGAAATAAAATTAAGATTGCGGTGTTTAAATATCTTGAATAATTCTTAGGAAAGCTAGATATTTTTTTAATAAGAGAATAAGAATAATAGAGATGATTTTAATATCAAAAAGTATGATAGTCTTAAAAAAACTTTTGACATTTACATCATCATATATACAGGTTTAAGAAATGAAAAAATTGTTTTTAGAAACATCTTAAGAAATTTTTTTATACAACGTTGGAAAACAAACGCGTTAAAAAATGTGGAAATTTGTCATGGAAAAACAATGCAACTGCACTTGGCAGTTGCATCATGGATCCGTATAAATGTGCAATAATATAGATATAGAATAATAAAGTTTATATCATTTTTTTCATTTTACAACTTTTTCCAATATTTCTTTCGCCGTTTTCCAAGATGTAATTTTTTTTGTCTCAGTTTCGCTGTACATGTGCAGTCTACAAATATTAATGCGTTTTTATTTTAAATTACGACTTTGCGAAAATTATCGGATACTTTTGATTTTCTCTCTTGGATACGTTATGCCCTTTGCATGAAAGAACTGGCAGATCGATTCGAGGATTCACTTCGAGACATCGTGGGGTTAGTGTATGTGTTCACAGGCCATTAATCCCGACGAGCACGTCCTATTATATTGTACCGCGAGGACGCTCCTCGGAGAACAAGGATAGCTACACGATCGAAGACCCGAACGCATCCATCTGACTCTTCCTGGTAGGAGCTTAAGGGTGCTTTCAATCGACTTTGGGAGCCGATAATACGTAAGTAGTTACGCGTGGTTGGTAGCTGTCGAAGAAGCAAAAGGATATCGGAAAACAGGGAAAGATTCTTGAATCTCGATGTACGGCTTGCATTATGCAGATACTATATTAAAATACAGTATTGAGGTTGAGAAGATATATATCAGGTATTTGTTGTGCAAACAAATATATTCAGATAAAGATAAACTAATCTCTATTTGAATTTTTAAATATATAAGATTCTTTTTTATTGCATATATATATATATATATAAAAACTGTGCATATCTTGTAGCTTGTAAAACCAAAGAACGCCTTGTGCAAAAATCTTAAACAAAATCACGAAAGTTTTATAAAATTCTGTGAATTGCGTGATATTCCCGCAGACCACTAAATTGTTCTTTTCGCGTCAAAAGAAGTTCGTAAAAATAACAATAATGTCTCGAATATGCACTTTCACCGCGCACTTGAATGGACCGGAAATGCTCCCAGAAGTCAAGCGAAATCCACCGTGGAATACTCCTTGGAAATTTCATGGGAAATTCCAAAAAACTTTCATCATTAAGATATAATAATGCTAATTATTGCTAATTATAAAAAAAACTGAAATATATTATTACTTTAACATTCAGCATAATCATTTAATAATTACGCGGAATATGAATGAATAAGTTTTATAATAAATGTGAGAATAAAACTTAACTCGATATTATTTCGAAACACGAAATTCTTCCGTAACTTACGGATATTGAGTTCGTATTTTTTCTGAACGTAGATTATTTCCCTGGCACACGGTTTAAAAGAGCTAAGTACAAAATTGCTGGATATCGGAAATACTGGATGCTTCATTTCGGTTTACGTGATAAAAAAGAAAAGAAAAAAAGGAGATGGAATGCTGACGGATTCTTTTTCTCTCATCTGCACTTCCTTCATCTAATCTGCTTTGGCCAACCTATATCAAGCTCGTTTTTTTTCGTCATTCTCTTTCCGAATCCTCCATCGAATAATGAAGCGAACGATTTCCTCGTTGAAAAACATAATACAAAAGTATGGAATTACGTTCCAAAGTATCTCCTTCATGATTGAAACTTGAAATTGAATTTTCACTTATCACAATGCGTCTCTCTACATTGAACAATCGTCGTATTTAATATATTTTTTTGCATTATCACGCCTCCATATCGCCTTTTAATTCAAACCTTGTTGAGATTCGCGAGAATTTACGCAGTTAAGCGCGTAATTAGAGACACGGTCGTGTTTTGCTAACGCAGAGACCCGTTTGAGCGAAACGCGATGCACGCAGTTTAAGCGCGAAATTCCCGACTTTAATTACACATCGCGTGCAGTTTCCGGTAGCAAGCTGCGAACTCCGCGACCACAAACGACATCACGTTGACTCGCGTGTCTCTGTGCACGCTGTTATTCTGCGAAAATCGTTCGCGTATTCCAAAAAAAAAGATCACAAATTTTGTCCGATTCGCGCCGTCCTATCGTTTCCCTTTTATAAGTCCCTTTCTTTCGGATAAAAAGGTGCGAGGAGTCCGAGTCTGGCGGACGCGAATCGATATTTCCTATTCGATACCCGATGCAATATGCCGCTCGGCGATCGTATTGCCGGAGATACGATGCAGTCGTGTGTCAACAGGAAGTGTCGTCTCTCAACAAACAGTCAGCCACACGAGAAACTCGACCGTGTTTCCGCAGCGGGAACAAAACTTCTCGTCGCTGCCGTGGCGAAATGAAGACCCGGAAGAGGTAACTTTCATACAAACCGCCGATATTGCCGCAAGTCAGATAAATCGAGAATACAGCTCGAGCTATGCAGAGCGTAAAATAAAAACTTTCATCTCTTTTGTAAAGGGAACATTAACGTTGCAAAATTAATATATTCTTTGCACTTTACACGCGTAAAGTAACGTAACATCGTAATAGCAAAATTTCCGAACACCAAGTTTCTCGTATATTCTCGCGCACGAGGAAGCGAACGCGATGCTGAGAGCCGATTTCAGGCCATTTTGAATAGGAAAACGAGCGACTTAAATATGAAGCGCTTACACGCAAGCCAGCCTGAATAAGGGCTCGTTTGCGCGAAAAGTAGCTACTATTTCCGGCGGGATTACCTGTCCGGGTAATCTGGAAAGAAAATCTTGCGAATTCTATCGGTGAGCCGAAGAATCGCCTCCGTTAAACGCGAAGAAGTCGCGGATCAAGATATAAACTGGCTGAAATTGGATTACGAAGAGCCGAGTCACGTTTATTATCGATCTAATGAAAACATTTTTGGAAACATCAGTGTAATTGTAGTCTGCATTCGCAATGGGATACTTGATGCAATTAATTACTTGACTCAAGATCTATCCGAGATGAATTTTTATTCTTATCAATCGACAAGAATATAATTGCGCAAACGTAAATAATAAAACTTTTCCATGGTTAAGTCATACATCTTATGTAAAATTGTTTAAAGCAAAAAGCATGAACAAATTGTATAAGTTTATCGCAACGTTTACACATATAGCAGTTATATATTATAAATTTACAAATAGAGTGGATAATTTGAATATTTATCTCAAATAAATATAACACGAACAAATATAGCATTAGTGAAAAGCTTTGCGAAGCAGCTTTTAAACGAGCAACTGTCCTCTCGTTGGAAACTTGGAGAAAAACTACGGATTAACTCGCTGATTTTTTTTTTTACATTTGTCGCTACATAACGATCTCTCCTTCTACGCCTATGCATTTTATGTAAAGCCGAGCTTTTTCAGTGGAAGCCCGGTGTAGTCAAACCGGAGAAAACGCCTCGCATTTACACTCTTAAGCTTTCACAGGTCCAAAAGCCGGCGGAGGGGTCAAAGAACTCTAATGCGACTCGCGGCGACGAACCAAGAGACGAGTCTACCTAGCATCTTTGCAATCTTGTTAAAGTTCTCGTTGCTGTCAACGATTAAATGCAATTGCAAATTATATCAAGCAAGAAGCAAATTGTATAAGTCGAATAAATATATATATATATATATATATATATATATATATTTTTTTTTTTTAATTTTTCTTTTTCTCAAATGTCAAGTACAGCTGATTGTATCCGCAGCGGATATTTCTGGAAACAATGGCCGATGAAAAACCCCCGATTGCTCGGACAATATAAATGTCGAGGAACGAAAATGTTCTCTTACAAGTCCCGCGATGCACCGTGTGGTGCAAGAAAGAGTCGCTGTTAGGTACACGGCTGTCTTCTTCTTCTCCCCCCTCCCCTCCCCCCTCCCCCCCGAGAACCTTTAAAAGGACCGTCGGGCAGGAACCGTTTGTGCGTGCTGACGTTTGTGGAAATACCGGGCAGGTCTCTGCCAGCAGGTCATCCACCGTCTGTCGCTGTAACTCCTTTGTTGTGACGACTATGACTAGTCAAACTGGAAAAAGACATTCGCCGGACCGGCAACGTTCTTCGGGGATAATTACACCTTGTGCGAGCAACCGACGACGATGAATGAAAAAGGAGGAGGATGAGTAGACGGCATTTAAATGGCACTGCGTGTAATCATATAAAATAAAATCCTGTCTATATGTATATCTTTATGTTTAGTTACGTGTACAATTGTTATGTCGATACTAAATCGATCGTGTATTAATTATACACGGCAGGTCATTCTGGTTTTCTCGCTTTTCTCACTATATCTATGGTCCATTATGACTATTCTACAGGTATGAACTGAAATTGAGTGTCTGGATCGGAAAAAGTCTGGCAGCGTGCAGCGATCGTTTTACATAAATTTGATTACGCGCGATTACGGTGCACAGTGTAACGCTGAAAACTTTTTCCGGGGAAGAATGTCAATGGGAGACCAGCGGACTTTTCACTAGCGAGCATATCTTTGCTTTCTTTCGGTTCTTTGCTCACGATAGCAAAGCGCGACTCGCGTATCTCACGGGAAGTTTACCCCTTTGAGCTAGCGGCTCTCTTTGCGAGTCATGCATATTATCTCTTCTGTCAGCAATTTAGATACGCGAAAGAAAATTTTGCGAGTTCTGCGGCAGGAGAGATAACGATCCTTCAACGAAGCGACACTACTCGCGGTAACGCTGACCAACGAAGGCACTAATAAAAGCTAAACTATCCTGGCTGCTTCTGGTTCGTAATAAGTAAATTTAAGGCGCATTTTCGCGCATCGTATATATTATGATATTTGCAATTACATTTTTTTCTTTTTCTTTTTGGAGAACACTATTGACAATGAATCTTGAATAAGAAGAGAATTTATACCTTGACGAGAAGAAATATCGACGCATTCGACATCGCATGCAATTTCTTTGATGACCTCGTCGAGTTGACAGTCTAAAATTGATCCCGAGAGAAAGAAACGCGACCATTGTTTAGTATAAAAGCGGAGCATTTTGCACCTGGTGCATTAATAACGACCTTAGCTTACCAGCCGGCCGTGGTGAAGAATCAACCGAATCAGCTGTCGCACCTGTCAAAATTCGTAATTTAATTCCACCGTTCCAGTTTCATCGCACGACAATTGTTTTCGCTACAGCAGCAAAATGCCCGGTCCGCGAAAAAGCGTGTATCAAACAAAACGCTCTATACGTACGAGAGACGCTGATTTATTTATATAGCGCGAGAATGCATCCTCGATGTCGGCATAAAATGAAAATTCGACAGCCACACTTTTCGTGCCAAATGTACCTATATTGGAAAAGAGGTAGTATTACATGTAAAATTCCATTTTGTTTTTAATATCTCATGAGAAAACTTCTTCGATATCGATATAAACGTGACACAATGCGTCGAATTTCCGTATGATATGACGTTGCAAGTCCGAACTCGGATCGCATCGAATTCCCGAGGACGAATCCCCGCGGGAGCGTCCACGACGACTCTTCGAAGGGGGGAGGGGGGGGTGGGAAGAGGGGGGGGGGGGTGAGAATTAATTTGCGGCCGGGCCCGGGCGACTCGCTCGCCTAACTCTCGGCCAACTATCGCGTGTGGCTATACGCGCGAGGTTCAATGTGGCACAACTCGCAACTCCGGCGAAGCCTACTCGTATTAACGCGCCAGGATAGAATTCGCTAACTGCGAATCGTTTCGTACATATCTCCGCGGTCCGTTGGGATCGATACGGTCGCCATGACGACGCGAGCTCCTCTCTCTCTCTCTCTCTCTCTCTCTCTCTCTCTCTCTCTCTTTCTCTCTTTCCCTCAGTAGGGATACAGATACAGGAATACATCTCAATACGAGTGTATACTCTCTTTCTTTCTCTCCCAAAACCCCTGCAACCGCCACTTTTCCACCTTGTTCCTTTTTCGGCTCTGAATCTTGTCCTCGCTAACTTTTTACCCGACTCAGTTTGCGCAATTGTATTTTTTCTTCCTCTCTCGTGAATAGTAATTATTTAGATTATAAGAGGGGGAGGATTATGTATGTATGATGAATCTTAGGAATGACTTCCGACGACGGAAATTTTATAAATCCGAATCATCGCGCGTTGCGCGAACGATTGCTTCCCTTTGATAAGATATTGCTTTCTCAAGTGAGTTAGTTCGCGTCGATAAGCTCGTACATCGATTTTCTTGTACAAGTAGACGAAACTCATCAGGAATAGTCCATCAATTCGGAATGTATAATCTAAGCATTATAGATGAACGTACGAGGGTGTTATCTCTACAAAGCCGTTATCCAGTTTGCTGCTGATATCGCTCGTATTGCACAATCTTATTAACTTCGCGAGCCATAAAACCCGCAGGCGACCGGCGATATGTGTGCGTCGTTATACACGCGCATAATATAGTCAGATATGAGAGATTGCCCGCTCTCTTTCATATTGTCCCGACTTAATTAACAATTTTTCTATTAAATTAAATTCACGTGCTGCATGCGCGACGCTCGATCGTTAACAAGCGTCTACTCCGGACGTTCCGGCTACTTTGTGCGAAAATATATCCGAGAATTATTAATTGTATCGCGATATTTAAAAATAACCCATGTCGATTGCGCGGAGTATAATTGTGTAATATGTACGCAGAAATTAAATTCTTATTATGAGAATTATTTTCTCATTATGAGAATTATTTTCTATATTATGAATTCGAAATCTGATCGCGTGTCGATAACCGAAGAAAAGCTCATCTCAGCAATTTGTACTTGAACGATCGCGTAGTATAACGGTGATGGAAATTCGGGGTGAAGGGGGAGTGGGACGATGAGACCAGGCATCGCTCAACGAGCTTTGCTCCAAATGAGATCCAGTTCGTTTCCTCCACCTTCCGTCAAACCTAGCCAATTTATCGCGAATTTATTCCGACGAGTTTGATGATAATGAGAATTCCCCACCAGCGAATATTCGTGACTTTATTAAGGAACTGATTAATAATATTGATGATTGGTAAAAAAAGTGTAAGAAAAAAATATTAAACATATGTGGAGTATTTAAAAAAAAAATTAAAAACTCTACAATATTAAAATCTAAATTAAATTTCAGTAAACTGAAGAAATGTATTTTGTCAATTCTGTTCAAAGAAACTTTCTTCGACTGCCATAAAAAGGCCCTTAATTTATCTAAAATAACGAACCGATTAATAATATTGATGATTGGGAAAAAAATGTATAAGAAGAAAATATTAAATATATGTTGAGTATTAAAAAAAATTAAAAACTCTACAATATTAAAATCTAAATTAAATTTATCGCATTAAGTAAATAAGTCAGTAAAGAAATATATTTTGTCAATTCTGTTCAAAGAAACTTTCACTCTTTCTTCGACTTACATAAAAATACCCTTACTTTATCTAAAAAGCGGAACACGATTAATATCTCATAAATGATTAAATTTTCCCGAGCGAGTGCATCTCTCTTTCGTCAAATCGCCGCGAGACTTTCCACGGTCTGTCAATTTAGACGCGTCAAAGAACGTTTTCGTTCGTTAGTATAATGAGGTAAAAAAATACGCGGTCCTCTCGCATTCGCGCATCGCATCCTGTATGCCGCGAACTGGTGAAGAACGACGAGACAATGGTTCCGCGCTCATACAGATAGCGATCGTTTCGCGAGTAGGAAACGCATTGTTCCGACACGATCGAATTCCTTTTCAGCTCGGCCGAATCGGCCGTTTCCTCTCGATCTTGACGATTGCAATTGCTCGCGCCCTACTATCATATTATCGGTGATCCGAGTAGACGATAAATAAAAAAAAAAGAAAAAAAAACGGACGCTGCCAGAAAAGATACGAAAATAATTTAGAGGATGTCATCGGTTTATCGTAATCGCATGATTCCAATAAAATTCAATATTGTCTCGAGATATGATTACCTACTTTAGAGTTAAAGTAAAAATTTCAAATTCTTATATAAGACATCCTACATAGATTTGTTTTTAATTTTGACAATTCGAGTTAATTAGATCCAGATAAACCCGAGAATCGGTAAAAGTTTCATAACCCGAAAAGAAGTTATGGTATTATTTATGGTAACGTCTTCATATTAGAATGTATATCGTGTCATTATGTATATCATATTACTTAGACGACTTTTGCCACGTTGCTTTCAACAGAAAATGTGACGTATAATACGACCCCAAGAGCGCAAACGACGGAAGTAAAATGTAAATTTCCCACGTGTATACCGAAAAGATTTAAGGAACTGTTCCCGCTTTCACCATATAACGCGAGCAAGACGGCGCCATAATCATACGATTCGTTGTTGTCCCCGCGACCATAACGTTTTCTCTAATAATTTATCTCGCGTCGTGGCCCACATGCTCGCCGTCCTTTTATTAAGCCGTAAATTAATTCTTTCAAATTGAACTCTCCCATCAGAGAGAGTCTTTATATCGCAGCCAGGCCCGACTAGGACCATAAAATTTAAATGCAGCGAGTAGGAAGTTGCGCAGCTGCTCGAAAATGTAGGAGGCAATGACTCACGAGAAATCCGAATCGCCATGACCGAGCGGCGGGAAGGAAACATTTGTAAATTAAAATTGTCTTAAAAGAGAAACACAGCGGGTGTTCGATGAAATAATAAGTTAAAACGCCCTAATATGAAATGGTCCTAAAATACAAGAGAAATTGTAATAGGAAAAGAGAGAGAGTGTATGTATGTGTGTGTACTATTGACCGTTTAAATTTCACAATAATCTGTCTAAAAATACACCCCCATATTTCGAAAAATTAAAATTTATATTCTTGACAATCTGTTTTATTTCTCATCATTACGTGTCTCTCTTAGTTAATACCTTCAATTATCTCTATTATGTAGAGAATCGTATGTGACGAATGCTGACAGTGAAGAATGCATTGGTCCGAATACATTGCGTGACTCATGTGTGAGGCAACTTCCACAAAGCAATCTTTAGGAAGACGTGGTGATTCAGAAAAAACTCCTTGAAAATCTATTCCATCCTCTGGCAAAGAATTACTTATGAATCAACGTAGTTGCATCTCGTACAAATGGAAATTCCGAGCGTCATAGTTTCAGTTTTAACGGCCTCGACTTCGTTCAGTTTACCATAGTAGATATATCCTCGGTCAAAGTAGTTAATTTACAAGAGAAAAAAGAGAGCATGTGTGTGTGTGTGTGTGTGTGTGTGTGTGTGTGTGTGTGTGTGTGTGTGTGTGTGTGAATACCATTACACATCTTGAATCTTTTTCTTCCATAATAAATTATAGAATATGCATGGTGACACAGAAAGAAAATAGAATATTTTATCGATGTTTTCCTTCATACAGTTTCTGCTAACAAATAACGACATGTTTTACGACCGTTGAATGATAATAAAACGCAATAAAGTAATATATGTATAATATGTATTATAGGTTCTGCACTGCGCTTTTTCGAAAAAATATCAAAGTGTCAAGAAAGACTAGATACTCGTCTTTCAGCCAAATTTACGAGATCCCACCAGTCTGTGTCAATACCAATTTTCTCGTTGCAACGTTCACACAATCCTATATCCACATCGTCGCTAACACATCGTGAAAATATATCCTCGATCGATCCGCATGTTCGCGCCGGACACGCTTTTCTTTTCCCCATCGAATCTATTATATTTATTCGTTCGCTATATATACAAAATACAAAAGGCATAATCACTTATCGTAATCACAATTCCCGTAAAATATTACCATTCAGTTATTAGAAACTCTTTGGAAAAATCAGAGAGCTCTATATCATATCAAAATTCTGAAAATGGCGCAAGTGCTAACTGTGTAGATGAGATAAATTCATATGGAAACACAGTATCGACTTTGACCGTGATCATGGCGGCAGATGTTAACGATCTAATAATCATCACGTAATATAAGAAAAAGAAACGGGATACTGATCTACAATTGTAACTAACATTTCTTGCCGAGTACGATTCTCGAGTACGTGTCGCGCAATATCGAAAGATATTACAATGAAAAATAAAACAGAATAAATTATTTCAGAGATCACAGTGATAGATCTCGTCAAAGAATGCTCGATTATCTTGGAAAATATAGCACCGACGAAATAAGCGATTCATGCATGGTCCCGGAATTCGTTGAACGTTGCAAATTGGATGTCGCGCGAACGCGACGCGACATTTTCCCGCTCGTTAACGCATTTTATTTTCAGCGTCGACGAAACACCTGGACGGCCAGTGACCTCGTTCTCGCGAGATTAAAATTTATGCCAGAGCCTGCGTCGCGCCGTTCTCGACCTGCACCTGCCGCCGTCGGCCGCACTATAATCTTATCGAACGACGTTGATCCGCCCCAGCCCCCGGTCGTTGCCACCGTTATTGTAGTAGGTCGGAATGGATTTTGCCCTACGCACACTCGCGTGTTTGTAGTTTACACGGCGTGCAACGTCGTCAGATCGATATTTCACACACGCATTTCTAAATCATTCATAATTTATATTTTATATCAATATAAATTCGAATTATATTCTATATAATTTATATTCATAATTTCATAATTTCTTTTTCTCTTTTTTTAATTATTAACTTTAAATCCATCTAATTCAGATAAGATTTAAATTGAATTTCACAAGAAATCTAACAATCAAACTCAGCTCAAAAATTTTCTCAATGATAAATTCTTAGATAAATTTGATGTCGTTATTAAGAAAGCTGAAATTTCTTTCTCTTCGTAAATGAGGAAACAATACTGAAACTGATCGCAACTATGTAAAGAGAGCCACCAATCGTTGTGTTGTGTCGCTGCAACTGATTTTGTAGCCCGTTCGCGTTAACGCATCGTCGCGTTAAACGTTACCGCGAGTATTTTTAGTGCATCGAGTCGGAGTACTAGACGAACGGGATGAACGCAAGACTGCTCTTAACGAGAAACGCGAGATCCATCTCTGTATTTTTTTGTATTCTTACCCTGTTAACATTTTATATACTCTTTTAATTGTATTATTCGTGCGCTAGTTGATAAACAGTTTCGAACAGAGTGTCTCGCATTTTTTTGGATTACTCGGTCAATTTCAAATCTATTTTTGTCATTGAAAATTTGAAAGAAAACCCTTCATTTTTAATTGCTTATAATTCAAGATTTAATAATCAGACATTTTCGTCGAAGAAATTGGCTAAAGAATCCGCAGATCAAAAGATATATATGATTGATGCGAGATATTTTATAACTTATTATCATCAAGTTTCAGTTAATAATAATTACATTACATCATGCATACGTTATTATACACTGCCACATAAAATAAGTTAATGATTAACTAACTAACTCGTCTATGGTAATAGCGCGCGCGCGTGTGTGTGTGTGTGTGTGTGTGTGTGAGTAAAGAGCAAAACAGGACTATCTAGGTAGATTAAATGTGTTTTCTTGCAAGCGCCATCAGTTGCTCGTATATATCCTTTAGTGCCTGATGTTTTCTTAGAAGCGAACCGCAATTCAGTCCTTCATTGGACTAAATCGCCCGCGCAATTAGCCGACCCTAAAAGGGCCTAAGATCGCGTAATGCCACTTACTGTAAATGCTCGGTTTTTTTCGTATCCCCTGCGCGTAGAATATATCCGAGAAACGATGTCATTATTCGCGTGATGGATATCCGATACAGCAAAAATTTGTTATATTAGGGGAACCGTAATCTATATACTTATGAAAATTCGATATAACTGCAATTACTCGTTCGCGGAATCTAACTCGTGAATCGTCATATATGTCATCCTAATATATGCTATCTTGAAAGAAAAGAGAGAGTAATTTCACACGCATGTCTTGGAAATGTCGATATGTCAGACGACCGAATGGATAATGATTCATGTGAATTCGTTTATCAATTTCGCTCTTCCGTCAATAAATATGAAAGCATCAATGTTCTCTTTCATAATTAATATTTTGGAGTTAATACATTTAAACCATATCATATTGTTCACACGTAAATATCCAATACCGATATCAAGGGAAAATAGTGAAACAATCTATTGTCCTCTCGCATGTCCGCGTGCAAGCGAGGAATCCGAGAGGAGAGAAGTAAATTCTACACGTCGGACCCCGGCCCCGTTATTTATTATCGTAGCTGGTGCCTTTTATTCCTCGCATTCGGCGAGACTTCGTGAATAAGCGATGCCGTTTTCACGCGTGCCTAAGCGCACGAATTTACATAACGACGTAAGCACGGTCGACGCCAGTGAAACGGCCACAATATGGACAGCCACTGTGGACGCTCGCAAGAACACGAACACGATGCAATTTCATTATTTGAAAAGACAAAGAGAATTTTGCTCATTCACAAAAAAATAATATTCCTTCTTCGTAATATTATTATACATTATAGTTGAAAATTATTTCTATACGCGTTATACACATATACTACAAGTTCTTGAGTAAATTGCATGCGATATGCCTTGAGTCTTCACGCGCGTTGAACAAAGCAACAACGGCGAATTTTCTGTTCGTCGTGAGAAACGCTACACGTGCGCGACTCAGACAGCCAAGACTTTTCGCGTTTAAGTTCGAAGGAGCAATCACTTATTCATAGCGTGAGCACGCGAGCGAATTTCTACCGCCGACGCGACGATAGCCGGTCGATATCGATTTGTTCTCGAGAAAATGAAAGGAGAAAAAGGGGAATATTTACCAATACATATATATAATAAAAGGTATATTCAGTTGAATTAATATCAATCATTTTATGAATTTTTATGAGATATCTACTTTTATGTGTGTGTGTGTGTGTGCGAAAAAAAAAATTTTTTATATTTATTATTTTTTGAAATACATTATATTTTATTTATTAAAAACGAAGAGAGTTCAACGAAGAAAGAGCACGATTACAATAACGGCGATAGCGATAACTTGCAAAGTGAGTTTCGATCGTCGTGACATACGTCATGGATTAACACCTCGGCAATTTCTCGTTTGCGATTAGCGGTTTCGTGCTAATCGCAATTTGCAGACACGTAAAATTTACCCTCCATAGAGAGGCTGTAGAATTATTTTAAGGAAACTAATGCATTTGTGCAAACTGCCGCTGCTATTAGCATGTTACAACGGCGAGCAAGTAGAAATTATGTGGAATTAGCATAATTGCAAGAGAAAATACTATTACCTTCGGTATCTCGCAAAATAAAATATTCCGAAAGTACGATTCACATACACAAATTCATATTATACAGCGCCACGTTATATATATATATTAGATAAATGTATTTAATATAAATATTCGATAACTTTTCTCACATGTCCGATAATTAAATTCCATTAAATAAAATTATGCAATTTAATATGACTTTAATGGGGATACGAACGCGTTTTGTAAGTCTGGAACTAGCTTGAAAACGTGCGACACCGCGGGTGTCCGATCGATACAACTACCCTCGCGTGCGCGCAAAACATCGTAAGAATTGCGGCATTTAATCATTTGCGAGAGGGCGTGTGCGGCGAGAGAAAGAGAGAGAGAGAGAGGATGAGGCAGAAACATTTTTCAATATTTTAGCCGGTAAATCAATTCGCGCCGGCGATGAATCAAAACGGGCTCGTGCGCACAGTCGGTACCGGCGCCTCTCGTCGACATTCGTCTTCCGCAATCTACGTCTATGACGACGAAGAAAGAAGAAAAAAAAAACAAAGCGAAATACAAAGCAAATTCGAGAAGAGTGTAGTCTTCGCATGCACGCGCTTCTAGATTTCCATATGTCCCCTTCTTTCTTTTCGTCGCGCTATTTTCGGACATACTCGAACCAAGCGAGACGAAAACAGACGAGTCGTTATTACTCTCGTGATGTCATGCGGAAGATTAATTCCGAAGCCGTCGACAAATGTATGACGGAATTATTCGCACGGAATCTGATCGCGGCTGAACATTTTATCATATATATGTATTAAATGTTAATTTCATCTACTCGTGATATTTGGCAGCGCGTATCGAATCAATTTAAGTCTATTAAATTTTAAGCACAGCTCCGATCGAGCACTGGTCCATGTGCGACGCACACGGTTCGTTTTTAGCGATTAGGGTCAGCGAGAGGTGAACAAACCTTGGTCCTTCTATCATGGCGGTGCGCAAAATGTAACGCGAGAGTGCACGCGCTTTGCCGAGAACAGAAGAGACGACGTGAAAGAGAAGAATCGCGCGCGCATTAATCGTAAATGCGTAAGAAGAGGAGAGGATAGTGAACGGAGTTGTTGACGAGAGAGTCTCGGTTGAAATACTGGTGCAATGACTCGGCGAGGACACGGCGTTTGTAGGACGAAAAGTAGATAGGACTCGCACAATTAGAACTTTCCCGTACAGTCATCGTTCTTTCTGTCATCGTTATCCGTCTTGCTCCCCCCCCTTCAGCTTGTTATTGTGGCTCACCGTTCCTGACCTGAGCGAAAAAAGAATAGGAGGAACACACACACACACACACACGAGGGAACGAAAGGGCCGTCGTGCCCTCCCTCTTCCCTCCGGAATCTCGTCGCAGCATTGATCCTGCGGTCCCTGAAAGGAGACGGCCATGAACCTCACAAAGAGACACAAAGTCGCCTCCTCCTCCTTCCTTTCGGTGCATCATTCTGCCGCCTTCTTCGACTCGTAATGTCTTTTTATCCTCTCAAGTCTATCTCTTTTTCTCGTCCTACCGTTCCTCTCGATCGTGATCGACGATTTCGAGCTATAGTAGCCGTGGCCTCCTCGCGAGCCTTCAAGATAGACATGTACATCTAAAGCGCTCATCGTACGTCGTTTTTAGCCTTGCACCGAACAACCGAGTTTTCCCGATATACCACGTGTGAAAACGTGTTTACTATCGAGTTGACGTAAATGAACCGCGCGTTGAATCGCTCGCAAGGAATGCGCTGCGTCCGTAAATTCGATCGAGCTAAGAACAATGACAACTATACTGTGACGTGTCCGAGGCGAGAGAGATACTCGATATTTTAAAGAAATTTATTCTTGAAACCGTACAACATGCGCGTAATGTCACTTTCGAGCGATTTAACCATTGGCCATTCCGTTGAAGAGTGTTTTTCTCGGTAAGTTCCAGTAGAGAGAAAAAGAAAGCGAAAGAGAGAAAGAAAGAGAGAGAAAGAAGGACTGAGTGATCGCGTGGCTTGCGTAAGAAGGAGACAGCTCTTGGGGATCGGTCCGATGCTGCGAGCCAGGTGCATTGACTCCGTTCCGCGGCAAACCGGATGTCTGAGTGAGTCGACTACCTGCCCTATCTCGCTGCGCTTTTCTTCGGATTCGGCTTACAGACCGCGCATTGGTGGGCGCTTTGTTGTGGTTATTTGTTTCTCGACACAAAGCACAATACTGCTTATTGCATTCGTGCTCTCGCATCTAATGCGAGTATAAAATATCGACAGACCGTCGCGAATATTTTCCAGAATATCTTCCGAGCATGTTACATATGTAAATTTTAATATTTTTCTTTTCGCATAATTTATAATGTAAAATTGATCATATGAAAAATGAAGCATTTCGATTTGATCGATCAGTACACTTGAGCGTAATGAAGATTTTCGGAGGAATTCAGAGTATTTTCAGATTTTTCTTTTAAAAAGGAAAAAAAAACGACGATAAAATATTTGTCTCGAGAATAAATGCGTCGGATTACACGGTACAAGCCAGAATTTTTGCCGGCATAATTTTTTTCTCCTCAAACCACTCCATCGCAAAGTTGCTCCAATCGCGGTAAACGTGTTTGCGAGAAAAATACGCGACACAGCTTCGCTTATCGAACGACGGTGCTCGCTCTGTGGCCGCCCTTCATGTGCAGTATAAAGATACTTATCGCACGAGAGCCCCGAGACGGGCATAAATACTAATACCGAAAGTCGTGAGCCTAACGAATAACGCGCGCGCGCGTGTGTGTGTGTGTGTGTGTGTGTGTGTGTGTGTGTGTGTGTGTGTGTGTGTGTGTGTGTGTGTGTGTGTTGTGTCCCGCGGCTCTCGTTTTCTTTGTTATACTCGGACCACGAAAGTGCAATGACCGACCCTGAACCAGAGTCATCGACAAAACAGGCAAGCGATTCGTTATTGTCTCGTTCTCCGCTTAACCCTGCTATACCTCGTTTAAAGTACGCCACGACGCATAGAATACGCGAAGAAAATGTCTTTCTTCAGGGTGATTCAGAGTATAAAAGTCTGAAAGTCTGAAGATTGGAATCAGCATAATTTTAGCGGAGTTGCTTCGACATTTCGAAGATCACTTTTGTTATTTTAATGTAAACTAAAACACTTTCAAATTTCTACAATAATTCCGTCTAAAATTGTACTAGTCAGATGCGATCATGAGATATTTCTCTTTAAACCGATCACTTTTCGTACAAATAGTTTTTCATATATTTTTGCAAATACTAATAACAATAATTGCAGCGATTATTTTATATGCGTGCGAATCATTCTTTACATAAAATTACTTTCACAAATAATATTAGCCATCTTCACATAAACAATGGTGTGATTCGGCATTATTACAATGGTGTGATCGGCTATATTTTATTTTATTTAATCATAAATAAAGTCCGAAATCTCCATTTTTTCCGATAAAAAACCACCCGTGATCTAGGATATTCTCGAAAAAAAATAAATATCTAAAAGTTATCCGAAAGTTATAACTCGAATCCAATAAAACGAAGAAGGATCAGCTTTGAACGAATACTTTCGCTGTAGGAAGACAAAACAAGAAGACGGATGCGATAGAGAGAATCTCGCGAGACGTTACTGCGATTGTTATTAAAAGAAATGTTTCCAAGAGAAAACTGCATATAAAGTAACGTCACCTTAAATTACGACATGTATGCGAGAAAGCAATCATTATTTCCAGTCCCGCACGATTTGCATCGATCAGTATCTACCCTTCGAGAAAACCAGAACGAAATGAGTGGCAATGCAATCTAATACTGGATGTTCACCTCGTTTCTTAAAACGTTCACCTCGCCTCGTAAAAGCGCACACAACGAGCGAAATAACCATTGTGACAACATGATAACATCGTGTTTGCTGAATCTTGTAGTTATACATATGTACGAGATACATAATAGCCGACGTTAGCACGCGCGCAATTGCAAGACGTGACTTTATTACGAGAAATTGTATCATTAATTCGAGAGCGTTGTGCAGGTGTGCAATTATGACACCGATATTGAAAAGAATCGAAAAGAAATGTATGCGCAGCTGGAGCGGATTCATTCTCGCCGGAGAGAGAAGAACAAGAATCCGCGAAAGAGAGCCTCCTCGAGTGCAGAGAGTGCAACGAGAGACGAGCAAACCCTTACGTTCGCCCTTAACGATCCTCGAAGTTGACCCGCGGTCGTAATGAACACAAAGACCAAGTCCGATCGTGCTGGTGCCTTTTCACCGACGGATGTATCGTCATGTCGACTCCGGTAATTAAATGCGAGCGATGCCGAACGCCGGGAGTGCGCGCCGCCACACTGTGTGCGGACCCTAGGTCTGCCCTTTCAAGGCGACAGGGGCTATTTGTTCGCGGTAGGACGTAACACGTACCATGCGGAGTGCGGGCGATGTTTCATCGGCGAGATGAGGTGAGAATTCGAAGACGAAGTTTGCCGGCGAATCGAATTTGCGGCCGTCATTAGCGCCCGTTTCGTCCTGCACCCGATCGTTTGAGCTTGAAAGGCTCTGTACCGACGTATTATTCTTCGCTTGTTTCAGATTCCCCGTGCAATTTAAGATTAATTTGGTGTTTAAAAAAATACCGAGGAAATTTATTTTTCAATTATCAAGCGACCGAAAGGATTAGCTTTTTTCTAACTGAAGCTCAACGACGCAAATGGATAATGAAATGTTGTTCGTTTAGTTTCAAGCAGACGTCTTACTTTAGAACGTTAATTTGAGGCTTAATCGATAAAATATTTAAGAATAAAAATTATAAAGTAGCGAAGAGAGGTGGTATTTGTGTTATTAAATTTTTGTGAAGAAAAAAATCTCTTCAAAAATTGCCAAGAATATACATAAATGTCGGGTTTATTCATACACCAATTATCTAAACAAGCTGACACACAGCTCTTTACACATTCATATTATGCGTACGCGTTCATCTATTATATGTATATAATTTTGACAACTTAAAAACTTAATACACAAGAAAAAAAGTTTCTGCTGGTTGGGAAACGCGTCATCTGCTATATTCGCGATTCGAATCGTGCATTTCAACGAAAGTACGACGAAAATACTCTCGGATCCTTCTCTACACGGCCATTTTATCCGACTTTCCCGAGACTTTCGGACGACACAAGGAAATTGTGCCGCGAGGCGAATACGCGGAAATCTCTTTCTCTCTCTCTCTCTCTCTCTTGTCGCGACTGAAATTTTCTCGCGAACGACGACAGAACTCGCCGGTAAGCTCTGTGTAACAATAGCTATTAAGTAGTTTGTTTGCATCGAGAAATTCACGTCGAGCGCTTCATTCTCATCCGACCTGACGAGCCCTTAAGGATTTCGAAGGAAGACGATCTTCGCGTGGCAGGCGGTAGTTCTGCTCCTTTGCATTTACATTTCTGTGTAGGGAGATATTCCAATTTCTCATTTTCTCTAAGTGATTATCCTGCTAAAACTCCGTCTCGCAGGAGTGTGAGCCAAACGAGAGAATATAAAAAAAAAAAACCAAAACCGCTATAGATTCGTATATAATCCTCGTTTCTTACGCATAATTAAATGTCTCTATATGGAGAAAAAAAACGCGTCTGGCAAACGTTAAGATACTTCTGTTTCATATACGAACTTGTATCGTGACCTGCATCCGATATCTACAACAGATATGGTACTTGCAATATTTCCACGATATTACATTCGAGATTGCGAACTTAATTCCGATATTCTTGTGAATCGTCCAATCGTTATTAGCCTATGCGAATGATCGATTGATCCATTAGCGCGGCTACCTGCAACGCGCGTTCTGCCGCGCATAACGAGGAATAATTTATTTCAATTTCCTACACGTCAATATCTCTCGATACGCGCACGCCGAACGCATTCGCGATGTGCTAACGAAGCCGCTGACCCGGGAAAAGGAAAAATCGATACGCGCCGCTGGGGAAACGGCAGGATTGCGATAATAACAAAAACGTAATTTTCAGGAAATTGAACGTCCGACACGCTCGGAAGAGACGCCACCAAAATTTATTAATTTTAACGCTATTGCTCTTTTCGCGCGCGAATTCTCATTTACAAACATTTGCTATTAGAGTGAAAAGAGAGCGCATCGCATTACCGCGTTATAATTCGGGAATAAAAAAAAAAACCTAATCGTGCAGCAAGCAATAGATGTTGTTAGATACACGTTATCTTGCAGTAACTTTGTAAACTTTTATTGGCACACGGAATTTATTATTGCTTGATGATTGAAAAATTGTCATAAAGTTTTTTATATTACCGAAATAAACCTTCCCTATCTCACGTCAAAGAACGACGAATTGAACGACAAATCTTCGCAAAGAACGATCATCTAGCAATATCTCAAGAACGCACTTAACGCAGTTCAGGAACATGTAACACGGACGAGAATGTGCGCATCTGTTACCGGAACAGTAATTGTGGTCGCGAGCTGGATAAGTACGGCGATGCACGCACGTGTGCGGCAAACTGACACTCTCATCTCCACGTGTGCATAGCCCTAAGTAGTAATAATACGCCAGAGGGATGCACGACATACGTTATATAAAAGGATCAGAATAGTTCTCAAACTGTCAAATTATATGTCGCGATAATTCGTTGAATTCTACTTTAATTAATAAAATTTGCATGGCAACTCTAATTTATATATTTAATATCTATATAATATTTATAAAAAAATATTTATATAATTTGCCATTCTTTATTCACGCTCCGCGTATTTTCTCTTTTGTGTTCAAGTCTGTAAATGTAAAGTCCGTTGCATGATACAATTCAACTGCAAACAATTAATCCGCACGTGCTTCCACAACTAACAATCACGTATATTTTTTCTTCCTCTCCTTTTTTATATATATATGTATATACGAAAGTGCCGTTTTGTTTAAATCAATCAATATACACTGCACATGTGTAACAATGTGAGCACAAGATCAATCTTAATAAAGTCGCGCCAATGTATGCATTAAAGATATTACCCTGCCCGTTTCTTTGTAGATTCGGATCCGGGGCTCAAGGGGTACCGTTGCAATTTACATGGGTTAATATCGGGAGTTACGCACCCCTGGTCTAAGCGAACGTTATACGAGAAAGACCCTCGCCCTCGAGCCGCGGCGGTAATTACGTAGGGGAGACGCGCTCCATTGTTCCACGTTAGTTCTGTAACAGGTAATGGGTACTTATATGCCGGCAGCTTTCGCGAGGTAGCGCGCACAGACTTTACGTCGTTGCGAGAGAATTCTCTAGGCGGGCTCTACATACGTATAACGATCGATATTATTGCACGGCAATCCTGTCAGCCGCCGATATATCAGCGATAATATTCTCTTCTGCGATATATCTCCCGCGAGATACGGCGATATATCGATTGCTCTGCGTTACCGGAGAGGCCAGATAAGATAATTTGGTATATATCTCGCAACTTAATTTCTCCTTATTCGCGTATGCAGATTCGAGTGTAACGAACGGACCAGAAAGAACGGAATCGCGTCTTCGAAGAGGCAGCGCTATTTAACCCCTCTGTCAATGAACGGCCCGAAGTAACTTTAAATGTTAAAAACGTGTCGGAACTTTTCTCCGCCCGAAACAAAATATTATACAAAGGGCCTTTGTATTCGGAAACCTCCTAAAATATAACGGGCAAGAATATTCGATGCCCAGCTGCTATAAAGAAATTGTCGCAGTGCAATATGTATGTCAAAAATACGTAATACAAAAAAAAAATACGTCAAAAATAATTGGTACCCGGGTACCCAAACATTTATGGAAAAGTGAAAAAGTATGCATTGACAGAAGGGTTAATCACGCTCGTTATACGCGTTACGATGGTTCATCGTGTAAAATTAGAGACAAATATAATCATTTAATACGCACAGATTCCGAGCTTACTCTCGCGCGAACTGTAAAACGAAACAACGCGACAACGTGTGTGTGAGTCAAACGTTATAATTCACGCACGAGTCGATCCTCTAGTAAGATCGAGAAGTACGTGCATTGAGGTTCCTCATACACGCCTGTACGTCTCGACGTGCAATCTCGTTATGCGAATCGCTCGATGACTTTAATGCTAATGCTTGCGCACACAAACCAACGCTTATTCGCGCCAGGCTCATCGATCACTGTCAGCCCGGGTCCTTCGAACGGGATACGCACGTACGCGCGTGATTTATATTATACATAACTGTGCGCGTACAACGTCGCTCTTTAGCGTTAAAAAGCACTCGATAAGCACCGGCAATTCATTGCGCGGGATCAATCTCGAGCATCACTCGACGTCAACATGCGTGCGGATGCAAAGAATATACAGTTGATCCACCCGAACCTGGTATATACCGTGTAATATTGTACACGGTTACACGGTGTAACACCATTAGATTTGCAATCTCATAATAGGATAAGTTTGGTATTTTGGTGACAGTGTTTCAATCATCAGCTATCGAATTCCGTGCAGCAACGCAGAGAGTTTCACAAAGTTGCTGTACAGGATAGTTGCTACGTACACAACGCTTGTTCTAGACTGTTAATAAGAAGATCCTAGAATTATTAGTAGCGCGTTTTCTCGAATATTATGTTTCGTGCATTTTACAAAGCAAAAAAAAAACGTGTTTCTTTATTTATTATTATTATCTATTTTAAATTGTATGTGATTAAATTTTTTAGAGAAATAAAATTCATCAAATTAATTGCCAACATTTCGTAGAAACTTCAAAAAATATAATTATGTACCTGAACGCACACTTGATGTGGAACGTAATGTCATGTAACGTAGCGTAAAAACGTTCTTCGCAAAAACGTCTTGTCGATTGACACGATTCAAGCGCGAAATATTGTCAGCGAAAAAAAAAAAAAAATAAGAGAGCAAGAACGTTGAACAGGATGACGGGTAGAATATAACGCCCGCATGTGAAAACCGCCCTACACAGAGACGAAACTTATGTGCCTATGTATCTACAGAGACGTGTGTGGACGTACATCTCTCGCAGCTCTCTGGAAATGCGCCTCCATCAACCATCCAACCTAACGGAAATTTATGCCCTACACAAAATTCCGAAAGGAGAGCCTGAGGATTATACGCGCTAATTCGTTAAGTTGTTGACGAAGTGAGATTAACGATACTAAATTAGCGAATATCTTGTTTGCAAGACATTTATCCTCGACACAATAGCGAAAAAAGATATACATCCAGCGCACGTATATATCGAGTTATGAATTTATTTCCACAAATATCGGTAGAAATATCAGCGTATATAGAAACACAAATGACTTCATAGTTTGCAGAGTTCATTAGAGAAAGAGTAATTAAATAACACTCACATACAAAAATCGAACATAAATAACATGCATATATATAAACATACGTATGTATATGTATATATGCGCGAAAATATCATTAATTTAGCCTTTCAAGTTTTTGCGAAAAGTTTCTTATCTGTACGAACAAACGTCGCGTTCTCCTCCTGTGGACGGTCTCCGCTTTTAAAGGCGAACAACGGAAGTTTCATAAAAGTTCTCAATATCGCGCGTTCTGTCTTTATTAAACTTTCCAGAAATCCTGTTTAATTCTTAATGAAGCTACGACCATAATTTCCCACTGAATACCGACAGGAGCAACAACACCCGCTGTAGGAAAAGTTTTAGTCGTCAACGTTGAAGCGTTTTTGCAAAATACGCTCCAGCCATACCACTTTTATGAAAGAAGTTTTATACCGAAAAAAAAAAAAGAAATAAACACGCGAAGCAGTCTGTTGAAATTGCTCGTGCCTTCCACCGTTCGACAATTTTACAGCCCGGAGAAATGTAGAAAAGAGCAATGGAGATTTGCATTTATCCTCGAAGGGAACGAACAACGAGCGCGGGACGCTCGTGTGAGAAAGTTAAAATTGCATTAATGCATTCGGCGCGCAAACAAACTGTGAAAACTGTTTGCGAACTGTGCAAGTAATTTGCATGATTGTATATCCGCAAATAATTCTTTTTACAAAAAAAATCGACATATTCATCACCGTTGGAAAAAAAGATTTTTTTATCGAGTCGAAATATTTCTTTCCGCAGCTACCTTGCGTAACGAGCGTTTCACTTTTTCACATGTGGCAAAAAAATATTTTTGACAATACACTTATTTTATAAAAAAATTTTAAATTTAAAAATTGTCACGAATATACATATGTGCAGAATATTTCGAGCTTATGTATCATAATAAAAGTGATTGTTTGGTATTTTTATAAAATCACTGTTAATTCTATAGTATATAATTACGAAATTTAATCAAAATTATTTCGTACATCTATCACGACACGTATCAATTTTCGTCATTTTTCCGCGAGGAGCAATGTAATTGCGTGGAAAGCATCGGCCGCAATGACGAATGACGATTTCAAGAGCTACCGCAACAAATGTGAAATATCGTACATGTATTTATCAGTTTGACAGAAAGGTGACTTATTTATCAAACCGCGACAATGACGCACCGATGTAGTACAACAAATCTGCACTGAATCAATCACTCATACTAGTTGAACTAATCTTGTCTATTTTATCGCGGTCAAACCTTATCTACTTGCTATGCATTCGCCCAAGTTGGATTTGCGTTAATTCCTTCCATCATACAGTAATATACTTGACCGTACAAAAACTAATAATATTTCCAATTCTATTCCGTTCCATTTATTTCAATGTTACGTTATTTTTCAAAATGAGAAGAACCGAAAGCTTTCGAGTCAAAAATATGAGAGAGAGAGAAGAAGAAGAAAAAGAAAATACAACGCTCTCTTTTGCTTTTCTATCATCATGATTCAATCATGATAATCACCGCAAGCGGACTGTAAATTCAGACTTAAGCTTTATCCTACATTAGTCTAATTGAAATTCAAACGACGATATTACACGCGTGACCGATATCTCAAACTGCAATTTAAATAATTGCGAGATTTACATTAACGGTGTACTGATTGTTAAAGTATGCAACTGACCGATAACACTACAATATCGTACTTTAAATCTTTTTCATGCAAAGAATGTTTTTTTTTAACTACAGCAATAATTTCTTTACATGTATTGTAAATGTAGTTTCATATAAAAATACACAACACATAAAAGAGTACAATTATCTTTTCACTTTTGTACATTATAATTTATATATATATATATATAAATATTTTAAATATTTAATAATATTTAAAATATTATATTTACTTTTAAATATTTATGTGTGTGTATATATATATGTATATATATACATATATACATATATATTGTGTGAATGTGTCTATCTAATTGGTAATAATAAATCACGCGAAGAGAGAAATATGAATTTTCTCAAGTACTTCAAATACGCGTCACCGCTTTCCATATTACGTGCGACGCTTACAACCATACGAGAAAGTGGATTCGAATACTTTCATCGCGGATGCATCGATCGTGTTGCATTAATTCATCCGTAAATAAACTTAACCGACATGAAAAAGCGCGATAATGATGACGCAACAAATATGTATGTAAATCTGCAAAGTTGTGTATCGAGAGACTAAAAAAATATCTTTGGGTACATATACCGTCGAGACAAAATTCGATATTTAAATCCGATTCCAAGCTCATGAAGACATCCTTCGAAAGTACTCGCATTCGTCAAGATTATGTCTCCGTTAATGCAGAACGCAACGTGCACGAAATCTCGGAGCAGAAACCGAGTGGCTGTGCGCCTGATCGAGAGCGAGTAATAACTTTCGTTTACTTTCTCTCTCTCTCTCTCTCTCTCTCTCTCTCTCTCTCTCTCTCTCTTTCTCGTTTCAGTTTGGTCTTATTTTCGGCCTTGATCGTTCCAGCATGGAGCAAGGACCGAGAAGAAAAATAAAACAGGAACCAATCGCGGCTACGAGGATAGAAAACGAAATGAAATCTGTCGCGAGTATACGTGAAGATATCGTAAATGAAAAGTAACTACATCGTAAATACATGTTTTAGATATTTATCACTTGCCTGTCGAAACGGAAAACGTATATATATATCGCAACCACACACATGACTATCTTGGCTAATAAAACTTAATGCGAAAGTGTTTTGTGAAAGAAAGTTATTTCGAAAACACGAATCTTTCGCATTACTCATCCGACTCTGTATAATGGACGTCCTTAATTAGAATTTATTATAAATTGTCGGTCAAGGTAACTGCTCTATACGTTAAATTTTCAAAACTTGCGAACGTTGCAAATATCGTTTATATATGTATGTTTATGTGGCATTCAGATTGAAAATAATTATATAAATATTGAAAATATAAGTAGAGGAGACGAAGAGATATACAGACGAAAAAAATATACAGTGTTTTTTTCATTGATCTTCTAAGTGCCGCTTGTTCCATATTTTAAATGATTATGTATGTATGTTTACGTATCAGTGGTATTCAGATTTAAAATATTGTCGGTCAAAATAACTGCTCTATATGTTAAATCTTCAAAACTTGCGAACGTTGCGAACGTCGTTTATATATGTATGTTTATGTGACATTCAGATTGAAAATAATTATATAAATATCGAAGATATAAGTAGAGAAGACGAAGAGATATACAGACGAAAAAAAAATACAATGTTTTTTTTATTGACCGTCTAAGTGCCACTTGTTCATATTGAAAACATTACTTTCGATAATTTTAACGTATTTCTATTTGATATTCTTATTACGTTATTGCTATGTTTGTTAATAAAAATTGTATAAATCAATCTTTGAAATATGCGATTGAGAGAAGTAATTATATTAATTTTAGTATAGACAAATATATTGACATTAAATATAGACTTTCAATCATTGTAATCGTATAAAATATCTTTAAAATATCTGATTGAAGTAATTACATTAATTTAACTATAGACATACATATAGACATTAAATATAGACTTTCAATCATTGTAATCATATAAAATTCATTGTAATTGTATAAAATTGTATAAAATGAACTTAGATTAAATCAGCATGGAAAAAAAACTAGAAACTGACATCGAGGACGAAAAATAACGATTCGACAGTTAAACGGTCAATTACAAGAAAAAAAAAGAAAAAAAGAAAAAAAGAGAAGAGCTTCACTCACCTTCGCAGAACTTCCTGGAAATCCCGAACGTCGCCGTCGGCCGTCTCCATCCTCGCCAATTGTTACAAAGGGATTCGGGCTCGCTGCTAAAACTGCACAGGGAGTCCTCCTCGAAGCGGTCCGAGTCATCGAAGGAGAAACGGTCATTCTCTTCCCACTCGATTAAATGTCCACCGGCTGGTCCGGCGGCCTCGTCCGTGACGATTCCGGGTTCGGCGGCGGTCCCGGCTGCCGTCCCCGCGTTCCTAGAACCCGCGCCACCGCCACCTCCACCGCCTCCACCGCCTCCGCCGCCGCCGCCGCCAGCGGCTCCGCCGCCGCTTCCACTACCGCCGGTTCTACCGCCGCCGGTTCGTCCACCACCTCCGCCGCCGCCGCCGCCGCTGCCGGAAGACCGAGCCAGGTTGCCCGCCAGTTTTAATTGCCGTGCGAATCAGCACACGCGAGCGCGTCCTCGACGGTCACCTGCCACCGTCTCCGCCACGACGAGTCTCGCCTGCCCGATCACCTAGCGGCGTAGACTCCACCACCGTGTTCCGGGGAAGGCTGCACCCGAAAAACGATTTCACATGTTTCGATATTGTATTATCACACTCTTACTTACGTATATATATACGGTTCCGCCTGACTAATACACAATGCATTTCACGCGAGACGCTCGGATGCTTCCGGAACGCGCGCGACGTTTCTCCCAAAAGCTACCCACGCGAAGGTCGTTCCGCGAGAAAAACATTCCACGTTTCCTTTCGAATCGATAATTGCCACGCGCGATGCTTACGAAACGGCCTTACTTGTACATATGCACGGACAATATTTTTCCAAACGATTCCTTCCGCGAGAGAGACATTTGTGCAATATTGATTATAATGACAATGATGTTTCTCGATACGGCAGTAAATGAATTTTGAAAATCGTTGCTTCGATATCATTTAAAAGAGAATCGCGAATGTTTCTCAATCTCGTTACAGTTAATTATTTCTCATAAATCGCGAACAAAATCTGGATGGAGGCGTAAGAGAGAAGAGTCGATTATTAAGTACGTTAACATATTTCCAGTGATACACGATATATAAATCGGATGATTAATCAGCTTTGCTTAATGTACGTGAATCAAAATGGAATAAATATTAATTCTAAAATATGAAATAAAATTTATGTTGCCGACAGATAGAAACGAATAATTGCAATTTCATATTCCTCATATGTGAACGCGGATAATTTGACCAATTTCAAAACTGGAGCACTTACGAAACGGCTGATCGGTTTCCCGGAGCGATGTGTGCACAAAGGTGACCGAGACACAAAGACGACCAACGGTACCAATCATCCGTTATATGTATATTGCGATATAAAGTATAATTTCAAAATAAGGTCACGGAAATCAACAAGTTTTTCGCGAAACCTTCGGCGCTCGCAATCGCTAATCGTTCCGAGCGTGCGCGCGCACGAGACACACGCACGCCGTATAAACGTTTCGCGGAGCGCATCTCGCGGTCCGAGCAAAAGCAAAGCGGGGAACAGCTGATTCGCGTTACCTCATAGATACGTATTGATTTTTCACCCACGAACGCGAGAGCCCCTCGTTACGCGCGAACACTACTCGTCGTCGATTCCTGCGAGTCGCCGAGGAACAAGGATGCGCGAAGCGAGGATGATACGCGAAACGTCAAACGTCGAGCTCGCGTCGAGCGCTCGACGTACGTCAAGAGACAAATCGTTGGACTAGGTTAAGACGATACGGCACTACACATGTATAATTCGCACGAGAAAGAGAGAGAGAGAGAGAGAGAGAGAGAGAGAGAGAGAGAGAGAGAGAGAGAGAGAGAGAGAGAGAGAGAGAGAGAGAGAGAGAGAGAGACAGACAGACGCGAGAGAGATCGCGATATATATCGATGACGCATGACGCGACGAAGCGATGAACCGCAAGGACCTTGGCAGGTCGACAGACCCGCGCCAAGAACGTGCAACGACCCCGACCCCGTGCAATCCCTCCGTCCTTCTCCCCCCTTATCATACTCTCTCTTTCTTACGCCTACCATCCCGCGAGAAGCTCGCGCGGCTCTCTATATACAAATATATTTATAGGAACGCGCGGACGCCCGCGCGCGCGCGCGCGCACTCTTTGTACACATTCGTATGTATGTACGTAACACACACGCGCGAGTGCGCTCGCGCGCGCGCGCGCGCGCGACTCCAACCCTTTTTGCTCTCGCTTACCTCCACCCCCGGGTGCGAATGCGTCCGAATGTCCGTCACCAGGCACCGGTGCACCACCTCACACCCCGCTTCTGCACATCGGCACTGCGACTAAGAGGAGCATCGTCGAGCAAACTGTACGTAATCGCTGTGGCACGGGCAGCGATACACAAACATACACACACACGGCGACGGCGCGTTCGAGTAGGTAGGTAGGACAGCTGAGGAGCCGTCAAGTGCCCCATCGATGTTTCTCTCTCTCCGTGTTACATTCGAGGCATCGCCGCGCGCGCACTCGCCTTGATCCGCGCGCGCGTTGATTGACCCGGCCAGGCAGAACTCGCGTTAAACCGTGATCGCGTCGTCGGTTTTCGCGCACGTCCCGCAACCGTTACCCGCGATAGTGGGTAGCCAGAAGAGCACGAAAACTCCTGGGCTAGCCTACCCCATCGACGACAACAACAAATATGGCGAGCGCGTACACCACCTCCCGCACGTTCGCTGCTGCGACTGCCGACTGAGCGGCAGATGGCGCTGTCCGCTCTCTCCCCTCTCGACGCCGATCTCGCTCCTCGGCCGTCCTCGGTTATCTTCGCGCTCCGCAAATTCTCCCGCGTTTTCAGCTTTTGCTTTGGAGCCGCCGCGTTTACTCTCTCGAAGCTATCCTCTCGACATGAAAAAAAAAAATAATAAATCGTCATATTTTTCTCAACTTCGAATAAATCGGATAAAAAATAGATCCCTTTTTCTTTCCCTTTGTACATTCAAGCAAGGAGAGCACTGTTCTCTATTAATAGTAACGTGAAATTTTCAAATTTCTCGAATTGACTCTATTATATGAGAGAAAGATGGAAATGTGTTGCTAATCAGCGTTGATTGAGTTAAGTAAACGTTATTGTGACTGTAGTTATCTTAATTTCAATGTAACGCGCGTAGTAACGGTTTGCGATTGAAAACTGCAATTATTTCTGTCGGGAATATAATTATTACCTTATCAATTAGCGAATGCAGTCCAATAAAGATGTCGAATGTGATACACATCAGGGGCGCCACTGACTTAACTGCGATGCGCACATCAAAGGAGCTTCCAACATGAAAAACATAGGTAGATAATAATGTCACGCAATTGGCTATCGAATAGGGAATTTTTTAAGTCCCGAAAATTTGTCCATTTGACAGCCAATTATGTGACATTGTGGTTTCTTTCTCCCTAAATCGTAAATAGTGGTCTCCACTTTCGACGACCGGCACATTTCGCGCTGTTTCGCGCCATTCCGAATTGTTATAGCTGAAAAAGATAAATAAGGTTGATAAAGATCGTTAGAGTACTGATTAATTATTAGGTGTCATTTCACACAACGAGGATAAAAGATGTCAGAATCTTCCAGTACGCACGTAGATCCGGAAGATACTATAAACATTTTAGTAGCTACTGATATTCACCTTGGTTTCGATTACAGTAAAAAGAGAGGTTTGTTTTTATTTTCGACGAATATTTTCAGCATCAACAAAATATTATCACAAATAAAGAAACCTGATAAAGTGCATTTTAAATTAATATTCATTTTCTTTCTTAAAAGGAGGACACTCGGACGACAGTTTCATTACGTTCGAAGAAATATTAAAGTATGGCAAAGATAACGAAGTCGATTTTATTTTGTTGGGTGGAGATCTGTTTCACGATACTAAACCAACGCAAACTGCATTACTTAAGTGTGTAGAATTGCTGCGGAAATATTGCCTAGGCACTAGGTTAGTAGTATTCGAAATGAGCTATAATGATGAAGAATTAAAAAATGTATTACAAAATGTTACATATACGTGTGTATCATGTTACATACAGAGAATGCAACCTGGAATTTTTGAGTGATTCAGAATTGGTATTTCGACACTGCGCGCAAAAACATGTGAACTATGAAGATCCCAATTTAAATGTCTCAATGCCAATATTTACTATTCATGGAAATCACGATGACCCAAGTATACAGCTTGTGTTTAATTTCTATTTATATGTATAAATTATATCTTTAGGATGAATATTTATACATGATATGTTTTGCAATCTGTTAGGTTTTGGTACTGTCGGTTCAATAGATATACTATCAGCTACTGGACTTGTGAATTATTTTGGGAAATGGACCGATCTTACTCGTGTAGTTATACCCCCTATAATTCTAAAGAAACGTAATACACATGTTGCACTTTATGGTTTGAGTTATATTAATGATCAGAGATTATCTAGATTATATAGGGATGAGAAGGTATGTTTATTTCAAATATATATTATATTTCTTTATCCAATTTCTTTATAATGTCTAATATTGATGACAATTTTATATATAAAAACAGGTGGAATTGTTACGTGCAAAAGACATTGAAACTTTCAACATATTTGTTTTACATCAGAATCGTGTCAAACATAGTGATTATGCTTATGTACAAGAAAATAAACTGCATAACTTTCTCAATTTAGTTATTTGGGGTCATGAACATGAATGTCGTATTAGCCCTGAATACAGTGCAGAAGGTGGATACTACATTTCCCAACCAGGTAAAATTATATATTCTTTTTAAATTATATATTTGCAATGTAATATTTCAGAAATTATATAAAATATTGAAAATTAATCTAAAATTTTAGGAAGCTCTATTGCCACCTCTTTGTGCGAAGGTGAATCAAAACCTAAGCACGTGGGTCTTTTAAAAATAAATAAGAATAATTTCAAAATGAAAAATTTAAGATTAAAAAGTGTTCGACCCTACATCTTTGATAATATGATTCTTAGCGATCACGATATTAAAATACAAGATTGTATTTCACTGTCTGACTCTGTACGTCAATATGTAGATCGATATATCGAAAATGAGCTTATGCCTAAAGTTGCTGAACAACTCACAGGTATGTTAATCACTTTGTTGAATGCCGTATATATTTTTATTATTTGATATTGAAAATGTGATATTTTAGGATATCCTAATCAACCGAGTCAACCTTTAATTCGGTTAAGAATATTTTATAATGATGACAATGAACAATTTGATACATTAAGGTTTGAGAATATTATATTAACTCTATGTACATTGTATTATATCTTTCTCCTTTACTTGCATTTTCAAAGAATGTATACTTTTAGTTTGGCACAAAAATATTGTGATGAAGTTGCTAATCCAATGGAGATGATTATATTTCGTAAAATAAAAGCTGGAGAAAAAGCAAAACGTGCTTTTAATGATGAAATTGACGATTTGGATGATATTACAGAATTATTCCAAGCAGATGTAAAAAAATATTTTAGTTCTTATATATTGAACGGATTTTGTTTTATATTTTAACATTAGTTCGATTTTTTCTTTTTGTAGATAGGACAGGATTGGAATAGCACAGTACCAGGAGGAATCAAGAAATATTTTGATAAGGAAGGAAACAAAGATAAGTTAACAGTATTGACTGTAGCAGGCTTAAACGAAGCGTTAAATCGATACGTTGATCGAGGCGACACAGATGCCTTTAAAAATATTGTAAGGTAATTAGTGATAAGTAATAGTAAAGTATATAGTGATAATTTATTTTTGGAGTTAACTATACCCCTGTATCTGAATTGTCTTATATTTTCACTTGCTAGAGATCAAATGAAAAGAACCATTGAATATGTAAAAACACAAAACAGTGAGACACCAGAAGATATCCGTAGAGAAATTAAAAATTTCCGCGATAAAAGACTTTCAGAAGAACAACAGGAGCAGAGTAATGTAATAACATTTATATAAGATATTTGTTTGCATTGTAACATATATGTCCTATTTTTATTTACTGATTTTTTACAGGTCTTAAGAGCATTAAACAATCCAACGCAAACAAGTCTTAAAACTGTTAAACAGTCTCGCAATGTTGATGTTATAAATGACAGTGATGATAGTGATCAAGATTTAAATCCAACATCATCGACTAAAACTAGAGGAAGAGGTAGAGGTTCTAGAGGTGGTAGAGGATCCAGAGGAAATCGTGGTGGAGGAAAAACTAACGAAAAAAACACTTCCATTGCAAAAATGCTGGTATTAATACTATAGAAATATATTATTATTAAATTATTGTGTCTATATATATATATAACGAATATAACTTTTTTTCCAGAGTTCCAGAAGGACACCATCAAAACGCGGTTATGTTGTTATAGATGATTCCGATTAAGTATTAAATATATATGCTAAGAAAAGATATATATATATATAAGAACATGTATTTTTTTCTATATGTACGCAAAAAAATGAATATTTTCTATAAAATATAAAGTTCAATAAAAATTATAAAATATTTTCATTATTTAAATGCACATATCACGCGCATGAGTTTTTGTACATCTTTACAATAGTTCTTTTCCTATATTATGAAGAAATATGAAAAGTTGCATATGTGTATATCGAATATATCTGAAGGAAAAAAATGGTCTTGATAGGAAATTTTAAACTATAGCATATTGCTAAGAAAAAGATGTTTGTATTCTATGAAGAATTCAAGCTGTGGTCGGGGAGACGCTAGAGATGCTTCGAAACATCGAAATGCTCCATTATTTCGCGCATGCGCAATTTGTTTTCCCCTATACAAAATCAGACGAGTTGCGCTACTATATATACTGTGTCGTTAATGACGGACGCGTGTTCTTTTATGGTTCTTGTGTTAACCCTACCTGACGGGAAATTATAAGATCACGTAATTATAATTTGCTAATATTTAATAGCAAGTATTCATCTAGCAAAAATATTAAGTTGAATTCGTTAGAAAAATATTTATAAATAAATTGCAACTTTGAAATTGCTCTGCATTTGGCAGAACGCTTGGATGTAGCTGGATGAATTTTCGTGATTAATAGTATACTTTCTTTTATGCATATGTCGACAAACTTAAAATCTATTTCAGATATTTATACAAGTGTTCTCGTAGTAAACAGAATAGCAAAGTAGATGATTGAATAGTAGTTGATTAATAATTGAATACATACAATTTTTCTAGAAATGCCGCCAAAAAGAGGAAAGGTACAGAAGGAAGAGGTCCAGGTTTCTCTTGGACCGCAACTTCGTGAAGGAGAGGTAGTTTTTGGAGTGGCTCACATCTTTGCCAGCTTCAATGATACATTTGTACACGTCACCGATTTATCGGGCAGGTTCGTATTGTGTTAGATTATATTCATTATATTTTGTAGTTATATGTACAAATTTAGCAATTGTATATATAATATATAACTGTACCTTCTATTCATGCAGAGAAACAATCGCCAGAGTTACTGGTGGTATGAAGGTGAAAGCTGATCGTGACGAAGCGTCGCCCTATGCAGCTATGCTTGCAGCTCAGGTGTGTTACTTGATTTAATTATTGTATTCAAATTAAGGCAAAAAAATTAGTATTTTATATTATATTATCCACATTCAGGCAGCATCTAGATAATAAATCTTATCTAAATAGCGTTCATGTTTGTGGAAAAACAAATTCTTTTTGATAATTGAGAACATGTGTTTATATATTACACTCTTCTCTAAAAAAAAGAAAACATTCATAAACATGTAATATACATGAGGAGATTTAAATATACATAGCACGATATTAAAAAGTTTAATCATGAACTTTGTACTTTGCAGGATGTTGCAGAAAAGTGTAAATCGCTAGGTATCACAGCGCTGCACATCAAACTAAGAGCTACGGGAGGTAATAAGACGAAGACCCCTGGTCCTGGTGCACAATCTGCTTTGCGTGCTTTAGCCCGTTCGAGTATGAAAATTGGACGTATCGAAGATGTCACTCCTATTCCGTCAGATTCTACTCGTAGGAAAGGTGGTCGCCGTGGACGCAGACTTTAAGTCATTGTGGCTTTATCTCTTTTATTATCTTTCAATAAATAGGTAAAGAAAAAAAATAGTGCATTTATGAAACATATAGCCTTTCTCTAATTCCTATATATATATATACACACGCGCACATATATCTAAAAATTTTTAAAACTACATATACATATATGTTCTTTATCATTGCACTACAATAAAAGCATAGATGCAATTATATAGATTAATATAAGAAAAGCATTCTCTTAGAATGTGATAACAGAAATTATAAAAAAATAATGTATAAAATTAGTTTAACATTATTAGATTTTGTGTTACTGAATGTATATATATATTAAGCTTAAATACAATAAAACTACGATAAAATATAAATATTTAGGCATTTTTAATATTACAATAATTTGACTATTGACAAAAGTATATAAAGCATTTATATGGTGTCATATAATGAAAAAAATTATGCTTTGTCAACTAACTGGCCAATATTAAGATACAATTTAACCTTTACATCCACTTTCTGTGGTGATTTATGTTCCAGTGCTGCAATAGTATTCACATATCCATGTTGCATGACAAATCCGATTATAACTGGTTCTTCACTATTTTCATTAGTATTTTCATTGTGTGGAATTACATGTAAACGAATCACAGCTTTGTTTCCTTTTCGCCATACTACAAGTCTGAAAAGAAAAGTTGTGTAAATAATAAAACTCAAATCATTTTTTTAGAATAGTTCTACATTATTTTTATATTTTACATACTTTGGATCATCCTGAAAATTATGATTATCACTGGTATCATCATATTCAGCAGCATCATCTCTTGGCGGAAGGATCAATGCACTGTGAGGCAGTATTAAATCTGCATTTGGTATGACTTTTATTGACTTAGGATCCTCTGTTACAGGCGCCTGCCGTACAGTAGACGGCAATAAATTTGGAGATTCACTTCCCTATTATCATAATCTCAATTTAATAAAATGTATGTCACATGATAAAATCTTATTGTTAATCCAATATTACCTGCGGTGTATCTTCCTGTTTAAGATCTTTTTCCTTAATAAACGAAGTAGATAACGAGGTATCTAACGATAATATAGTTATTTGAGTCTGATGCTGTGTTGGATTGCAGAATTTTAAAAGTAATTCACTTGATTTTCCCGGCCGAAGTGGCTCGCAAGTAACGATCTTTACTTCTGGAATATGATAACTAAAAAAATGTAATATTTTTGTTATTATATATATGAGTGTAAGATATAAATCAAAATTATTCCATAAATAACATTAATAATTCATTCTTAACATAATTCTTACAATGCAGCTAGTAAAATTTTGAATTTTGTAGATTGAGGACAGAGATCTGATTTGCTGACATTATGTTCACACACTCTGCAACGTTGTGACCTTTTGACTAAAAACTGTCTGTGCTGAGGACGCAATTCGTTTATCTTTTCAGCTTGCACTTCTGGGTATTGTAATCTTTGTTCCAATGTCGTAACTATTCCACAAATTCATGTAACATATTTAGGGCGAAATCTTTATGTATTTATACTGCCATTTTATAAAAATTGCAAATTTTCGTACCTTTAGTTATATCAACAGATTCCGTAAATATATCGTCTGGTAATTCTTCTATTTCCTCAGTTGCAACAGATGGTACTGGTTGAGCAGTCGATTGAGATTGCATCGGTGGTTTCAAGGGACGCCCAATACGTTTACGAAGCAATGCAGATGTAAAACTGAACATTGTCTGCTATGGACAAGGAATAGTTAGAAAAATATCTTTGAACAAATGTATAATTAGCTTTTGTCAAACTCACAGCTGGCATAAAAGAACGTTTTGGATGAAATTTCTTCCGTTCGCATTGTTGTTTCTCTATAGAAGCTAATATCTTATGATAATCAATGAGAGCATTAATGCGTGTCATATGTGGATTTTCCTGCTCAGGCCATCCTCCAGTTGCTAAGTAGAAATAAAATATTTGAAGTAACTTATTCAAGATATATCACAAAGCTCTATAAATTACATAATTTTAAAATTTTATATATATATATATAATATTAAATTTTTCTTACCTACAGATTGATCAGGTATTCCTGCATCTCGAGAACTCCATCGACACAATGAACAAAATAGATAATATACTTTTTTAGGAGTAGCTTTAACATCCTTATTTTCTTCTCCTTCTGTTACTGCTGCTTTTACAGTTGTAGCTAGTCCTGCTCTTGTAGATAATGTTTGAAAGCAACAAGGGCAATCAAAGCAATTAGAACATCTGTAAACATATAATTATTATTATTATTATAATCCTAATGTATCCTTCTCCTAATATATGGAATCCAAAATATTCAAAAACGTACTTGTTCTTTTTAAGACGTACTTCAGATGAAGGTAAATTTTCCATACAGTTTGGGCAGTAATGAGAGTCAACCTGAATAATGAAGACATTTTGCTTTTATGGAGAACATACTTTGTACATTGAAAAAAATATGTTTATAATAAAAATCCAATTATTAAATATATATAATTATATTCTTCTACTCAAATTTGCTTATAGATTTTAAGAGACACACCTCTTGACAGACACAGTAGCCGCATCGTATCATCAAGCAATGTCGACAAAAATATATTTTTGATATGGGCTTTAATGAACCACAGTTGCATACATAGCGCACATAATCCGGTTGATTTAAATAAGTCATATTGGAATAATTAGTTTAAAAGTTTACAAGGTAAAGAACAGAGACGTCAAACACTGTGAACGTTTCTTTTCATCTATACTTTGATAACCTCACAGTTCTCAACCATTTTCTCCCCAAAACGTCAAGTCAGACGGCAGATACTTTGGGGTGAATTTACATTAATGCGATTAAAATGTTTGACAAATGTTGGATATACGATTGGCTATCATATAGAGAATTCTTAGATCCCGATAGAGTCTCTAGAAATTCTCTATCCAGTAGCCAATCGGTACGTCCGACGATCATTTTGTCGTATAAATGTAATCTCACCCATATAAGAATATTTGACGTTACGTTGACGTGACGATGACGTTTATGAAACGTATAAATGGAGCCTTTTACGAATAGAAGCTGATGATAGCGGAAAGGTGACAGTACACGATATGCTTCTTTTATCAGGTAATTCCACAGCTCGGAACACACATATAAGTAACGCTCGATGTGTTAGAATACACACGCCATCCATATATTAAATAGAATAAATATAAGATAAATTATATTTTTCTATAATTGTTGATCACATCCTCTATTAATATCTATCAAATATTATTGAGTCCAAAGAATAAAATTAATTAAATTTAATATCGATTGTAAGTAACATTATATAGAGCGTAGTGTGAATTTGATTTTTATTTAATCAGAATGGAGACAATTATTTTATATTGTCACGTGTGAAATGTCAAAATGTAAAATGCCAAAATATTTTTACAAATTACGTATATTTATCCTGCATCGATATGAATCTCTCATGGAGTGGAATCATGAGAAGAGAAAGAGAGAGAGAGAGAAATAGAGAGTACACTTATTCTCGGATATTATTTCTAATTTAAAATTAATTATAATTTTCCGCTGCGCATAGATTTTGTACATATTATTACTTTCTCGTCCTGTATGTTTCTGTCTATTTTAATCTTATTATTACTTCGGAAGTACTCATGTGGATGAAAGTAGAAGGATTCGTGAATGTACGGTCATGAAGTACCATCACGCGATGGTATGTTGAGTACGTATAAACCCAGCCAAGCGTATAGGAGCAGCTGATAATTACAATGTGTACTTCTAGGAAGAGCGCGGAGATGTATTAAGAGAATAGAAAATCTGTCGGAGCAGGCAAGCGACATTGATTACAAAATATTTTGCTGTTATCTCTTTGTAGATTCCCCAATCGAGGAATCGTAGGAATCCAGCTGGCAAAGACTTCCTATGCGTTACGCAGCTACGACGATATGGCAATTGCAAAAAATTTCTCTGGACAACCGCGGATCATTCTGGCGGAAAGAGAGAAGGGCGGCGATCACGTGAGTAAAGAGTGAAAGTTGGCTTGTGTCCCGCATAATCTTCGTATAATAGAAGACGATCGATTCTTAATTAACATACGTTTATGTTCCAACAAAAATAAAGCTCCATTCATTTTGCTAATCAGTCGAGTCCATCGTCATGCAAAATAATTATGCAAATATAGTATGTTACAATCTTCATAAAACCTATTTCTATGTATGTTGTATTAGAGAGACAATTCTCGTCTGTATCGAATATTTCGATATCATATGATGATCACGTGGGGGAGTGCATAAATTAAAATTGCTAATCGCATACTATGCAATCTCATCATATCTTCTAATCACGCTTGACCGTAAGGTTAATAACTGGAGAACACACAAATCCACATCTTCGTTTCCCTTAAGATCGGTCTAACTGTACACGAAGTAGTAATCGAGAAGAAGATTCAAGAAGGTTCTATTTTTTTCTCCCTTTCTCTCATAAGTCGTGAAAAAAATTAAAAATGTTATTCTTAAATTTATGGATATTATTAATCATAAGCTTATGGATTTATATATAAAAACGGTTTTTAAATTATATATATCGTCTCTCTTCAGAAACATATTTCGAACTTTTGAATTTGAACTATTCTTGAAAGAAATTCGCGCGGCCAAAATGCTTTCCCTGAGATTTCTTAAATTGCCTTTAGCTATCTCCGCAAACTGCAATCTGATCTCCGCTGCAAGGATAATCTCGCGAACGAACATCTGCGTGAACTAACAGTATACATAACCGTATTGAGATTATGCAAGGCTAGTCGATAGCCGGTGGACAGTAATGGCAGATGTTTTACGCCAGTAAACATAATATTAGTCGACGTCGCCGCCGCGATAGTGCATAGCGAAGCCTAACGGTGGAACCATCATAACGCCCCGTAATTGCGATCCGATTCTCCTCGGCATCCTTGGAACTTGATGCTATTTGGAACACCAAGGTAACATCAAGGTATTCGATAATTGACGATGCATTCTGAATGAAGTCGATATTTCGTCGAACGATAAGATTTTAACGTATGTACAGGCTGTCTTTTACTGCGCGCACTTTTTCTTTGAACTGCCTTGATATATCGATTCTTTTTTTTTAGCGAACAATATCGAAGAAAATTATTAATTATATTGTAACTTTCCAAAGTTCAACATATATCTTGGTAAGCTTCACAAACTGGAATTCTATCAAAATATAATTTACTCACATAAGAAATTAACTAAAAGATTTTATTACTTAATTGAAAAAAAAATCTTTATATTTTTAACCGCTTATAACACAATAGCCAATATTTTTCTAAAGGAAAATGATTTTTGATGACTTTTGATTCAAAATGAAAGAATTCGGGGAAAGTGTGTACTTGACGAGGGATATTTAATACATTTGATTATATAAAATATAAAAATGTATTGAATATATTTGCTGCTGTATTAAGGATTGAAATTTATTAATAGCTAAATAACTCGTTATTTTTTAAATATCGGCGATAACTTTCTCGATATTAAAAAGAATTGGAAATTCTTAGCAGCTCGCATATTTCAGGTAATATCATTACTAAGTTCCTGCGACTCTTATGAAACGTACACGTCTCAAAGCGGAACTTGTAATTCGATTTTACGTTTCCAGTAAAAGCAATTAAAGCGATTAAGTTTCGACATTCAATCTGTATATTTAATCAACGATTATTTTTCTTCTCCGTATCGCAAAAGAACAAGCCTTCCGATTCTTCGATTATGCGTAATTGTCTGATTGGATTGTTCCGCGTTCGACGAGGACACGGTGCGCGGCTTTATTGGTGTTATAACATATGCTGAGACATGCAACGCAGTAAAAGTTTTTTCTCTCTTCCCGGTGAGAAAACAGGAAGGAAATCGGCATGCGTGTCGCGCAATGGAATCGATGGATCGATTATTAATGACTTTAATAGCGCGCGCGGTTCTTTACAGGAAATTTCATGATAAGCTTGAGACGTACAGTAACGTAGAAGTTGGAGCGAAAAAATTATGAATCTCATTCTGAAAATTACGTGTAACTAATCGCAAATTATTCTGTTTTCGTTTTTATAGTAGCGAAAAAATTTCTATTGATCTTCTGATGTCTATTGAAACGCTCCATCGATTATTATTGATAATTGATAATTGATAATTTCTAATTTCTTGTAATATTTACAGCGCAATCTGTCTCTTTCGCGCGTGAGACATAAATTTCTATATAAATCAAACGCTATTTTATCAGAAGAATCATCCTGATGGAAAAGAAATATAATATTGCTAAAACGAGATAAAATTAAATCTATTTCTGTAAAAAATATCGATAGCTTCCTTTGCTATATTGCATATCTTATGAAAATCGAACAAGCGGAAAGAAGACAAATGTAATCGAGGAAAAAAAATTATTTCTCTCGTTTTTTTTTTTCTCCTCTTCATCGTCCTTCAATTTCTTTTAGCTAGATTTATGTCACCGCTCGCGGATCAAGAAACCAGACATATACATCACGCCTCTTAATTTCATTCAATTTCTCATTCCATACCACGTGTGCGTCGTGGCTGTTTACAGGAAAGATTTTTTCTTTCAGAAACTCTAACGCACGAGGAGAGGGAGAGATGAACGAACAATAATTTCTCTGGAAGAATCTCGGCGGTGGAATTCGAAAATCTCTTATTAAGTCAGTCGGCCAGCACCGACCCGAATACTTGAGGAGACGGGGCCTTCTCGACCCGGAGAGAGAAAGAGAGAGGAAGAGAGGAGAGCGTCATCCTCCGCGATCGCGGCATCCCTCACTGTGTGGCTGGCGAATGTAGGTCCTCGCGGGTCGACACCTATAATGCGAACCCCCTACCTCGCGCCATCGACTGCAGTCGCTTCGAAAACAGTACTTCTCCCTCCCCTTTTCACCCCACCAACCTTCGAGGTTCATTGAGAGCACGATAACAGGTGTCCCGCATACCGGGCAATAAGTGTAGTCTCGTAAGAATAGTGTCCTAGTGTTATATGTTTTTTCAGTAGGACACCAGTCATGAATATGTAGATTTGATTTTCGAACGCGGGTCCGTATTCACGAAAGGATTTCGCAAGAGAGTACAAATATTGAGATACACCGCACACCGTTGATAATACATATAATACAGATGTTCAGAGTGGCTGTTGAGAATATGATGGATAGATACAACTTGAATTGAATTTTCCGCGAGTTCGCGAGAGAGTCCGCAGTCACAGATTTAATAATATATCTCTTGTCATTTGATTGATGCATTCACATAAGAAGATTGCTATTAGACTCTTCGCACTGGTATAATCTCGTCCGTCAACCTGAGGTTTTTCGCAACAGTGCGCGCTACATCTGCCCAATGCAGCTGCGACAGTTAACGGATCCGTCGATCGGTAGCACGAGCCGTACAAGGCCAAGAAGAGAAATATACCGGACCTACCTTGACCTACCTCAGCGGATTTAGTCTGTAATTTTATATAATTTACAAAATGTATAAATTAAACGTTTCTAATACGTATGTTTAACAATATTGTTTTTACAATATTGTCATATTGTTATTACGGTGTGATATGGAAAGAATGGGTCCGCGAAGTTCTATCCACAAATGGACGATACAAACCAGACCCGGGCTGGCCAAAGAGTCGGTCGAGGAAGCTCTCTGATGCGCCGCATGTCCAGGTGCCGTGGCCGACCGAGAGCGTCCAGAAGACGAAGACGAAGAAGAAGAAGAAGAAGAAGAAGAAGAAGCGGGGAAAAGGAGTCGAAAGGGTAGGGAGAGAATGGCGAAGAGGGGTCCTATCCGCTTCGCCTCTGGCCTCTCTCTCTTGATACACCTTTCTCCGGTTCCCCAACACCCGGCGGCGGGCCTTGATTCCCCTTCAGTCCTCACCGGGACACAGACAAAGTTACGCACCCGGAGAAAGGTCAATCGGTCGGCCGCTCCGTCGCGCGGAGCTCTCGTAAACTTTTTCCTATTCGAGGTGTAATTTCCACCTTATCGTTTAACAATCGATACCACGCGGAGTTATCAGTCGCGATCGGCCGCGTTTTTCTCACTTCTTAATATTTTTTTTTATTCATTTTTTTTTTTGGTGACATTTTTCGACGGTTTTTAATATTTCTTTCGGGGATCGCGCTACTGTCGAGGACCGCGAAGGGTGATCGCGAGGTGCTCGCCGAACTGTCGCCCATGTAACGGACAAGTTAGCACCGATACTCGCTGGATTGGTTCACGTGAGAGTGCGCGTCTTTTCTTCCTAACTTTGAGCTAGTTCAAAGTGCTGCCGCTCCGAGGGACTCCGAACAGATGGGCGACGACATGTGGAGGCTTTGGTTTACGAAATTGCTTTTGCTAGTGACGCTCTTGCTGACCATTACGGTTCAGACACGATCCGAGGGTGAGTTTTGATACTCCAATAGAGTACGGATGTATATATTTATAGAGAGAGAAAAAAAAAGAGCAGTGAAAAATAATATAAAGTGAATTTTATAGAATGTGTTCATTCACATGTCATGTATGAACATGTCAAGTGTGAACGATCGTTTTATTAAAGCAATAAATAATTTTATACTCATCGCGAAATAACGTTGCATCGCGTGTTTTATTGGGATTCGCATAGCCTGAATTCAACATCGGCTTTAATTTATTCATTACACCCGTTGACGTATAACTAACGATCAACGACGGCTAGACAGTGAATCTACTCTACTCGTCGTAACACGGAAACGGCGCGCGTGCACGTGATAATTTCTTTTGTAACACCTGTTCTTCCGCGTTCACCTCGAGATAATGCGGCGTTTTCCATTAACAGGACATCTACCCGTACACACTTGTGTAACGCTAGGCTCGGCAGAAACGAGCCGACGCGTAACCAGTTCTCTTTCCGTGCAATTAAAAATGTGCGCAAAATAACGAATGCAAAATTAAAAAGCTGATCTACAGCGTCGAATGAATGAATGAAACACATGAAATAAAATTTGCCATTTATTCATAAAGATATATGCGTATAGATAAAAAGAGGTTCAAAAGAGAGAAAAGTTATGGACGGTCTTGTGTACAAGAGATATCTTCGCGTTATTGTAAAATATCTCTCATTATGTAAAAATACAAATTTAACGACTCGAATAATTTGTATCGCAGATGTTATCAATAATAATTTTAATTAACCGTAGAAGATCACCGGTGCTTGTACAAATTTACGGAAACACATTGAAAGCATCACTTATGCTTTATGTGTTATAAACCGCATAACGGTTTGCGCGGGTTATGGTGCTCAGTGGCGTGTACCTTATACAAGTATCCGCGCTCGTTCGATACTGCCGATCCAGTATCAGTGATCTAGACTAGACAAGACCTACCTATGTTTCTTTAGCTGTGTCACCGAAAAACGCCGTTACTGTGCAGCATTTCGCTATCTGTGCTTTTCCGACTGTCACCTATCGGCATAAGTCGCGTTCTCTTTCTCCGAATATAGCGCCATTAAGCTGTTATAAAACATTCTTCTCATTAGCGGCATATTATCAAGCCGCTAATGAGAAGAATAAATATCAAGGCTTACCCTTGAATAATAGAAAATGATATTTACACAGGATGATATATCGAAAATGCTTATTCTTATATTTTGCCTATGGCCTCATGTACAAATCACGTGCATTGCATGTTTGTAAATCGCAAACGATAATAAAAAGCGAAAATAAGATTTAATACAGCAATATTAGAAACAAACCTCGTTTTTTAATTCCACTCTGATTGTATAAGCGATCGGACGAGCACAGCTTCATTAATCTTTAAATGAAATCAGCTTTAAAATATTTTTGTCGATGATGCGCGCGGTTGTTCGCAAATTCTGGTCCACAAGATTAGCCGGCAACATGAACGATCACGAGGCTCTCGAGATCGAACGAACAGGGTGCGTTATCCTAAGCATTTTTATCGGCGGCGGTTGGCCTTGCAGATATTAGTTCTGCGAACGACTCTCACATTCACTCCTATGAAATAGGAGAGATCGGGAGACGTCGTTACCAAGGATCTCTTCTAACGAGTCTCTCGATTCTGATCGCGGTGCTCTTGAATATGGAACGTGATCCCGCGTAATAAATCTGCATAGCCAACTTGAAGACTTTGAGGATTTAGTAGATAGAAGAGATTGCGAATTTTCTCGTTTTCAAATCACAAATAAATTTTATCAATATCTTACAATTAGTGACAAATTCTAGCAACGGTCCTTGAGAGTACTGTTAAAAAAAAAATTTTTTTACTATTTCCATTATTGTATTATTTTATCATTATTTACGACATTCAAAGGATTAAAATTTTTTCTTGACGAAACTTCTTTCCTACGTACGTTTTTTGCCTCAGGGAATTTTCTCGCAATAACTGATGCCTATTATGAGGAAATTTCTCGCAGGGAAATGTGACGTTGAAGCAAACAGATAGTAATAAGATTTATAGCGCAATACGGGTGGCGAAGAGAACGGACGCTCGTTTGTAAATAATTTTCCATCGACCAAATCACTTGGGAGGCGTTCAACGAAATATACGGCAAAATTTATGACTAGGCGCAAATCATCAATTATCGTCGCATAACGAATGAATAAATTTTCTGCTTGATTATTCCAGTATTTTCCTGTTGCAATCTTTGCAATCCTATATTTTTTATAATTCTACTTTTATTCAATATGTTCAAAATAAATATCGCCGCGCTAAAATGATAAGCTTCACGCGAAGGGAAAGTGCCACGACAAAATAACGAAGTGTCTCATTGGAAAGCTGTCACGAGTGCTGAATTATGCTGCCTTTTTCATCACCCTTGAAAAAAACTGAAAAAAAATATAATCGTCAAAAGAAAAAATCGGACTTCCTGAACAAATATCTAAATCGTAAGTTTCGTTTCACGTTCATAATTTCTATCTACCTAAATTGTCTACTCTCATCTGAGTGCTTTTTGTATCTTATTGAAAATTCAACTTGATCTTGTACAATCTTGAGGTCCAGTGAATTCCAGAGCATACAGGATGTTAGTGCAGAACATTTTGTCTAAAAACTTTTCTAAATTTCCATTTATCCTCCTGAAAGATTCTTTGCCGTCATGTATGTCGGACTTTCTCCGTTCGATAGAAAAACGGGCGGCGTCTCCACCGCGATGTTAGCGCGTGCAGGAGCCTTCCAGCATTCGGAATCGTTTTGCGCAATCATCGACGATGCCGTGTAAGGGATGAATTCCTTCCACATCGTTTTCATTTTATTTACAAGCGTGCCGTAATGACGCTATATATAGAGGCCGGTGTATATATATAGTCCCTCACTAAACATATCTCACTAGAACTGCGAATTCTTCAATCATTTTTTGCGTTGATTTTCCCTTAAGCTAGTTTCTATAATTTTTTTTAAGAATATAGAAGCCGGTGCATATATAGTCCTTCACTAAACATATCTCACTTAATTGCGAATTCTTTGATCATTTTTGAGTTAATTTTCCCTTAAGCTAGTTCCTATAAAATTTTTTTTAAAAGCCATGTGTATTCGATTTTTATAGTATAAACTATAGGTGCTTTGACTCAAGGAATCCGCCAGAGAATCCACGGTCCGAAGCAAGTGTGCTTAGTGAAGGACACTCTGCGACGACGCCCTTAACGACATTACAACGGCGGACGTTCTTGCATATCCACCTAATACCGGTTTAGTCAGTCACGAAGTTATGGTTTCTGCCTCCGTGCAATGTTGTGAGACAACTAGACTATCCGCAAAAATTGCTAAGAGAAGCTCCGTGATGAGGAATAGAACGCAAACTATACTTTCCTACGCGAGAATACCAAAAAATCTAATACGATAGTTACTCCGCGAAAGAAGAATAAGAAAAGAGGGAGAATGACAGTTCATCAGCTGGTATCTTTTACTTGTCAAATATATCGCTGACATCATGCTTGTCAAAATAACACGGAAAAAAATATTAGCTATCATAGCTAAATTTTAGGTATCTCTATATTATACCTGAAATTTAGGCATGATAATTAAATTTTAGGTATAATATAGGGATACCTAAAATTTAACTATGGTAGCTAATACTTTTTCCGTGTTACTTTGACAAGCATGATGTCAGCAATAGATGTGACAAGTAAAAGAGAGAGAGAGAGATACCAGCTGACAAACTGTCATTCTCCCTCTTTTCTAATATTTTTTTCCGTGAAGAGTAAAACAATTCGTTAATCTAATTGCTTATCGTATCGCGATTATTTTTGTCGCTCTCCACGAGATTAACCGTCTTCGAAGGAAAATCGACGCAGCGCGAGCGCGCCTTTACGCGCCAGTCCGCGTGATGTGAGAGATGTAATCGCTTCATTCTTTACAGTCTTTACAATTTCAAATCGCGCAAACTAGCAGCAATAAGAGAGGCGCGGAAGCGCTCGTAACTGTACGAGGTACGAGCACTGCCAGTCAACGTAACGATCGCGCATTCATTTTTTGTGGCTCGTGCGCCGTTTTAGTTCAGGAAGTACGAATCTCGGCACAGGAAGTCGCGCGAAATACCGCGGTTCTTCGACCGCACCCGTAGTATTTTATCAGTGAGAAAAAAAAAATGTGCCAAGGTGGGTTTCGATTCACGAAAGTGGACAACACGTGTGCGGGCATAACTCTCCGTCCGAGAGCTCCGGGCGATGAAAGTTTGCATTCCCTCGAGAGTATCGAGACTTCGGCTCGGGACCTAATTTCACGAGATTCATCCGCGCGCGCAAGCCGTGAGAAAAACCTGCGGCGTACCTCTTTCTTTTTTCCTCGAGAGGCTATTTTCGCTTCGGCAAGGCTCAATAAAACTCTTCCCTTTTAATAGTGAAACGATCTCAGCGCAATTATCCGCGATTCACAGTTAATCGATCGAATTAATTATATCTATAGTTTGACTTAATTAATGAAACATGTATCTAAGAATAAAAATTTCCCTCTCTCTCTTCCTCTCTCTTTGAGCTCTGAAATATACGTAATAAATTATAAATCATAATCCGATAACCGCTCGACGATAATCCGGATGCTGCGAAGAGGAAGGTATATTTATGTCATAAATTTAGATCGTGCCGCATGTGGACTGTATCGTGAAATAGTATTCGAGAATAGAATGTCCTATTGCTACGGAATGCTTTAATCATAAATCGGTCTTAACGGATCGGGAATACGTGCCTTGCATTCGAGCTCAGGGCATCGACGTAGGCGAATTGATACAGTACATAGGGTCTCGTTCGATCAGCGTTTGCATTGGTTTCATTTGCTCCGACCTACATTTTTGCATAATCTTATGTAACTGTGTTGAGGAACCTCCTAACGGACTACGCAGATTACGTGACATTACTAACAATTTTATTTCCTAGCGCTTCATAGTACGTCAACGGTACGACGCATCTCTGTACATCCTCTTTGCATCTTCCTGTGCATCTAATTAACATATTTTTAGATTACGTAACGGCATTATTTTATATATCTTTTAATTTGTTTATTTAAGTGTGTAATTACCTCTTCAACGATTTCGGATAGAATCGGCACTCGCGAAACTAGTTTTCGTAAAAGCCCCGTAAACCACAGACCTTCTTACGTGTTTCGCTTGAAAATACATGCCGTGACCTCAAACATGGACGATTCATCAATTTCATCATGAATTTTTATTCACCACAACCTTTGAAGTATTACGACTTTAAAAGTCATCGCCACTTTTACATGATCGATTAGATTGGCCAATTATCTCTCTTTCTGCGTTTGTTTTGTAAAATTACACGTCACGAATTTCTAGATAGCTATGACGCCATTACAGTTTTATTGCTCAAGTATTTCTTCGTACGGGCATCGAAATTAATATCTTTCCGGCAATAAACAGAATAGCTTCTCTCAATTCAAGCATGACACAACACGCATTACAGGTCGCACATGCGAACGTTACATGCGCAAGGCGAAAAAGATATAAATGAAGCACAACGAGAAGATTTTCCGTTAGTTGAGGCAGCAGGTTCGCAAAGTGCGTTCGAATCGACAGCAATTTCTATATTTATGCTCCAGCCAGCCAAGGTCTTCTGGTCTCGAGAAAAGAATCCCTCTCCTTCCCCTACAATAATGCGCGCGAATGAGTTTCGCAGTGTTATCGGCCGCAAGCTGGTGGTAGTTTTCTGAGGTTCCAATCTCGTCGTCGAGATACAATCCGTGGGATTCCCAAGAGGGCTCTATGACTTTTTTATTATTCGCCTGCAAACTGCCACTTTACGAACGAAAAGAAAAGAAAAAACGTAAATACCGCCGATAGAGCCACTATCGAACGATTCCGAATCGCAAAGATTTCTTCGCCGAAAGAGCTCAGAACTTGCTTTCGCGTCTAAATATTTAAGAAAAAAATATATACTGACAAAAAAAAGATTTATATTAAATATTTATATCTCCTTTAATATGCATCTCGTATCATTAAATGCTACATACTTATCGCCACTGCGGCGAGTCAGAATTCAGAATATATCATTTATGATGCGGAACGTTGGGGGAGGGAGGAGTTTAATGTTTAACGGAGACGACTTGCGAGAAAAGTATCTTATGTTATAATATAAAATACGGAAAGTATCTCGTCCGTCAAGTCGAGATTCTGGAGTCTGCGACAGTTGCGCGCGCTGAGAAAAGCTCAAACATTTCCCGAAGAAAATTGCATTCCTCAAAGTCCTTGGTCGATCGCGCCAAACCGATCACGGTCCGGCATTCTATTCTATTATCCGCGCGATCGCATCCGCATATATACGTAATACCGTTGCTCCGTGGCATTATTGTTGGCAATCGTCTTTCTCGGCGCTTCTCTTCGCGCGGCCCTCAATCGAGACAAACGAGCTCCGGGTGTCCTTCGTCGCAGGACGACGTCGTCGTTTACCGTTGCAACGTCATTTTCGCTTCCACTTATCAGTGTTTCATTAACATACGTCTCCAATTTCTGTGCACGTTCGCTGATTATATTGCGTTTCTTTTCTTCGTCGTGTCGCAATCAACGTCCGAGGCGCCGATCATTGCCGTCGACGATCGTCGCCAATCATCGCACGTCGTCATCATCATCGTAGGATTACTTTCAGATAGCGCGATGCCAGATATAGAAGCTTCTGTTCCTTCCTGGAATGGACGACGGCAACGAGGACGTTTTCATTATTATGCGCGAAGGAAACTTGTCTCGCGCGACAAGTCGCCTATTCGCTATCTTCACCACACAGCGAACTTTAATGATATATACCTTGACAAATCTGAAGTGAATCTTTCCGCTCTGTGTATCGTTGATTAAAATCCGTGGTTATTAACGTCGCTCATTGCAGGAACTCATGTAGCTAATGGCATTTTTACATAATGCGAAAGTAAGGCGGTAATAAATACCTTCGCCGCTTCAAGTAGCTCGTAAAGCAAGCTTTGTAATTGTAATTCATGTCCTTCCACTCGTCGATTACCGACTGCAGAGAGACGCGGATGAAAATAATTTCACTGTTTTGCATTAATCAGACGGATGCTTACGGAACATTCCTCCGGGTAATCTTAACGGTATGGATCTCCGTGCTCGCCCGCGTTCTGTATGTTTTCGAAAATCCTTCTCGCGTAATTTATTCTTCCGCTTAACGATGCAACACAGATAAGCATCAACCTTCGCAATCATTATAATTAGAGGCATAGAAAAAAAATGGGAGAGAGAGAGAGAGAGAAAGATTAGCCAGGGCCTCTCGCAGCTGTAAAAAGGTAAAAGTGTGCAATCTGGTCGGAATGCGGAATAGCAAAACAAAGTCGAACTCTCCGGAAGATTTAACTCGTGCCACGGATCGGTAACAGGCGCGATCGTGCGCACATTCGCATCCGGTTGCGAGAACGTATCGGCGACGTTACAAATTATTTGCCGCATCCTGCTGAGTTTATTAACTTCTTGTAGCCGCCGGCTTATTAACTTCTATCGAAATTAAATCGCGGGAGGGAATCGCGAATGAAGCATATCATTGGACAAATATCAAGGTGATAATAAGAACAAGTAGCGCGATAAATCCCGTGATTTCGCTTGAATTCCACACGAATTGTCTTATTCTTATATATATAATTTATTTTATATAATATATAATTTTAACTTGTAAATTTATATATATAATTTATTCTGAATTTTTACACAATATATCTTATATTTTAATATTTTAATATCTGTTTATACCGCAAATATATTTACAGACGAGCTGTAAGCGAACTTTATACAATGCTCGAGAGAGCGTCCCGGCACGTGCCACCGCGAGCGAATAACTGTAATATCAATGCACTCGTTCACGTGCAGACGGCTAATTAAAACGTACGCACATACACGTCCGAGTGCGCAAGACCAATTAATGCGCGGTCCCTCGACCTGCGTTCTGATGACATAACTGTTCGTCCATCTCGGTACGCCGAGGAGATCATTACGATGGTGAACGAATTAGGATGTTAAATGATGCGGATAATTGCGAACTTTTCGAGAAGAATTCACTCGAGGTTAATTTCAACATCTCTCGCGGTCGCGTTCACACCGCTTTTTGCCTTTAGTTCCAATCAAGTTTTTTTTTTTTTTTTTTGCGCTCATTAGTTCACTCGTAATAAAACGTTCGAATGTGCTTGTCATCCACGTATTTTATTGTAGCCTATTTTTACAGTAGCCGAGAAAAATTGAATAAAAGCTACTGAAATACCTAAAAAAAAAAAAAAAAAAAGCAATATATCGATGCTAAAATTCTTATACGTCTACTTTGCGTTAGCGCCAATTAGCTGAGTTAAAATTTACGTCGCATTACTTCAAACACACACATACACACATAGACATACTGACATACACATTTGCCGCAGACGATTAACAATTATTACGCTGCTCGACGGAGGGTCGATTCGCAGAAAAGCCCTGAGCGACACTCAAGCGCAGACAGTTCCATAAATCCATCCTTGCGTAACATTCGGCTAACGGCGCGAATTCTCGAATGATTTAGCCGCGAATGGCTTAAACCGGGCGCGGAGTCGCGTTATTGTGTGCGACGGAGATACCGGGCGGACGTTCGTAATAGCGAAAACACGCGCACGCGGGCGTTTCCCGGCATCTCTCACCTGCCTACACACTATGTGCGCATTCAGCTTCTGCCTTCCTGCTCGAGAGCGCATCGCGCGATGCACGAGGAACGCGCGTCGGCGACGATAATCGTATTGTATTGTCCATTATGGGCCGACCGCGTCTCTCCGCAAGCGGAGATAACTTTTGCTAACGGCAGGGCTTCACGATAACGCGCATTGTATTTTCTTTCCTTACGCATGCACCGTTGTCGTTCGGCAAAATCGTTGCGGTATACGCAATGAATACTGAATTATTACGTCGATTATTGGATTTGTCAAATTATGGACAGAGACGGGACATTTACATACTTGCGACCGACGTTGATGATGTAACCGCGCTCCAAAGTCGCGGATGCGACGCGAAGAAGCGGATGACCTCGCGGAGTCACGGACCGCGTTACTTCCGTCGTTTGTTCGCTCCTCTCTCAAGAATTTTTGCGCCGGCAGGTGTGATACTGTTTCTCTCAAAATCTTTTCTCGTAGTATTATACAATCGCGCTATCGTCGCGGAACGCGTCGGTGAAGAACGCTATGATAAATGAAACCTAACTCCGGGCGCTTGTATCTTCAAAGAGATGCGCATCAGGATTTATTAGCACCGATCAAGTAATCATTCGCGCAATTACAGAAGATAAAGCGAGGTCTTTCAACAGAGATTTTTGCGGTTCAAATTATCGCGATTAGCAACGACATCGCCGCCAGTATTGCTCCTTGTTTCTGCTTTTAAGAGAATGTCTTATATAAATTCTTGTTGCCTCATACATTTTTTTTGCGTCATTGTAGTAAAAGATCGCGAGCAATATTTCATTAGATTAGTGCGGACGATTAAATCTAAAGATTGTATTGAGGATGGAGAATTATAGAACTTGCAGAATTATAGAACTTTCGTTTCGTGCTTAGATATCCTGCTCTTAATTTAAAAAAACTTGACGATTCAGTTCCTGGTCACTCTTGCATAATGTTCCAATGATTTGTGCTCCCGCAAGTTTCTGATTTTGGAAAGGTAGAAAAATAATCTGATCAACTATATCGTGAACTGGTTGCAAGAGGTTGACTTTTTTGTCCAAGGTAATTAGCGGTGAGAAATTATTGCGACTTCCGCCTTCAAATTACGCACGTACGAATACAAATTTATAAGATTAATTCTCCGAAGCAAATTTCTAGACTTTTTAAAATATATTAATAGTCAAATATAATTTTTTTGTCTTCTTTCTACACGTTGTACCTTGTCAACATATATTCATCGATGCTTTTTAAAGCGTGCAAAAAGGAACAAGGAAAGAAAGACTGACGTCAATATTTCGTAATTAAAATAATGTAAAAGACAAACGCAAAAACTGATGAATTAGTTTACGTAGAAAAATGAATACAGAATACGTTATAGAGTTTGACATTTTCCTGCATTTAAATTCATCCTAGATAGTTCTATAATTGAATCGTTATGCACCTGGATCGACGAGTTGAAGTGTAATTTGTATTCCGTACGTCGATTGTACACGCGTATAGCGTTTGCTGCACGTGAAAACACGTGTCCGTTATAGTAACACAGTGAACCGATCCAGAATCTGGTCCTTGTTCCAGACATCGATTCGATACCGCCAATTCATGCAATAAATTCACGCTAATGACTTACGGTCCCTCAAAAGTAGGACAGCGCGGCAACTTTTCGTACTGTCTGACCGATCGATGTCTGTTTCCACTTATATATCACTCGTGTGACAAAAATCGACAATTCCTCGAAATAATTCTGCAAGAGCGAAATAATTCTGCAAGAGCGGATATTATAACTCGTATTTTTCGCACTGAAAGCCCGTTATTATCCAAAAATTACTATAATTTTAACTTAGCTGAGATTTAATTGACGTTTACATTTTAGACAGAACTTTGTAAATTACGAATTCTAGCTACACAGTAGCTAGAATTATCGATGTCATACCGGCTGTCGCCGATATTTGTGTTTTCTGCGGAGAATCATCATCTTTTCCTTTGATTTCGCGTCGCTGCGATTTCGCGGTTTCGCGCGAACGTTACCGTTACAAACGTACGTACGAACGGCACATATGTACGCAAGTCAATCGCGGTAGCGCCGGTTGACATTCCATCTCGTGCCGTTATGTAAACGTCCGCAAAAGTCAAAATCTCTCCTTTGCTCTGATCTCTCGCATTTGCAATTACGCAAGTCACCGGAGTCGCGCGCCGGTGACTTTTAGAGCGGCTGCGAAATCCGACCGCGGACCCAGCCGCGGAAATCATCATCGGGCAGATATTTATCTATCATTCTGTATTTTATTTGCAATTTATAAGATCATTTTATCCTAATAAAAAATTTACGCAACGGTAAAATCGAAGTTTCCGCCATTCTTATTAAAAGAGAACGAGCGCGCGTCCTATTAAAAGAATATTTATTCCATTGCTTATGTGGATGATGTAAATGAATGTAACTGGTGTTATGTCAATGTAGCCTTCATTATCATTCCTAACTTATTCGGTTACTTCATATAATTTCCATGTAATGCAATTCCATTGAAAACGGAGAAAGAAAAAATGCTACTGATGTAATAATATATCGATATATATCTCTGAGATTATATATTTGTATATATAACTGAAAAAAAAATCATATATATATGTGTTGTATGTGTGTAACATACATACACATTCGTATAATTAATCTTTGCGTACATAGCGAAATTATGATTATAAATAATTGTGCAAAATTGCATTGTTCAACGTGGAGTTGCTGTCTAACAATCCGCGGATTGCGAAGAAATTGCAACATAAGTTAATCGAAATGAAAACAAATGAAGATTCGATTGTTCGCTCCGTGCTCGTTTCTATAGCAGCCTCCTCTCCTGCCTGAGAAAAGCGCTCCTTAGAGGAAAACGGAGATGTAAAATTAACCGAGATACGGAGGGCACACACTCTGGGATTAGTGCAAGTCAACGGCCGGCGCGATGTGGGAAAGACACACGTGCTACACACCGAGACAAACCCCCCCTCGACAGGTTTGTGCCACCATCGTCGCGGCACGATTCACGGCAGTAAAAACGGGGCCAAAATGTTAACCACTTTCTAGACCGTCGACGTAGTATTATCGAGTCACATACATACAGCGCAATGCCGTATCGTTTCCCACACAACGTAATGCGTGTATACGAAACACTCCGTCATGCACACCCTACTTCTACGCTTAACACCTGATTTGCTCCTCGCAACGCGATTAATCAACTGCTATTTTATAATGTAATATATGAAATTTCTCTTCTTGTAATACCCGCGCTAATGCCGATCGTCTCGAAAGCCTCAACGGTAACGTCCGTTACCGCATCCACGGTGTCGGGAATCTAGGTGTACAATGTAACATAATTTCACTATTATAAGCGGTATCGCTCTCCATTCATAGCGATGACGCGAGCGCGTTGTGCAAATTAAGGATCGATTGCGTCCGAGACGAACGTCCTGGTAATCAGGATATTGCCGGGCGTTAGAAATCGGCCGTTAGAGCATCTGCGCGATAATGGAACCAGTAGTTACCCGTGAGTATCCCACCTCGTATCCCACATTCAGGTAACAGTACAGCCGGGTACGCCGGTAAGAGATACGCCGGCACCTATACATGTGTATGTGTGGTGCGTGTGTGTGTGCGCGTGCGCGTGCCTACTTACGTGAAAGAAAAAAAATAAACTCGGCCACCTCGGGCACCTTCGCGACATGCTTCGCTGACAATTACGAGGGGGGACGAGCAGCAAATAAAATGTAGCGGGTTCCAATTCAAAAAGCAGGTGACGAAATTGTTGAGAAGTTACGTCTATTAAAGGGACATCAGGCCCGTTTTTAATTAAACGGGCCTGATCACGATATGCGAGATCAAAATTTTCGAAAGACATTTCGTCCTCGATCGTTCAATTTAATAGCGCCGATTAAGAAAATAACATCTATCTTTGTACGTAAGAAAATGTTTGCGGGTTGAAGAAAAATTAATTTATTTGTTATTTAGAAAAGGGGACAGGTTTTTCTTCCGTGCGGCTCTGAATTGTGAGCAAATATTTCAGCAAAAAGATGCTCGTTTTTTCTAAACAAACTAAACACGTAAATACACGCGTCACGGCGAGTGAACATAAAATTACAATCCATTAGCGTGGAGATTTACTCGTGCAGTTAAAAAACGATAGGCGGAGAATCGAGTGACGGATGGTGTTCGCTATTAAATGCGCGTATATAAAGTAACTTACTAGGAAGTTTAATCGGAACCGGTGAAAGCACACAGAAGTGCTGCTGTCTCCTTTTTTTGGGGAGAGAGGGGAGGTGATAGTAGTGCTTTATGCTATATGATTAACGCACTCGACAAACCTGTCTGGACCGGGCGTAGGTGCTGGCTCGCGCACGTTGGCGGATTTTTCTCGGACAAATCAACGACGTCGCTGAATAAACCGATTAAAGATCGACAAAAATCATAAATAAAAATTTACACACGACTACGAACTAGATATCGAACTGAGCCTTTATTCGACACGCGACAAAAAGCGCGTTATTTGCGTCAAAGCCGATGACGTGTCGTTTGATAAGCGTAATACCGTAAAGTCGAACAGGAACACGCGAGGAGAGAGAATATATATCAAAGGTATAACTTAGGGGACCTTTAACGAAGAAAAATGTGAATAGAATAAATATTGAAACAATTACATGTCTTTGCGACTTTCTAAAAAATTATTTTCGTTTTTCTGGAAAAGATACGCTCGAGTGGTATTTAAGGCTAATCGATTAACTTGTTCCTATCAATGTAATCGCGTCGTTCTCGATGATTCGTACATGATTAAGTCTAGATACAGCATTGCCAAGATTTTTCAAATTTCTTTGCGCGGAAATGTAAGATCGTTTCGTCGCTCTCGATCGAGTTCCACGACTGGAAATTGGATCGAATGAAGACGAAGCGCCGGCGCGGTTCCCAAGAGCGGGTCGGCGATTTCGCAAAGCGCGCGAACAAGCGTGCTGGGAGAAGGAGGAAAGCAGATAGCATCTAGACCCGTTGCATAAGTATGAAAGTACCTTGTAGCGACTGACTGAGTAAATAATAACGGTTACGTGGCGCGGAGAGGACGTTCTTCTTCACTCTGAAAACACCGTAATGAGTGAGCCATCTCTCTCTCTCCCTGGTGCTGGCTTACCGTGGGACCCGCGCGCGAAATCAGCACAATTGATCATTATACAATGTGTGTGCTGATTATTGCTGCCCGCGTGGAACAATTATTTCAACGACGCGCGTGTTACCGTGCGCGCGAGAAACGCGCGGCGCGAATTTATTGCGACAAACTCACCATTGATACTTTACCGCTATAATATACATACACACGAGAAATTATCAGCAGATTTATAAATTCCGAAAGAAGATGATTGTCATCTTCGTGCTTGATTTTATCACATCAAGTTTTATCAAACTTTGCGACAAATTATATCATTATTTTACTTTATAGAGTGATTATTAAAAGAAAATAATTAAATAAATTATTTCTTAGAACACATATAAAGTAAAAATATATGCTCGTTTATTATTAGATAAAAATTCTACTGTAATAGGAAAGATAAAAATTCCATCCTGCCTACGTACATTAAACGTAAATTAATTTCTCATTTATTAACGTTAGAGAAATGTCATATGCATTAGTAGGAATTACGAAACATGTTGCTTTCTCCTGAATACCGGCGCGTTCCCGTAATAACGTTCCGTAAAACCTGACTATCATTTCGTTCATCGTTAAATTATCGATCAAAATGAACAGATTTTCTGCGACGAAAGGAGGAATTATCGTAAAAAATTCTTTCGCGAAGAATGTCGCAATTTTGACTTTTCCTCTCTTTTTCTCCTCAACATATCGGTGGAGAGAAGCCCGCGAAGCGCAACGAAATACGATGAATTCGATAAGATCGCAAGAGATGCTTCCGCGCGTGTGTGCTCCGCGAGCCGTGTAAATACAGTTTTACACGCAAACGAGATCGCACGCTACGCGTGTACCGAGCAAACTCGCAGCTTCTCCCTTTTATTTTCATCATCACTTCCTTTCGTTTTTCTCGGCTTTCCCAATACGTTATATACTTATCGCGCCGCTTTTTCGGGATCGTGGGATCGTATATTTCGGACGAATGCTAACTTTCTTAATCCGTCGCTGTTGAATACGCCTATCAATTAAAGGCGCGTCTCCTTTTGTTGGGTACCACGCCTTCATTCTAGAGTCGCATTGTTTTAAATTCCATCCGGTGAGTGCGTGCGTATGCGTGCGAATATCTAATATCGCGTATTAGCGCAACCACGGAGTTATCTAACCCATCCATTTTCCATTTGACGTGATAAGCATCATTTTAAACTTTCAATGATACAAATTTCAATGGGGGATCGCATAGAAATTGCTTCGTAAACTGTGTTGCTACTACATCACGTATCGCTGCTTGTGTACTCTACAGGAATTCTAATCTACAATACAGTCACATCCATGCATACGCGATGAGTACAGTTTCTTTCATCATTTTTATAATGCAAACTCTTTCTCTATTTGCTTTCGTTTTTTTTTTAATAAAATATATTTAAAATATTTCTCTCTCCTCTCTTTCTCGCTCCATTTTTTTACTTTGCTAAGCATCCTTTTTAGAGCCACGTGTGCATTTTAGAAATTTGCTACAACTGTTTATCATACTGGTAACGATTTTAAATATCAAGCCGCTTGAGCAATTAAATTTCCTAAAGCATATCATGACACAGATAGAAGTTCCATTAGCTTAAATATCTACTTCATGCGTGAGAGAATTCGAACCAAGGAAAAAGCACGTTTTTTTTTTGCAACCGTGTGTCCACAGGCAATGTTCGGTCCGATCGAGAGCATCGATAGAGTCACGTCGCCGTAAGCAATCTCATTTTATTTCATGTCACGCGGTCTGAATCCGAGTTACCGCCAGAGCGAAAGTGATTTATGTCTAATACATAGTCAATAATATCGATTTAGTATTCGGTTATTCCAGTTATACAAACATATTATTACCTCGAGCGACATAACGCTTACGAATATTACCTTTTCGGAGAACAATAATCTCTCGCGGGTACATTTAACACGTGTGAAGTGCCCATAACGGTACGATGATGTAACGTACACGCTTAAACCTTTCTTTTCCTCAAGCGCGTCGCTCTATCACTCTTTACGTCATATACAATAAAAATGAAGATCAGACTAATTGAGATAATTTGATATTTTCCCCTGAGAAAAAATAAAACTGTTCCGCGCCTTCGTATATACATACATGCGTTACACATACACAGCTAGCCCTTAATCATGCGAAGCGCGCGATGCACAATTTAGGATGAAAGATCGCGTAGAAAGTGTCTGGGAAATTACGAAGATCCTCGACAGCGAGGTGACGCAATTCCCTTGCTTTCCCTCAAGGCATCATCATCATCATCATCATCCTTCTCCCGAGAGACCCGACTGTGCGTTTCGGCGATCGCGGAGATGTGTGTTTTAATCATCATTTCGTATTTCGAAATTCATCGTGATAAAGAATGAAACGACGACAAAGTTGCGAGAGAAACCGCGCGATGATTCCCATCATTGCGCTCGAGGCGTCTAAATTAGAAGCAGAGATAATACGCGCGCGGAGCGCGCACGATACACAATAGAAGTTATAATTTACGACGATTGCAGTGGTACAGTAGTTATGCTAGGCATTCGATTGGAGCGCAACGATGAGATGGATTTACGTGTTCTCGCAGGTATGCGTTTCGAAAGTGCAAGTGCACGGTTCCTTCGGGGATGCGTCTCACGTTGTTACGCCCCTGCCACTGACATTTTCTATCGCGGCTCGTCGATGTAAAATGTGAACGTGATAGCCTCTGATTCACTGCAGAATATAGCACGTAGACCACGCGAGTCGATCACCAGGAGGCATGATTTTGCAAAACGGAGACTCTCCGTCGAATAGCTTGATTATGCGCGCGTATATAGGCACGTTTTAATTCAATTTTCTCTCAGATAACTCATCTTCAACTAATCTTCTCTACTTAAGACAAATTGCTTCTTTTAATTTAAAGTAAATACCGTTGTTTGTTAGGCAATTTTTATATTACCACGTAATAAATTAGCACTGTAAGTCATGACGTCCGTGCGCACGTACACTCTTTTACAAATGATGATTGAAACACACATCTCCGTGTGTCTTTTTTTACATAAAAGAAAAATAAATATTAAAAGAGTATGGCAACTTTTTGGTGACTTTTCGGGGGGGGATCACAAGATATTCGGGATTTACAAACCGCCGACGCATTGATATTTCGCCGGCATCGAGCCGCTCACCGTTGAATCGCTAATGGAAATTTCTCACTTGGATATTCGTCACGAATTCCAAGCGAATGTTATTGCAAACTCGATTTCGTAGGCGAGGCAGGTTTGAGAACGCAGAATCCTTTGGCTTCGTCGTAGCCCATTCACGGAGATTCAATCGGTTTTACTATTAGGCTCTAACTGCGGAGAGCGAGCTAAATATAAAATAAGTTACTTGTTATCTGAAGTTTGTAATTTTGTTTGGCGGGTGCATGTATACATATAGTAAAGTATAATGCCAATAAACTGTACATCATGATTCGTACAGCACGTGATGTTCCTGGAACTCGCAGAGCGTGGTTCGACTTACAATTAGTTGCATTGAATTACACAGAAAGTAAAATAAGAGAATATAAAAAAATATGTAAAAATTATAATCGTCTTTCATTGAAATTTTTTTTTATGCGTCTTATACACAGAGATTAAAAATTAGCATTTTCATAAGTTGATTTATGTAATTAATAGTTGTCGCGTATACTTTCTTTTTGCATAATTTTTGCTCCGAAAGAATTCTGCACTTCAACAATCAACAATAAATCTTAATAATCATTGTACAATCAATCATGCAATTAAATAGACATTCACGAGACATGTTTGGAAGAGGCAACGCTTTGCCGTGACGAATGAAAATGTTGTAACATTGTAACAACACGTATGTGGGAGTTAATTAAACTAATTTATCAATTTCCCAAGGGAATTAAGAGTAATTTATTATAATTTTCCCATTACTTGTGAAATTAATATAGATTAGTTTAATTAAAATTCTCACACGTTGTAATACTATATCTCAAGTTTATAATTCGCAATGTTGTAACAACGGTTTCCATTCGTCACGGCAAAAGATTTGCACTTTCATGTTACATCTCGACGGAGACATTGCCCTCGTCGCGATGCTCAACAATTATCGTGTTCTTGCGTGCCTTGATACTCCGGCATGTCGGTGAAACTAATAGCGACTAGCGTCGCTTGCACAACGGGTCGAGCGGCCACCAGCTGTATCCTTTTTTGTCATACAGACGAGAATTTCACACCCGGACGTACGCAAATGTGTACGTCGACGCGCTCCAAGACAAAGTTCAACCGGTGAGAAAGTTTCCGAGACGTGAAAGCAGCGAGATGAAATTTTTGCCAGCGGGTCGCCGGACGCCAAACGCGACATCTTCGATAGTAATTTCTCACCGTAATCTCACTCGCCTGAGAGAATAATGAACTCCTCGAAGCAACAGGTGTCAGTGGAATTTTTCTTAAAAAAAGATACGCCGACAATTATGTATATCTTTTCAAGTCCTCGTACGAAAGATCGCCATAAATTAGCCTCAATGAGTATAATATATCCTCGCTAATATTAATTCGTAATGCGTGATCCGTAAAACGAGCGCCATCCGAGAGAAGTAGTTTAGAGATTTTAAACCGTCCCAATCACTCTCACGTCTGACATTTTATTTCTTTAATGATCGCAGCTTGTTTCTTAGCACGTGTATCGGCACGAGAGGATCGATCTTTTCTGCTATGAGAAATGACGACCTTTGACAGTATATATATATATGAGAGAAACCATGGCGCGCGTAGAGATGCATCCCGTACTACTTTACAGCTTTCCTCCCACGTAAAAATTCACACAGGCGGAATGCTGTATACAAATAATATACTTCTGTGAAAATGCACAAGCGTCGCACATCATGTTTCTAAAACGATTCTCAGAAATTGGATATATAATAAAAATACATCGAGTTTATATAATAATTGATAGATCCTCGCAATCCCCGGGATTTGTGTTTGTCGGTTAACGGTATCGCGAGTTTATTAAAAATACGCATTTTCAAGCAAGCAATGTGGGTATGTGTGCCATGAATTTCTTTTATAACCGGGAATGGCTTCGCGGAGGCGACGCGGCTGTTTGTAAAAACTTTACAGCCCGAGATCGTGACTACGTTGAGAGGACGAACGCCATCCGAGGATCCCGGGAGTCGTGGAATTTAAATGATTTCTCGATAGAAAGCGTTTTCACTTCAGGTAGGATGCGCCGGGTAGTACGGCTAATATGCACAACCGCGGCGTGTTAATGAAATCGAGCGCGGTTTACACTGTGGTCGACATGTCGCTTCGATTTCTAATTAGGAATTTTATTCTAAAATTTCTCCCGGATGATTGTATCGCGATTGTGTGTCACAATTTTCAGATATTTTAAATTATGACGAAAAATGGTCTTTTTAACAACAAAAAAAAAAAAGGAAAAGAAAGAAAGAAAGACACGTCCGCGTAATGTCTCATCGTTAGAACGAAATCTCTACAATCTAAATATCAAAATACTCTCGAGCTTCCTGCTTGCGTACGTTGCATGCGCGAGCGAGCCGCGCCATACGTGAAAGTGGCAATTTACTCGGACAAGAGCAACTATGTAACGGAAGATCATCGTCGACGACTATCTATTTCCGGGATCCGGAATTATGGGCTCTTTACTTTTCCGCCTACAACGTTGCACTGAAATCACTCATGATCTGACGTGTACATTGCGCGAACGCGTGCGGAAGTGTCTCGCGATGAATCTCGTTTTCTGCTACATTAGCCTTATTAATACTATTGCGAAAGAAAATATGTATCTTGTTTGTTATCGTAAAATGTGCCTCTCTAAGCTTTCATAATGACGAGGCATTAAGCAACATTTATCTATCTAGTTTTCTGCTACATTAATCTTATTAATACTATTGCGAAAGAAAATATGTATCTTGTTTGTCATCGTAAAATGTGCCTCCCTGAGCTTTCGTAATAACGAGACATTAAGCAACATTTAATTGATATCTATCTAATTGTAGTAGTAATTAGTATTACTAATTGATAGCTATCGTACTATATAAATGAAAGAATAAGATGCCAAACGTTGTTTGTTTTTTACATCCCGTGCATTTATCCTCTCTGCTATCTCTAATCTTCGTTTGCGGTAAAGCATTTCCGATTGACGTTATGATCGGTCAGATCGGCGAGAAAATTCCATCAGCGGAAATCTCGATTCGCCTCGCCAACGCGACGGAAGCGTCGCCGTCTCCGCAAGAGATCCTGCTATTAGAAGCCGGAGAACTTCTATGGGCTTGGTCCATGAATGGCCTACTAACACAGATACCGCGCCTTTCTACGTTCTGGGCGATCGCCATCAATGTGAATAACGAACGAACTTGCCGTCAGGCTTGTTTCAATGGCACAGGTCCCTAGAGAAAAATATACTTATCGTTCTCGCTGTTCGCCTCGCGTGTTCATATGTTCGCAACGCATGTACGTACGTCTGGCGGGAAGGGGAAGGCAATGTCTCGTTTTCTATCGGTTCTGAAGAGAGAAAGAGAGAGAGAAAGAGACGAAGGGAGAGAGAGAAAGAGAGATCACGCTCGAGAAAATATCTTGATTACGTCGCGCCCGCGCCCGGAGAAGGCAAGAGTTTCTTCTTGAGAACGTACGAATGAAAGTCAACACTCTGACGTCCATTCCTTTCCCATAGACCGCGAGGGAGATCGTGGAAAAGTCTTCGATAGATACACCTTAAGCGTGTCTCGGAACGAGAAAAGGGCGTATCAAGAAATCGGGCGAAATTATTATACGCTTTTCCGTGAGACTTAACGAACGCGAATGTGTTGGATGAGAAAATGTTTTAATAAAATTCTCATATAGGGCGTGTTCCACGGCACACCTGACAAGCTTCACTTGTAAATTTCTTGTGCGAGTTAGAATCACAATTTTCTCTTTAAAAATGTTAAAATATGGATAATTTTTATAAAGTATAATATAAGCGATTAAAAGCAACGTTTTCGGCAAACTTTCGTCGAATAAAAATGCGAATAAATAATAAAGTGTCAATTTACATTTAATTTCAAATAGATCTTCCTTTATTAGAACCTTTAATTTGAGATTTAATTATTATAAGATATTGAATACTAAAAATTATAAATAAGTAAAAAAGATTACATTTAGATTTGTGCTAAAAAATGGGCTTTAAATTCTTCAAAGAATCCATAGATGAAGTTTGTCAAATATATCACGAAACATATTGTATATTGATGTATACAATTATTTTGATGTTGATAATAATATTTCTAATTGGATCAACTTTTTTTAAAAGGGATAGAATTACAATTATTTCTTTACAGGTAATAAGGAAAATAGGAGTTTAATCTTCATAAGTATAGTTGTCGCATTAATTTGCACGTCTACAGTAGACCGGATCTCTTTGCCGGGAAATTAGCCGCGCCTCGCGCAAATCTATGCGGATACTAATTATTATCTGTCGCCTCGACAACCGCTCGAAGAAATCATCCTCATCTCGATCGAACGATTTTGCTTTCGATTCCGCGTCGTATCCCGCCTGGACGCGGAGAAAGCTGCCGCAGAAAGCGGTGTTTTATCCACGTGCCACGAATTACCATGTTGGACGCGGATCTTGGTATGATTGAATTGATCTTTGACTGCGATCTGACATTTCCGCCAATAGTTTTACAGTAGAGCCTAAGAAACGTGCGCCACAAACTCGACGCAAATTACAAATGCCTATGTACGCACCGAGAAAATATAAGGAGCCGACACTAGCACACAAACTGCGACACGAACGGGTACGATGTAAATATTTGCATTAAGCAATTACATGGAGAGAAGGAAGCGTAGCCGATGACGGAGTTAGTGTGCCGATCCGTTATAGGCCCGAGGCTATTGAGAATTCGGTGGAACATTCGGCCCACATCGGCCTCCGTCGTCGGATGCGCTTGGCAAGTTGGACCTTATACAGGGCCGAACTCTTAGTATTTGACAAATTCAGGAAGGCAAGGTAACGATGCTTTAAGACGCTTTAAGATGTTGCTTTCGACGCGATCAAGGCCAGGCCAGGTGAATTGCGCCTTTCGCTGACAGGAGAGGAAGATCGTTTACATGCATAACTCGTCTCTCTCTCTCTCTCTCTCTCACTCTCTTTCTCTTCCTATCTCTTTCTCTCGATCCGATCCTGGTACAGGTGGATTGCCGGTATGAACGGCCGATGGGCTTGCGAATTGGGTCAGCGAATCGAGGAGGTTAAGCTCGTGAAAGAACAATAATAAGATTCGCGTCGGGTTCTCGTCAAGTTTTTCACATACAATTCCGTTCGAAAAATTCGTGAGACGATGCTTCATTAACGCCCCAATTAGACCATCTACTGAAAAAAGTGCTGAATGGAAAAATCAAATTGGAAAAATTTGAATTCCATTATGTAGAAAAAAAATAAGTGGGAAAAAGAAGTTTCTATTTCTTCCAGCTTTTGTATATGATTATCAGATAAATCCTGAAATGAAAAGTAGTTTTCTAAGATAATTGCTAATATATAATTTTCTTAGACTAGATTGTGTCCGCGCTTGTATTGGCAAATGCCGTTAGTAGAATGTCGAAATAGATCTATAATCTTCGCGAGTAATTCTTGAGAGAGAATAAACTATACTTCTAATAACAATAAATAGAAATATATTCTCTCAATTGTCGTGTACAATTTCATTATTTTTCAGTATCATGTACGTTTCTGTATGATACGTGTTGTAATTGACATCTCGTTATGTCTAAGCACAAAAGTATTGCAACAGTCAATTTTTTTACAATCCGTATCACGCAAGTACTCGTGCACACGAGATGCGCTTCATAAGCCACTTCACGTTCTCCGTTTCTGTTTTACGTTCCAATTCTACTTTCGTAACCTGCTACTCTCGAATAGATCGTTTACGAGCTATTCGTTTTTCTAATCGTTTATCTTAAATTTCTATCTAGACATACTATCCGTTATAATTTCCCTCTAAAAAAAAACGGAGGAGACACGATGATTTGAGAGATGGATTGCGATTTCAGGAGATAATACAATCGCACAGACTAAACTCGTGGAATAAGATCAGGAAAATAGCCGTAGATCAAACGCAGCGTGATTTTAGTACGCGAAACTTTCGAGATAAACTGGTTCCCCGCATGCAGATCGGAATTTGTCCTCGATACATCTCATTAACTGCACACATCCTACTCAAGGTGGCGGTATCCTTTCTCATAATACGTATGCAAATCAACGGAATTTTCTTGCGCTGACATTTGTCTTTTCACCGTCGCAATGTTAATCTGTACTTTCCGCACTCTGAAAGCACAAGTATCAATTACGATTTACGATTCCATCGCGCGTTCGCGAGCGATTTAAAGCCGCTGGATTTTCCGCGAAGGTATACGAAACCGGTCAAGTTTATAATAAAGAGGATCGATCCACGATTTATTGACGACCGTGACTCTTGCCATTTCGGATATATATAAGAGAAATAAGGCGTATATACATATGCATACATGTTTGACGCGATGTTTAAAATTCCGCATTCTTTCACGTTTCTCTATCGGGTGCGCCTCAGCTCCACCATGAAAGACCGCCAGCGTAGTAGGCTAGTAGGCGGAAGAAATTACGGAGTTAAGTAAACGTTCCATTAAACATTGTGTTTACATGCTCATTGACATCCGACGCACCGCTAATTGTCCCGAGCGAAGAAAGTCGTTTCTTGGCGCGAATACATTTGTGTACGCACTGTCTGACATCGATCCGACCTGACTACTTGCGGAGTTATCTACTGAGGTTTCGATGGAAATTACACGACGTACAATTTTCGCGACATCAGTTTGTCCCCTATTAGTTATTTAGAAAAATTACATAAAATTAACCGTAAATACCATCTCGCAAAATTCAGTTTTTATATGTGAGGCGCGTGAGAATCGGGCCGTGTAACTTGTGAGAATACGTCGAATAAGACGGTTCACATAAAATTCACTTTTGCATATCATTAGTTGCAGATGAAGGACTTTTATATGCGTAAATGTATGGTTATCACGTATATATTCAGACTACTTTTTTTTTAACATAAGAACGTAAAAGACGTGCCGGTATATATGAATACCGAGTTAATATCTTTTATCAACTCTTATGCTTGATAATACAATTCTAATTTGATAACGGGGAAACTAAAATAACTATAATTGTCCTAGATATAATACGATAGTTGCAAGTTCGAATTTTATACCAAGTGACATCACTAATTATTTGATTTCTTCGTCAAGCCCTATACATTCCCGATATTTTGACAATTCGTTGAAATTTCCGTGCACTTGCGTACGGTACTTTGTTAGTACGCTACTAGTGAATTATTAACGAATCACTTAAGACAGCGAGTTATTTCAAAGCTGACCGGCGATGCGATAGAGCGTGAATATCGCATGAGAGTATCTCGCCCGCGCGCGCATTTCTTCGACTCCTCTTTCATTTTCTGCCCTGTGTAGCCGGCCTTCTTCTCGTCTTTTTTCATCGTTCGTCTCGTCACATGAAAAATTAGTTTACGGTACGTTACATATCCAGCGCATGGAGAAGTGCCAAGAGCAACGCGACGGAAGCGGGACTCCGCTTATGTGTATCCATTTGGAATACAGGATACTTCCGAGTGAGGAAGAACAATGAAACAATGAGACGATTATGCGTATTGAAGAAGAAAGAAGCGCAATTATTTTATAGCCGAGTGTTAGTCTGAATATCGCGGCCAAAATATTGAAAAAAACGAATACATAAAAAAATATTAATTCGACACGTTAGACGAGTTTTTACCAAAAGAAATCAACCTTATTTATAATCATTGTAATACTTTACGTCGAAACATCGATATTTTGTATTATAAACCGGCTACGGATGCACTACAAAACTTCGGTCTACTTTTACATGTATATTGCTTTTTAATTCTCCTGTAATACACGTAATACTTCAGAAGCTACAACAGAGGTAAATAGTCGAGTTTAAAGATTATAGAGTATCAAACTCAGCCTATAGCGGTTCTACTCTCTTTCCCGGGCTCTTAATTCCCCGCAAAAAATTATTATAGGTCAGTTAAACGAAAATGGCTTCATATAATCATTATTATTGATTGAAGTTATTATATTAGTGATTGGTTCCGGATCGTTAGGATATATCGCGATTATTCGCTTATGTCACGTCCGAATTGCGAAACCGTTAAAGTTGAAGCATAAAGTTACGAAGATGCGGAGAAAATATTAATAACCGACATTTACTTGTAACCATAGGCCATCGAGTTTTGCTTCTATCTGTGCGCGTGAAACCTTTTCTTGTTTATTATACAAATAAAGAATATATAAATAGCTCCTTTATACATCTGACATTTTGCAAATAGACGACTAGATCCGGCCTTGACCGGTGCGTTGTAAGAGTTATTGCACGTCAGGATGATTTTCACTGCTACAGAAATATCGAGTATACTTCTATTGACTCCGGAAAACAATGGTCGATATCGGAGTGCAATCGCGAGTGAAAATCGACCGGTGCCAGACGAAGCGGTTCTCGTTAATAATCCTTCACCATCCGCGCGTGCATACGCTTTTTTCTCTCGCGTCGCGGCTCGCGAATGGCGGATTTTTCTTGGGGAATTAGAAAGTGAAGTATTCGAAGAGGCTGACTCCACTAACATAATAATTAATTTATAACCGCGATAAAAAGCCTGCGCTAATAGCAACGCGAGTAAGCGTATAATGTTGCTTTTGATATTAATTATCATCGGAACCAATTATCGCCCACTGCATGTTTAATCGATTACTTCGTCGTAAACTTACATAGTATTAATGAATATTGCGGGAGGTGCGTAATATGTTATATTTTATCTTGCATTAGAACGAGTGTGTTAAATAAGTAAAGGCATCTAAAATCTATACAATACACAATTAGAAACCTATCTTCTAGATCCGCTAATTAGTCTTTAATATCACAATTTTTCTTAGAACTTAGAAATATTTTAAATATATCTTCGGAATATAAAGTTAATAATTGTTTACCCACGAGACGATATTGCGTATTCATATTTATGCACAGTGAAAAATCTGTTATGTATTCGAAGGTAAAATATGTATATGCAATAATTTATTTTAAAATAATGAATTTATGAGATATTATACTTATGTATAATATCTTTATTAATTGAAGTTTTCAATTTTAATATAATAATAATTATAAAAATAATTATAAAATAATTCTATAAAATAATTATAAAAATAAATTCAAATATTACAATTTGTACAAACAAAAAATACAAAATATTTTATCACTACATCTATTATTATTGTAAATTCAAATTTAGTTATGCTGACAAACGTCAGAAAAAGATTAATTTAGACTTTAATTCTTTGATTTTCAGATATTTTTAAATTTATATATACATGTTATACATATGTTTAATATAATTTCCACACAAATCCATTACCTTGAAGTTCAAATAAATAATAATTTATAACTCACTGATATGCAGCAGTGTTGTTGTGAAGCTGTAGTGCACAATGCTGATCTGTAAAAAATAAATATATAAAAATGATATAATGTTCAAAATAATTAATATATTAAAAAAAATAATTATATTGTAGTTGAATTGCTTATAATCGTGTTTTAGACAAATATTTAATAAAAGAAAGTTATAATTTACAAAAAAATTGTATAAACTATACAAACTCTTTCAAAATATAATAAATAAAAATCAAATTTTTATATAAATAATTTTAATAATTCTAAATTTCTTAAGTACAAGTTGTGCCAAAAAAGAAAAGATAATATATATCGATAAATGTGATGCGAGATATATTTGAATCCAAGTATTAAAAAAATATAATTTTTTTATCACCCTAAATATCGCGATAAAACAATAAGTATAATTTTTAAATCTCATTCCCTATCGCTTCGATTAATATATGTAAATATATCACGCGAGATATCTACTTCAATAAATGGCTGTTATAAACGACTTATAAACAGTGCGCTGTAAACAAAAAATGTCGAACTTTGTGACGTACGACGCGCTATTGTGTATACTTAGGAATTATTAATCGCGGGATTTAATATTCACAACAGATTTGTATCAAGTATTAAAATAAAATTTGTTTTTTTACACACTCTTATATACGTATAATATACGACTCATAGTTATGACAGACAGAGATTAATTAAGAGGCGAACAACGAAGTGAAACGTTTTCCCGTCTCTTTCGCGACGGGATCGAAACTTCTCGCCACTCTCGCACTTTCACCCTCTCTCGAATGGGCGACACTTTTACTCGAGTGTTAGGACAAGTTTACGTTGTACGTGCTGTATTTATCGAATAGCAGATTAATGATAGCACTTAGCGCGTGATTCGAAGCACGATCTCAGTTGTGTCAGCTTTTCCCGCAAATTTATTCCGTTTCATCACTGCTGACTTTCTTCGTAGGTTGAGAACAGGTCCGTTCAACACAATACCTTATAAAGACTCGTCCCTCTTGTTATATTATAGATTTCGAAATTTTTTAAAATTTTGCAAGAACTGTTATTTATTATTTCCACTTTTTAAAAAAATTGTCTGACAAAATCTTTGTATTTTCCTTAAACATAATTATATTATAAGTATTTTAAAATAAAAATTATAGATCTAAATAAAAATCTTTTTCTAAAGTGAAATAAATCCAAATATTTACATCTTTAAAATTATTTAGTAATAAATGTTATTTGAATTTTATGCAAAATTCTGTAGCACTATTTGAGTTATGTGCGAGTATTTATTAGCCGCGATCGCGAAATACTTTCATATTCGTAAAATATGCTGATCAAGTCGTTAATTTAAATAAAAATATTGATATTGCGTTGAAGTTATATGCCCTAAAAAAATTACAAGATGCACTTAAACTGTGTCGCGAAATATTATCTATTTAAATAATAAGAATAGAAAATTATATGCTCTTTTTGACAAACTAAAATAATGTAGTAATAAGATTACTTTTTTTTTATTTCAAATGTAGTAATTAAGATAAATCTAATAGAATAATAATAAGAGAGAGAGAGAGAGAGAGAGAAAGAGAGAGGAAACAATAACAAAATGATGAGAAAGTATTTTACAAAAAGAAAGATCTAGTTCATATTTGCTTTGCAATATTATTCAAAAGGCGTTTATAATGATTCATCAAATTCCGACTTATTGTATAAAATTACAGTTATATGATGATACTAGATGATATTACAAATATACAGTTATAATGATTCACACATATATATTTTAATTGTAGTTTCACCTTTTAAATGTAGAGAGACGTATAAAATAAAATGGAAAAATGATTAAAATTGTTATTATTTATCATTAGAAGAAAAATAAGATTCTTGCCCTCTCTCTCTCTCTCTCTCTCTTTCTTTCTCTCTTTCTCTCGGCTCATTCGGTATTTCCTATGTTTGTTCTCACTAGAACGATTCTTAGAAGTATGCCCAGATTCATTCTTTCAATTTAGATGTGTGTTTTGAGCACGCAGCGTCCGTTTTGCTACTTCATCGCCGATATTTCGCACGCTGGTATGACGCAAACCATCATGCAGTATGTACAGTGATGTAAAAGGTGGTCCTTGTAATAGCAGAAACCGTATATCCGTTTGTCCGGCCATTCTCTCGGACACGCTGTCAGTCACGTGCGTCCGCCAACTCACGTGGCAGCAGGCGTGTTATGCGCTAGAACGTATAGCGCATAACGTCTATCTGTTCCAGCTTAGCCTCTTTCAATCCTTGACCGGATTGAAATTCAATTTTGTTTTCACAGAAATAGATCGCATACGTATAAATACCATCTAAATACCGTTAATATTTACCGTGAAAATTTTAACACATAATAAATTAACTAACCAATTGCTAATCTTAAAGACAGGAAAATGATAGTTTTCTCTCTTTCTCTTTCTCTGTTTTTCAAAATGTATTCCAGCGTATCGAAAGCAATTGATCGAGCGTTGCTGTTTTACCTTCTAAAATCGGATGTTTAACGACGATCTTGTTTGCTTAAATATATGTGCAGTATCGATTGGCCGCGACGAGTTTCAGAATTGCTAGTTAGCAACAAGTGTAATTACGAATTAGCAACTGTGTAATTTCAACGGCCGTGTAATTTCAAATGCCACTGGATAAACGGGATAAGTAGTTGTTCCATTGAATAAATTCCAAGTACAATAACAACGAGAAATAAAAATCTGGAGAACGACACATGCGACAAATATTAATTCAAGTGTGCTTCTTGATGCGAAATTTAATAAACTATAACTACATTTAATAAACTAACTAATTAAACTATAAAATCAACGAGTAATTCCGATCCGTTACACTGTTACTGGATCGCTTGGGAACATAAAGAAGAATTTTATCGGCTTCGGTGAAGCAGACACAAAGTAGAGTAGCGAGCAATACCGTTACTAACAGTCGCCACCGCCTTTTGCCTTCGTCTCTTCTCTTTTGCGATGGCGGGATGATAGTACGATCGCGAATCCGTTTCTCTTTATCGTTAATTAAACGGATTCGTAATCGTAGGATTAAAAGCGGAGCAGGAAAAAACATAAAGTGGCCACATAAATATCCAGTCTCATTTTAGACGAGAATTCTCTTTAAATCTAAAGGAATAAAATTGATTCATTAAATTCATTAGATTGCATTAGATAAATATAACTCATTAACGTACTTCTTTCCACGCAAGTCGGTTCACTTTTTTTCGCTCTCGCACGAACGCGACTCAAGTTAATAGGGTCAAGAAACATTTATATACGACGTCAAAGAGCAAGAAGGTTGTCGGATATTGCGGAAGCAGTTTGTCATTTTCCGCTTGGTTGGCTGGACAAAGCTACTTGATGGATATTGGATTCCTCGGATCTCACTGTGGACTTGTCGCGTGAATGGTGAGTGAACATGCTGTTACGCATGGCAGAGGTTACAACGAGTAACATCACTATCTAAGTGACAAGTTGGAACTCCGTAAATTTTAGAAAATTGTTTCTAACTTATGCGGAGAATTCTGGTCGTGCAACGTCAAACATGACGAGTACGTGATACTCCGGCAGGGAATATCAGCGCTTGTTAAACGAAACATTTTAGCGTACATAATTAACGTACAGGCTTAAATGTGAATGTATGAAGCTGATTGTTAGCGTGTGGCCAAACTGATATTTTAAACAATTTATATCCGCGCGAGACTGTAGCTCGTACCACTGTTACCGGTTCCCACGATTGTGAACGCTTTCTCTCTCAAACTCGTTCCGTACGCCCGAAGCCCATGAGGTTTCGTGTTGTTCGCGAATCTTAGCGTGGAAAATCGATACATTCTCAATTAACGCGAAACAATAGCGCAAAGTTGCGAATCAGTTGAAACGAGCGAGAATTTCGTGAAAATATCATATATAATAATACGTTGGAGTAAACTTAATCACACTTGTATTTCCATCAAGAAAGAAACAAACCTCTTGCGAATTTCGAGTATTTCGCGCTTCTGCGGGATTGCCTTAAATCACAGAAGATGGACGAAGATATCGACGCGAAATGTCGCAGTTATTGCCGGTCGGTTGCAAGAAATCATTGAGCAAGTGAGAGTAATCATCATTATTCTCGGTTTACCACACGTATCCACGCGCGACTCGGCTCAAAGCAAACGCACATTCCCGAGTGGCCGCATTGACTATTACACGGCCAGTTAACTCGATGCAACGTGAGAAATTAATTCATAGCTGCCGCGGTAGAATCGGATTTCAACAAATTGCGCAGAAGGTTTACTTCCTCGTTGCACATTATTCTTTTTTTTGGGGGAAGGAGCTTTCACCGGAAATCGTAACAACGCGACGACGTTAACGCGATTCGTCATGTCTGACGCAAGCATCCTGAACGCGGAACACGATTTCAAAAGACATGAAAAATTCGATTTTAATATGCAACCACAATGTAGGGACCGGTTATTTAACCTGGAGAGTCGATTCTTTACTTCATTTAATCTCAATTATATACTTGTCTTTTTTAAATGTCTCAAAAGGTTCCCTTCAAGAGCTTCTCGTCCCCAGTCGTGTATCACACGTTCGGATGCCATACTATTGTTGTCTAACTAGTCGTGGATTCATAGTATATGATATCGCCTACTATTGAAAGTGAGATTGAAATCGTGTGTCATACGTTGGTCGATGACCAGGTTACCTTGGTATTCGTGTCGCTCTCGCAAGATAGTTAATTACTTACGACACTCATATCGTCAGGATTGACACGGACATCCATCGAATGCACAGTAGAGTCCTCATTATCTCGGGTATAATTAAAAATCTTTAATGATCAACGTAAATAATCCTAAATTACTAATGCAAGTTATGTTGAAATCGCGGTAAATAAAGATGCGTCGCTAAAAACGAAGATGTGACCCGTAGAAAGCGGTGAGATCAAGCGCATTTATGGATTCGCAACGCCCTTTTTTTATTGCGGAACGTTGACGGATCTATCTATCGTCGTCGTGGAATCTCGCGTTAGCGCAATACCACTTGTCGCCGCCTTAAACAAATCTCGCCGGGTGCAATCGTAATTCCGATGACGGAAAAAAAATCTTTTGGACATTAGCGGGGAGAAGCGAGTCGTCAGCCGCGCGACATGAATGGACGAATTGTTCTTACGAAACAAGCGTAATCCCCGAGGGATTTCTCCTTTCGTATATCGCGCGAGAAAACGGGCTCAAGGTAGTTGTCGCCTATGCAACCGCGATTATGCAGCTGCGTACGTGGAAGTCGATCGTCAGGTGCGTCTGTGTATATCTCGATCGCTATTCCCTTGCGGTTGTTCGCATTCGCCTTCGAATACCAGAGGCGCAGTGGAATTATGATATTGTGCGGCCACGGAAAACTATGCGAAGATTATGTGCGAATTATGCAACTCGAGAGTAAGAGAAATGGTTCGCCGTCAAACACCGCCAGCTGGAGCGTTTTCGCAATTTTACTCAACGTATTCGATCTTGTATATTTCTTCAGCAATATCTCAGATTCATTTAAAAAAAAAATATATATATATACGAATCGATCTATTCTATTTACTCGAAACCTATCCTCTTTAAGTTTAATATGCGTGATGCGTGTGTGCGAGGTGAGAGATTGGCGTAATCGCGACGCCGCGCATTTCATAATGCGATTCAAGTCATGCATTAAAATATCGTGTTATACACGATGTACGATGTCGAACGCGGGTTCTCCCACGTATGTCGGGGATGCGGCTGCGATCGTTGCCGATTGTTGGGTAACGTGACGGCGACCGGTTCGTCGGGGGCCGCAAAACGGCCCGATTAGCCGGAGGCCAGACGCGGGAAAGAAGGGCGACGCGAAGCGATCGTCGTCGACCAGCTGACCCAATGTGCCCGGACGAGGATGACCTCGAACCGCCGGGTACATCGGTCCCGATTGCCGCGGTACCGAGAAATAACCCGTCGTCGAATAACCGGATGTCACCTGCTCCGGTCATCCCCCAGTTCAACGTCACCGGATCACGCCCGAGGGAACGCGATGCGGTCCGACGCACCAAAAACGGCGATAATCGACGCCGATGAAATAAGAAGGAAAAAAAAAAAAAAAAAAAAAAAACATTTTGCACCAGATCGACAGATTATTCTCAAAGAATTATATAGATATATAACAATTATATATATATATATAATATTTTGTAATTATATTTTGTATTATATAATATATTAGTAATTATATATTATAGTAATAGAAAATGTAGAATTAATATAAGTTGAATTCGTAAATAGGCTCTTTCTGTGGCTAAATCAATCCTATCGTCGCTAACCAGGTTAGAACAACGTTATAATGAAAAGGTGTGCAAAATTGTCGAGATATATCGTGTGCATGAAGTCACGTGCGCACGCAAGTGTACAGACGTGCACGCGGGAAGAAAACAACGTGGAAATACTCCTCGCGAGAAGAGGAGTCGGTCAGATAACTGTACGTCGCGGCCTCCGGACGACATCTTTGGTGTCGCCGACGTCTGGCGTCCTTTACATGTCCATTCCACATATCGGTAGATACGCTCGTTCCTAAACGCGTATGTCTACCTCTGCCTTCGTTTTTTTCTTATTATTTTCTTGAATTGCGAGTAATATGCAATCAAGTTTCCGAGATCCGCGGAAAAACCAAGTTGCAAGTGTCATACTTGAAGCTTCAATTACCATTCCTCTTACCGTAAATATCAAAAGAAATTACTATTACGATATATAAAGGATATCTCTGTAAATACGAAGTGAATGTGACGACATCCGTATGACGCATAGCAATTATTTCACGAACAGCTATGACCAAATAAAGCTCCTACTATCATGTGTGTGTATGATCCTTCAATAAATTTCCTTTCACCACCCACCGTTTCCTCTGTCGAACGCATCAAAGCGACCTTATGCATCCAACGTTGCGTGCAAAAATTAATGCATACTAATTAGATCGTTTAAAGATGTATCATATGTTAAAACATGCTCTTTTTCTTTTCTTTCACAGATGGAGCTTTATCAAATAATATTAGAGTTTCCAGAATAGAAAGGGATCTAGAGGGTAAGTCTCCGCAAATGTTTATGTAATGTATCTAACAAATGTATACTAGTCGTGACACATTTACGACACCTGAATCACACTGATACACTGCAGACAAGGATTGCACTCAAAATGGAGCTTTCTTTAAACGATTTGACATAAAATGTTTAATTTTCTATTTAAATTTAACGTTCCTGTTTAATTTAAATATAACGAAATTATTTAATTATAATAAGGTTTGAGTGCAATCTTACGATATCGAACAATCTTTCCGCTTTGTTCTTTGTCTCTGCTCTCTAATTTCTTCTCACGATACATCATTTCTCGTCTCAATTATCTATGTGCGTGTTGACGCGAGGTGCGGCCGTGTAAATAAACTTCTCTAACGGATAATACTTTTCTATCGCTGAATCGACTACGATATGTATATGTCATTTCATTTTGATGGTTTATCTGGCCTTGAGATCTATCATACGATTGATTGCGAAATGTACCTTCTCAAAGACATGAAAATTCATTACGCTTGTGCGGAAAACATATTTTGGTGTTCTTCCAAAAAACCCGTGCGACTCGAAAATAATAGAATAAATTTGCTATTTAAATTTTTGAATATTATTTTAGACAGTAATAAATTTTTTTTATCACATATTGAAATTGCTCAGTAAGCATAGAATTTTCAAGCTTTAAGGATTGTACATAAACAATTAATGGCTAAACTTCTCTTTCTTTTCCTTGCATGACTGTATTGTTTCTCTCGCTCTCTATTCAAGAAATTGTTTTTTTTCTTTTTTTTCGAAAAGTAGGGTAATGACGCAAATTAAGCAGGGTATCACGGATATAGTATTTACAACAGGTGTCCTAGGCTACGAAAGAAGAAGGCTAGTCTACTAAGATCGTCTATCTCTTTTTTTCTGTTTCTGTTTATTGCTCCCGTCTGCTCCCCGCCTTCAACTCTTCTCAACAACTGGATGCCGTCTGCCTCCAACGTCCGTCCGCCACTCCGTCTCTCCGACGACCTACATTACAATAAAAAAAAAAAAATAACAATATACGCGAATTGCATCGACCGTCGATGCAAACGAACACCGACGCACGGTATACGACGATTACGACACGGACGGACTCGCAAATGCGAAACGTGGCTGAACGAATTAAATTCGTTGCACACATTTGCGCTTGGTTTCGAACGGCCAAACGTATTTTGACTTCGTGTCCCGTTCTATCAATGCAATCGCTTCCCTCGTTTTTGCTCGTTCTCGATGGTTCTATTGATAAATCATCGCCGCGTGTTCCACGTCGTTAATAATTTTACTAATGTTGCTCCCGGTATGTTCTTCACTTTCGAATTTGACTCTTCAGGAGTGACCACAGTCCTCTTGGTTTCGGCGCGTCCCGGAAAGTCCGTACCTCCAGTTGGAATATTGACAAAAACGGCACGAACGTTCGTGCAGGATGGCGCAAGCACCGAATTCGCTACTCAAGTCCTTGGTACGACTTTAGACAACGGTCGCCTCTACGCGAGAATTCTATCTACGTCCAGCAGAGTGTTCTACGATAAAGATCCGACGCCAGATCCATCGAGTCCCTACGTCGTTTATCCCTCGAAAGCGCCCGAAAACGACTGGCGATTTAAGGCGGCCCTCGATAACGCACCGATTAAGACTGTCGAAGGAATAAAAGTGCCGAATGACGATAGCAATGCGGAATCGAGCGATTCCGAGAGGCAGGGAGAAGCCGCAGGGAGTACCACGAAACTGGACGAGTTGTTTAAGGAGAACGATATATTCAACAAGAAAGAGTTAAATGTCGATGCACAGAGATTCAAACCGGCAAAGGTACGAACGGCCGACAATCTGCCCACTTATACCGTTAAACACGAGTACGTGACGAGCAGCTTCGATTCGTTCGACGACGCGCAGTCCAAGAGTTTGAGGCCGCGAGTGCCGAAAATCTTTAAACCGCAAGCGAAAGCTCCGCCGCAGAGTAAGGCGGACACGAAACCTCTCGCCACGGTGACATATCACGGTTTCGCAGACTTCACGACCACAGTCGGCGACACCGTCATCGTCTTCTCCCCGAGCACGTCGCCGGCGCCCATGGGACGACCTGCTACTACGATCAAAGGCGACGCCACGCTTCGTCCGGACGATGGCGTGGCAGTGCTGAAGATTCGTCCTACGACTGTGATGGAACACGCGAGAACCGATCGACCTTACGAGGAAGATCGAAAGCACGCCTCGGACGATCAGCTATTGAGCGCAATCAATCGCGGTAATATTCAACCGAGCGTCACCGAGGAGATCGAAGCCGAATCGTCCACGATGTCCACGGAACCGTTACTGCTGGTACCCGATGTCGAAACTGGATCATTGAAGCCGACGGGTCTTCTAAAAGTCATCGACTCTACTACCTCGTTGGAAGGTACTACGACTCATTACAAGAGCCTTATTTACGGCACATATATTGGTACAAATTATGCGCAAATTATTCACACGTCTTCAAATGTATACTTCTTCCCGGATGAGGCTACTGTAACGTACGGGGCTGACGATACCACGGTGGATTACGGTACAACCGGAACCGAGTCTGACGATCAAGATACCACTGTCGAGGCACTGCCTTCTACTACACCGACGACCAACGAAGAAACACCATTCGAGATGAATGAACTGACCACTCCGTTGAAAAGCACAACGGATAGAGCCTTAACGACCTTGAAGGACATCTTAGAAAGTGCGAGAAGAGTGCTAGGGACAACCGAACGAGTGCGACCGATTTTAAATTATGAACTTTCCAATGATATCGTGTCAGGAGATCCTCAGGGTCGTAGTATCAAAGGCGGCTCTTCTCTGAATAATCATCAATCCGGCAAACACAAGCCGCATGGATTTAAGTCGAGTAATGCAGAAGAGAAAGCGACGTTAGCCACTAGATTACTACCGTCTACCGTCTACAAGACGTTCACATATTTCACGACTTTCTTTATTCCGAACGACAATGATCAGACTACCACTTCGATACGCTCTCGAGAAGTAGTCTCTTCCGAGGTAACCCTCTTGACGGAATTAATTCGACCTAGCTCGACCGATAGTTCGTTTCAATCTACTTCTTTACCAGGTACAAAAACGTCAAGTTTATCCGGCGAAATCGAAGAAGAGCAGACTACTAAACAAGACGAGGAAATAGAATTAATTTTCAAAACTTTGTATACGACGTATACGTATCTAACGACGTTCTTCCAAGAAAATACATCGAGTGTATCCAGTCGACAAGTCGTCGAGACTAACGTTATCACGCAGACCGTTGGACCAAACGGCGTTTCCGCCATTGTCGCCAGTCTCTTTGACAAGGACGAATCCGTTTTGATATCACCGACAACAATATCGCAGAATATCTTCCCATCCGTAAGAAACGCTCAAACTTCTAAGGAATTTAACAAAGGTACCGAGCCGAATTATCAAGTTTCCGACGAAACGACGGAAGAAAATTTAACCACTTTCCAACAGCAGGATACTACTGTACATGAGAACATTCCAACGGAATCTATCACAACCGTTGATGATTTTGAGACGTCGGATGGATGGATCACTGATTTAGAACCGAGTCCCACTCCGGCTATAGCGAGTCAAGCGGTAAAAGAACAAGTGAAAACGTACTACACGACTTACACGTACTTTACCACTATCTTTGTGGATGACGAAACGGAAATCGAGACACGAACCGAGGTCTTCACTAATGTCGTTACGGAAACTATTTCGCCCACAAACGTTCAACCGGTTCCGCAACAAACGACTCAACCGACGACGCCAAAATCTGAATCTGCCGAGAATAAGTCTGCAGTTCCTCCGGAGATCTTGGCGTATTTAGAGGCTCTTCAACATCAAAAGTCTCAGGAAGAGGCGCTCTTATTGGCAAAAAAAGTTCAGCAAGATAATACCGATCAAACAACGCACGCCGACGAAACGACAACTCTGACCGAAAATAATACCGAGCTAACGACAGAGCTGCCTACTACCTTGGAAGATCGATCCACCACTGAGCGTCTATTCCGTAATTTCCAAGTAGGCGCGCAAGTAACACCTAATCCTCCGACTGATGTGAAAGTTCTGGGCTCTATGATTACGGATGTCGTGTCATCTTCTAGCTCCGGTGGCGGTACCGTTCTGGATGTGATGGATAAGAGAAACGCCGTTCCCGAAGATCAGGAACTGTCAGAGTCTAATAACCACGAGGTAGAGCCGGCGCCGACGTTGCTTCTGCAGACTAGTTATACGACCTTCACGTACTTCACGACAATGTACAAAGGCGACCAGACGAATGTCGCCAGCCGTCTGGAAACAGTTACGAATGTCGTTACGGAGACTTTAAGACCGTCCCTCGTGGTGCCGGTTCCGACCAGCACGCTGCCGGTGACGTACTTCACAACCTTTACTTACTGGACGACATTCTACAAGGGTGGCGATACCATAACCACTAGTCGCGAGGAAACGGTCAGCAACGTCGCCACGCCAGGAGTTTCGCCGACGCCCACGGTGGAACTCGGTGTAATAATGACGTACACGCCAACCGTGAATCCACTGTCGGAGGAGGATGATTCTCTCGTCGACGAACAAGAATCCAAGATCACGGCGGATAATGAAGTTACGCCTTTAGGCAACGCTGCTCCCGAAAAATCAATTACCGAGAACACGAACGTACTGTCCAAAGGAATTATAACCAGCCCCAACGATAAGAGCGTCGTGAATACTTCGCCGATTTCGCCCGAACCTACGACCTTCTATACTACATTCACTTACTTCACTACGTCCTACGTTGGAAACCAGACGATTCTAACTAGCAGGCTGGAGACGATAACCAGCGTATCGACGCCAGATATTACGACGCAAAAAGCGACCGGTCGCGCGATCAACGGCCCTGCATATCCATCGATTCAAATATTAAATACCGATGACAAAAAAATCGTGACACCTTCCAAGGTATCCGATAATCTGAAAACAGGTTTGATCTCGACGATACGTTCGAGTGAAGTACATGAAGATACTACGACTCATTACACGACGGATGTATACGGTACTTATGTAGATGGATATTACGCGCGAGTGGCAAAGAGCTCGACGAGGATAGAAACGCCGCCCTTATCCTCCTCGTCGATAGCTACGCCGGTTCTTCCTACGGGCGTTTTGTCCTTGAATAAAGGAAGCGTAGTAGATGCCGACGAAGTCACTACCGTTTACTTCACAACTAAGCAGATCGGCACGCTTTTCGAGGGAACCTACGCCAAAGTAATCGAGAGCACGTCGAGCACCAAGATAGATGAAGAAAGAAAAGCGAGTATTTCGCCGATTCAAGGTCACCGAACCGGTCTGGTGCGTCTGATTCAGGGTCAAATCGAGAACAGCGGAATCACTACATTTTATCAATCAAAAGTTATTGGCACTAGTATCGAGGGTAGATATGCTCAAATTATCGAAAGTACTTCCAGCTTCTTTGCGCCGAATCCCACGGCAAATATTTCACCGACCTCTACTCTACCTCCGAGCCAGTCGACGGGTATTCCAGTAATCTCGCCCTCTCCCGCCGTTATCCAATCTTCCCTTTCCGAAGATTCCACAACAGAATCTCCCGATCACGACGAGGACTCCGATCAGAACGAAGAAGACGACGAGGACGACGAGGAAGGCGAAGATGGACAAAGCTCCAAAAAGAAATCACGATTAACGTTCTCGACTAGAAAGAGAACGTTCACGCCAGTGATCAGACCGTTTGCCTCCAGGAACAGACCGACGTTTAATCCGAAACGTAAAGGCGCGCAAGCCGCGACGACTATCACCAGAACGGATATAACGCCCACGATAACCGCGACTTTAGCCGGTAAAAGTAACAGATTCGCGTCGTCGCGAAGTCGCGTCACTTCGCCCATCGGGCCGTATTCCTCAACATTGTCCCCGTCAGGTTCTAGACGATTTTCGGGCAGACGGGGAACCGCTACCTCGAGCTCGACACTCCCAGCGAGCAGTACTCGAGCCAGAGGACAAACCAGAATAACTCCGTCGTCCGTGTTTCAAAGCAACAGACGCGGACCGACGTCAATAAGAGGATCCTCCTCTAAACTCGCAACTCGCGCTTCGAGTTCCGCGTTTCCCGGCGCTTCCTCGAGATATCGACCCGGTATCCGACCATCGTCGACGTTATTGAGAGGGCAATCTACGGTTAGGGCTACCGACGATCAAGAGAACGACGCTAATGAATTCACCACGACTACGATCTTCACGGATGAGACGCTATTCACGGAATATCTTGAAGGCGAAACTGTCACTACTCCTTTGCAGACCACGACAGAATCATCCAGAAGATCTACAAATCCGCTCTTGCGATTCCGCAGGCCTATTAATTTAAATGGTAGATCAGGAACTACTGCACGACCACCGGCGACTACAACACCGAGACGATCGGGAAATTTAAATAGACCGAGCGCGCCGACAGTTCCCAGAGCGACGAATGGACGAACAAATACCCGGGCGACTCCTCCAGTATCCACGAGAAATCGACCAAGTAATACAGGCCTGTTCCCTCCACGTGGATTTCTGAGTAGAAAGCAAGAATCAGCCACTGAAGAGCCAAATGAGGAACACGAAAACGAAGACGGCAAGGGTATCGAAGACGAACAACCCGTTGAAGAGATATCAGATAACGATTATGAAGGATCCGAACACGAAGACAGAAGATCGAATGTAAATGTGAATCGTCGTTCTGGGAAAGCCGTCGGTTCCGCCGTACAAATCAGACCTTTCGGAGCTAGAACAAGAAGAGTTCGTCGTCAGGCTAGTCAATTGAGAGCATATAGCAGCCGCTTCCACAGACCCGTTCAATCGTCATTTATAAAAGATGAAGAGAAATCTGATTTATTAGACGACCTAGTGAGTAAAGAAGACATTGTAAAGATAGCACCGAAACCTAGCGCTCGATATAATAATCGAGCGCGAAGTTTGACGCCATCGCAAACACAACAGAAAATATTTAATAATCCGGATCAATCGGCGGAAACAACGGAGTTTGTGAATCAGCAGAATAAACCTAAAACCAGATCGAATCAATCTATTAATGGAAATAGAAACGGATCTGTCAGAATAAAACCGTCATCGATCTCGAGCAATGGAAGACAATTTACGTTAAGAGAAAAAGATGCTGCTTCGAACAGATCGGATTACAAGAGACCGACTTCAAGAACGAACAGCAGATCAAGCACTCAAAGCGGAAGAGTGCGACCGCCGAGATTACGAAACGGATCTTCCAAATCTTCAACCGGGTCTTCGAGTACTCGAAGAGTACCGCCGTCCCGCGGATCCTCAAGATCGACGAACGGAAGAAACGGAAACAGCAGGAGGGGTCCTACAAGAGGCAGAGGATCTTACGAGGACATCCGTGAATCGCCGACCGTATATCCGAATTTTGACGGCACGATAACCGTGACGCATTACGTACCGACGGAGGTCACGATTCCTGTGGTAAACAACGGCGTCACAGAACATCGTAATATTATAACCCAGCAACCCAGCACCGAAGTTCTCAGACCTTCTCAATATAGCACGGTGACAGCCGGAGACGGCAAGTCGCTTGTGGTAATCGTCAGCGAAGTTACGGGTACCAATGGTCAAGGTCAGACCGAGGTTACACGATTTTTGCTTCACGAGACACCCACGACACGTATCTCGTATACTCTGTCGAGCCTCGGTGGTCGTCGCGTCTCTCAATCGATTATCGTACCCACGACAGTATACTCGGTGGAAAATATAGTTTCCACGATACAGCCGTCCTTGTCCGGCAACGCTCCCCTCGCCAATATTCTTCTCTCGCAATTACTACTGGGTCAATTAGGTCCGAATCCCCTGTTACAACCTCAAGCTACGCCCACGACGCAATACAACACACGCACTACTTCCTACATCACTACAATAACAAAACATCAAAGCACTGTCATTCCCCTCACCTTCCGCGGGAAAGAGATCCTGACGACTCTAGTCGATTCATCGACCGACATTGTCACCGCGACGGAATTCATAACTGACACGGTTGTAGTAACTCCAACAGCCGCGATATCGGCGGCCAATATAAATTCCCTCTTGCTGTTGCTTCAACAACCACAGTCTCAGCCGCAAAATTCCAATCCGTTGCTGGATCCTCTGTTCGCGCCTCCTCCGTTTACGCAGAGTAACACTCTACCGGGGGAAGTCGAAAGAAGACATCAGCCGGCCGATTCCGACTACAGACACGACAGTTACGAGTATTCCGAGGAGGAAGGCGAAGTGGAGGAATATCAGAAACCGTCTAGATCGCACGGCGGACGTGTTAAGCCGAACGACAAGAAGAAGGCCACCGCGGCTTCCAACAAGGTCGAATCCAGCGTAGTGACACTCTACGTTTCCGGCCGCAGACCCGGGGAATTCAGCACTGTTCTAAGCACTGTAAAGGTCGGCGATTCCGTGACCGCGTCCAGAAGACGAAGAGACGCCTTGGAGGAAGCTGTCGAGGTCCGACCTTCCGTACCGCCGTCATTGCACGCCGGACCGGCGGCCATCGCCATTTTAGCGGGAAGCGAAGATCCTATCGACGCGCACGCACCGACACAAAGTCTCGAGAGCGTAGTGGGTGACGTCGGACGGCATATTTCCACGTCCATCTATACCTAATCTTGTTCCCTTCGCCGAAAAAAAAAAAAATCTTCCGCTCCTCACCTCCCTCCCTTTCGCCCTTCATATCATAATTATCCATAATTTTATCAAAATCCATTTAGAATTGCCCGAAGCTCTAACTGTCTTTCCTAAATCTCTATTCCATTCGGAGAGCGTTAGTTTAGCTTTCTTCGGGCACGTCGCAGTGGACAAAAAAGGAGCAACGTTGATGAAAATCGAGATTGTTGCGTAATGTAATATAGATAATAATCGAAACTGCCGAGATCTCTTTTTTTGAAGCAACGAAGAAAGAATCGTGAATAGTTGGCAGCTTCGGTAAAAACGGAGCTATCCGCGAGGATGGCTATCTCGTATGTCCGTTTTGCAGCTCTCTCCCCAAACCTCTCTCGAATCTCTTCTATTTCCTTCTAAAAATTTCCCCTTTGAGCGTCGTCCCACATTTTTCTCCTACTAACACAGATCGATCTGCCGCCGCACGCGCGCCCACACGACAAAGCCGGACATGATACTCTCTTCCGCCGACAACATCACAACAAACAAACACGTCTTCCGCCTGTTGCGGGTAATAAACTAAAAACGCACCGTGTACGAGGCGAAATCCAATCGGACGTGCATACAAAAACAAAACACCAAACGTCAGCGTAATTTAATTTCAATTGATTAACGCATCACGCAAAAAAAAAATCGAAAACAAGACATGATCTAAATAAAGACTTTGATATCGCGGAATGAACCTAAGAACAAGATGGATAATATGTTTAAACAGACGAGTGGAAACGCATCGCCTTTGCAGGTGATCTCTACGATGAGTCGGTGCAATACGGAAACACAAAGGTCGAACGCGAGAGAGAAGGCACCGTCAACGTATGGTCCGCGAACGAGGATGACGTAAATCTTAGACTCGACGACGAGTACGAATCTCTCCAGGATGTGCCGAAAAAACGTGTCAGAATTCGAGTACCCGTGATGCGTAGCAGAAGCGCTAGACAACATAAGTTTACGGTCGTCAGACGTAGACCTTTAACGTCTCACACGAAGGATCTCACATCTACCGAACATTCACCACGAAGAATCGTGGTGACGCGCGTCAGGACTCTCGGATCGGACAAATCGATCTATCCGACCGATACTCTAGACTCTGTCAACCATGAGTCTATCGTCGGAAAGCACAAAGTGACCATAACCAGACGCAGAAAGCTTCAATCCACGTCGCTATTATCGGTACCAATCAAGGATAAAGTTAGAGTTACCAGGAAGAAGTTAGTTGCGGTGAGACCGATACTACCGACGCCTACTGCTGCCATTATCACTACCGGATTCTTTACCGCACCTCCCTCCGAGTATGATGAAGAATATTCCGACGAGGAAGATGAGGAAGAACACACGACTGTTAAAAAGGTAGATGATATCGTCGTTACGCCCAGTCTTGAAGAAACGCCGAATCTTATTGACAATAAGCCGAACGAAGAAACGACGTCGTTGAAAGTCAGTTCATCTGAAGAAAACACGTCAGATACGCCAGTGATCATTACCGACAACTTCTTTTTCCCTCCGTCTGATGACGAGAAAGATGAAGAGTACGAAGATGATTATTTCGATATGACTACTACAACCGAAAATGTAGATAACATCGGCATTTTAATAAAAGATGAGCAGGATTCCACAACCAAAGTGATTTCTGCAAAGGACGAAAATAATATCGAGTCTAATAAGAGCGACGTTGAGACGCGGACAAAGCATGATAATATAACAGAATTAACCGACACCTCTTTAAAAAATGGCAATATTACCACAAAAGTATCTAAGACTGTCGTATTACATGAAGATGCACCAGCTACTGAATTTATTCCTATAGAAAAAGATAATGACGATAAATCTGCAACAACAGAGTACACAACTACTGCCAATCCTGAAGAGCTAACTACTATCATAGATGACATCACGGAATTAAACGCGCCTGAATCCACCGAATCTACGAGCCTTTCCGATCAAGAAGATACTACGAGAATACCTAACACGACGGAAGCACATACTTCATCCGTCACCGAGACGACAACGAAAGGAGAGAATCAAGAATCTCTCGAAGATACGGAACGCGGCATGATGCCGGAAACGATCAGCGAAATCCCGGAAGAGCTACTAACAGTACGACCCATACAACCGGACGTTAAAATTGACTCTAATTCAAATCAGATTTCTCCAGTCGAGACCGTTCTTTCATCCAACGCCACACTCGCGTCGAGCTTCGACAGCGTTATACCACTCGCGACTACGAAATTACCGTCGAATTACCCCTCTAATTCGTACATACCCAGCGTGATACCCCTCGGCGCGAATTACGCTCGCGAGACGAAATCGTCGGTCCGCGGAACCTCCGTACCTGACACAATTCCCGCGACAAAAGTCACGACCAAGATCGCTTCGCCCACGCCGGAGGAGATCGAGGCCGGATTAGCGGACGATCTTTACCTGTCGCTGTCCCGCCTCGATTTCCCCGAGATCTTGCCGTCAAGACCAGCCACGAACGGCTTAGAGACGAAATCTACGCCGGATCTCACGTTAGAGCCGAGCACGAGTGTCTATTACACGGAGACGGTAGTGACGTCGACGCGACTAAGGACGTACACGTACGTGGTGACACAACAGAACGGACTGGAGACTAAAGTGACATCGTCGACGACCGTACGACCGAGAGTGACGACACTTACGCTGACGGTGCCCGTCACGGTGACTGTCACTCCTACCGTGGAGTCGTCAGCCGGCTTCGTATCGTCTGTGTATAATCCAGTACCCGTTGCCGGTGAGTAGCCCTTTTACTAGGGCTCTTATTTTATTCCGTTTTTCGAATATACGTGTAAACGTGAAACGTTCATCCGTTTACATTTACTTCTAAAAAAACGTTTACTTGAACACGTTTACACGTATAAGGCTCACTATTATACGTTTCAATTATACGTTTAAATGAAAATACGTTTAATCGTATATTTAGTACATCCTTTTATTGGCAACATCTATTTTCGAGTACACTATTTTGATGTTATTTTCTATAGATTTTTTTTCGTTTTTAAACCAAAATTTATTGCATATTATATTCAAATCTGAAAAAAAGAATATTTTTCTTTCTACCTTTTCATTTTCGGCCCTGCGATATGGCCAACTTCTGACTCGTGCGTTAGAAATTGACGTATATCATGTTGTCATTTGATCTAACGCACGAATCAGAAGTTGGTCATATCGCAGGGCGTGAAAAACGTGAAAATATTCAGAAAAACGTTTATAATAAACGGATGTGCTAAATATACGTGTAAATGTATTTTCGTTTAAACGTATAATAGACTTAAAACACGTGTATTCGGAAAAACGTTTATAATAAACGGATATACTAATTATACGTGTAAACGTGTTTTCGTTTAAACGTATAATAGCGAGCTCTACCTTTTACCCATCTGAAACCTCTTTTGCGACAATCACACCGTGCCCTCGAAAACGTTACAATCTTACTAACAAGTCTATAAAATATGATTAAAATATATTATTAAAACTGTCATTGTATATTGCTCGAGATTCGTAAATTTCCAAAGTAAGAGGGGAAAAAGTTATAAATAAATAAAAATAACCATTTTACAACGTTGAGTGCACACGGTGTTTGTCGCAGTATGTAATATAATCCTTAGACTAATAAACTTTTTTTTCGCTATAGACTTCCTGATTTTCGATTACGTGAATTCGGTTAGACGAAACGGACTATCGGACTGTGTAAATGCTCTGTTAAATACTGTGTTATAATTGGCTTTTGGTAATCTAAATTTTTCCTGTACATTACAACCCTGTATATGAAATGTACATATTGTATATGACAAAATGACGCTGTACATACATATCTAAATTTGCGTTTTTTTTTTCTTGTACGATATATATGAATATTAATCACTCTGTGTAAATTATATAATTTTATCGATTATATCTCTGTGTAAAAATTTTTCGTACGTTTGACTATATTCCGAATACACAATTCTTTTTAATAATAATACAGATATTTGATCGCGCGATTTATTTATACAACACGATAGGTAATCTATTAAGAGAAATTTTATTTTATATATGTAATATTTTTCGAGAATTAATATCGTTATTGCGAGGTAATTTCCCCCTCACATATGCAACGCACTGTGATATATCGTTGTTTATGGAATCGTAACGACAGGAGAATATGAGGCGAAGGACGAGGAGGAGGGACGCAGGTTCAATCTAGCGACCCGCGTAATGTCGAACGGCGTGGAAGTCATCGTCGCGGGGCCAACTCCGGCTCTGCGATGGGAGAACTCGAATCCTCAACCTACCCTCACCTTGTCAGACGCGGTGGTTATGCTCCTGCCGCAGGATAAACCGAACGAGTTTGTCACGAAGACTTGCACAACAACTTTCACGTATCTCAATACGATCACCAAGAATGGAACGACTACCGTCACTACAGAGCAGCAGGTGCTTACGCACATACATCTCTATACATTTACTTTTTCAAAAGATAAAATATATTAAACGTTCAAGTTTTACTCCACTTTTACCGTTAGAAGTTGACAGTAATAATTTTCAATCTCTCTCACACACAGAATGTTTTATCTAACTTGACTATCTGAAATAAATTTCGTTCCTACTGATGAGATACGCGAGAATGTATAAAAAAGAAATTACCATGTAAAAAATATAGGTAAAGAAAATCGATGTATTATAAGTTGTTCAAATCATTCCTTCATCAGTTAAAACACAGCATTGGTAAAACTCACAGCGTTGATATTATTTATTAAAAAAAAAAGAAAGAATATAAGTAATCTATATAAAAAAATAACCGCGTAAAAGGTAATTTTAACAAAAAAGTTTAGCCTCTTTAATTAAGATAATCTCTTTCTTATTTCTCGTATCACGAATAGCAACGAAATAGCAAATGCTTTACGGATGTTCAAGTTTTAAAATATCCTGTGTAAAACTTGTTTGTAAAAATTGTTTATTTTATTTTCTAGGTTGTAGCAAACACGGCGACGGAGGAACGACATAGAAAACCTGGCTCCGAAACGGCAGCTGTGACTCTAGAAGCGTCTCCGACTTTACGTACCGAAGTATTTAAAACGACTTACACATACCTGACCTTGAACACGGATCATCCGGATGTGAATGATGCATTGGAAAGTAGCACGAAAGTTATAACAAACACGGTTACCGCACCGCAGCATTACCTAGACATGATTCTCGAGCCATCAGAAGCTCCGCGACCGGAAACAAATACATATCTCAGTACCAGAGTGTTGGAAAAGACATTTATGGAAGAAGGTCGAACGAAAATAAATACGGTCAGCGACACGATTACCCAGGTTAGCTCGCTTTTCCACAAACTCTACTGCTTAATATCAACGCTCACTATGATATTACGTAATTTCTTTTCGATTTTTCTTTGTTTAGCTGATTGTAACAGAATCAGCACCTCCGCCACGACCAACCAGTGTCACAACTACCTTGACTGCCTTGGACAATACTGACGGTAGCGTGACAGATATAACAAAGACATATTACATCACGTATACGTATTATAATACATTCTTGGAAAAGGGTAGCACGGTAGTTCATACGAACGTAGCCACATCGACTGACGTGGTATTAGAGAAAGTGCCGGTGCGAAAAACCACCATGAAAACCGCTCCGATTAATCCTACGCAGGAACCTATACAGATCTTTGCTACCAAAACATATCTTACAACTTTCACTTACTTTACGACGTTACTGCAGGTAATTATTGAATTTTCATAATAAATTATATATATATATACATATATACCTTATATATATACATATACATATATACCTTCAAAATTTCTCTTATTTTAGGCTGGCCCAGATGGAGAAACGTCAACCACCGTGACATCTCGTTCGCATATCGTTGAGAACGTCGTGACGGAATCGATAGCGCCGAGTTTATTAGATGCCGATTACATGAATGCCCTCTTGACGACTGCACACCATTCCGATCCGGTGAAAAATGTCGTCACGGGCTCGACGATTATCTTTTTCGACGAGGAGGATCAGATCGATCCGACAGCGACCTCAAATCTCCCGGAATCAACCTCTTTCACGGAAATAAAAAAACACGAAAAGAGTGTCACGAGCACGACAGCTATGATGTCGACGGATACGTTGTCGGAGAACGTTAATTCTGATGTAAAACCGGTGGATTCAAATAATCAACAGGTACATTTTGTTTATGATATTCTTCCAATAAATGAAGAAAAAAAAATACTGATGTTTCTCATACATAATATATGTATAAAAATTTCGATATATGTCAAAATTTTCTGCATTTCTCTACAGGATAATAATGACACGCTATCGACTGACGAGTCACAAAACAAACGTCCCGATTCTCAATCCGGAGAAGATCTTCAAGTCAGCAATCTTCTCAGTCTAGGTTCTTTAGGAATAAACAGCTTGTCTGCTTTGGGACCGGTGATTACGGCGATGGCCGGATTGCTGCAGGGGAAAAACACCGCCACTCGTAGAAACGACACTGTGCCTATCGCCGAAACCCAAGAAGTTACAACACAACGATCGCCGATTTACATTCCCGTCGCAGAATTTGCTGACGGTGATATAGAAACCGCTGAGAGTCAACACATCGGTAAATATTCTTTCCCATAATCGTTATTAATGTTTTCATCCGGTGTCTTACAAAATTGTTCTCTCTAGCTGCTCATCTGGCAAATCTCAATCACAATTACATCGCCGAAACGCGTCACAAGGTAACCAGCAGCCTTGCCGACGGCATACCGATATCTCCAGGCGAAATAATCACGGCAAACAGCGATGTTATCATAGGAAAACCGGGCAAAATGGCACCGAGACCGCCGCAGACATTTTTGAAAGACGAGAAGCACATCGGCATGAAACCTCCGCCTTTACCGGTACCGAATATTCCGGTGCATCCTGTATTAGAAGTTTTGGAGAACGATCGCGACGATGTACAAACTCAACAAACCGCGCAAGGTCCGCAAGTGCAGATCTTGCCGGCCCATCAGATTTACGAGGAACATTTGAAAGTGCCGGTTTCAATTCCTCTTGATATTCCGAATCATCCAACAGTTTCTAAACAGTCTCAAAAACTGCTTCCCGTTCAATCGATGCCGCCCAAAAGAATTGTCTCGAAACAAGATATCTTGGAAAACGATCCTTTGCTGAAGCCGCCCGATAGACCGAATGTAGAGCAATACGCGAATCCCAATTTGAATCATAAAATTCCGGAGTGGAATCCGGAGAAGTATAGAAGACCTTGGAGTGCTAAAGATCCTTTAACACCGCCTTTATCACCTGCGAGATTTGACGAGGTACGTTTGCTCTTCGTGTATTATTCCTATGTACGGAAAAAAGTCCATATATAATCCAATATAAATATATATAACTATGTATAAAATATGTCCATATATGTTTTCTCTTTCTCTTCTATAATCTCTGTTTATGTGTACATACAGGAAAAATAAAAGAGAAGAATAATTTTTTCATTTTTTTGCATTTTTTTTTTTAATGAAATTTTTTCTCATTTCTTCAAATTTTATTTTTTTAAATGATGTAAACATTATTTTTTTTATTATCATTCAATTATTCTTCTTACTTTTTTCTGTATATACGGACAGACATTATATAAGAGAAATAAAATATATATGGACATATTTTATATCTCTCTAATTATATATATTTATATTCGATTATAACTGATTATAAACTTTTTTTCTCGGAGCATTTATTTGCGCAGCGTATGCGCACAGCAATACATGATAATTTCTTTCAAGATTCATCCGGATAAACCGATTGAAAAACCTCGTCCGACTACGTTGCCTTCGGAAGAACAGAAACGACCGCCGTGGGCACAAAAAGATCCTTTATTACCCGATACTTCTATTATCATACAGAGCTCAGAACCAATGCCGATTCCAACCGAGCCGATAGTTCATCAAGTCCCGCATGTCATTGATAGATCGACGGGGCAACCTCTATTGGTCAATATTCAACCCAGTCAAGTAGCTAACGTCGTGATTCCTCAGGGTGGCACGCAAGCTCTGATTTTTGGAGACACCAATGAACCTCATATAAGCGGTCAATATTTTGACGATCCTTCACCTTATCCGGAACCTGAAGTTGGACCAGGTTTCGTCGGTATTCAGAAGGTACGTATAACAACTTTTAAATATCCGTATCTTTGTTATGCAGAGCTCAATTCTATGCCGCTATATATGCTTAGATCGAGGACTTAGTGCAATATTCAAGCGAGAAAAATCCAGCTGATTACATGGTTCCTCCGTCACCACCTGCTAGTTTCAAGCCTGCTTCTACGAAACCAGGTTTCTCCAGTCATCCGCACGCTATCCTGTTGTCGCCCGTACGCGGAAGGCCGCAAGAAATGCCAGAAAGACCGTCGGAAGTTCACTTCATTAAACGTCCTGACGGATCCGGAACTTCCAGTCAGGTTCATACAGAAATTCTTGTACATCACAAACCAGAAACAGTAAACATTCGACCTCAACCCGCTCCTCATCCATCCATTCATTCTCATTCTCTCCATCAATCCCCGCCAGTACGCGGTCATTTCTCGAACAGTCAGAATCCGGCGGAACAAGTTCCACCGAGACGCGCAGAGATCTCGACCGAAGTTCCACATCGCTATATATTCCTTGGAAAACCAGATTCTGGAAACGAGGTAGCGTTAGGCGCCAACTGGAAATCCGATAAAAAGCCAATTAGATTCGCGTTAAACAATCGACCGAGACCGCGACCGATATTAAGACCGACGACTAACCGTCCTCTAGATAGGCATGTCTTTGTAGAACGACCGACTGGATATCCTGCGATCAGGAAACCAACATACTCTGGACCGCAGAGACCTCCGGTGAACACGCAGCATAATTTTGCATTATCACATCGTCCGTCGATGAATACTCAGTCATATCAGGAACCTACTCGAATACCGCCTAAAGTGTTTACTCTTCAGGGCGAAAATAGACCGTCGCATATTTATTCAGATAAAGTACATAATATCGCAACGTCAAATTCGCCAAATGAACAGAGCGATAATGTACCTACTGGAGCGATAGAATATCACAATCCTTTACATCCAAGTTCGATATCGAAAGGAAACGAACATTCTCAAATATCTACTACGAAAACGCCAGATTATTCTGAAAAATGGCAGATAGGAGAGACGCTGGATACTGATTCTGACATCGGTGCCTCGGAATATATCAATTATCAGAATCATTATCATGTAAAGGGAAACAAGAGCCAAGAAATTGACAATCAAAATAAAAAAGATACGATAGATTCTACGTATTCTCAGAGTACCAATCAGACCTTGAAATCGCAAGCTCCGTACGGAACAGTCGTTTCCATCAATGCAGTCATGAACAAACCGCTGGAAATCGAGCAAGAGCACGGCGTAATTTATAAACACGAATTAAAGGAAAAGCCACCACTGTTGCAAGGACCTTATGGTATCGATATCTACGACACGAGACCTTACGAATCACCTATAGTGCAGGGCAAGCCTTTCGGCGTTTACAACAATTACAACCAGGCCACTTCTTACGGTTACAAACAAAAAGAAAATAAACCTGATTACGAAATAGTTCACGGCATACCCGCACCTCATAATGAAAATAGAAAACCGGTTAAAAAAACGCAAGACGGACAAGCCACGACGTTAAATTCGCTCGAGCGCGACGATACTATCGATCTGAAACCACCAGCAATTATACCTCAGTTCGGCGCGGAAGTAGACAGGCCAGGCAGACCGTACTCGAGACCGATCAGGCCTGATTCGAGGCCCGTTCTATACCTCAAACCGGAAATAGTAACGAAACCACCGATTAAATTGGAAGTCAGGCCTGATTATGCTATAAAACGTCCGGAAAACGTCAAACCGAACGCCGCGGAAACTTTTATCAATCAGACATTAAATTACGGAATAAAATTGAATCACGAGCTGCAAAATTGGAACGCAGATGCGGTGATCCCGAATAAATCTCAGCAGAAAATATCGACGGGACATAATTCCCGAATTCCTGAGATTAACGTGAAAACAGCTGAGAATAAAAGTGTCACCACATCTCGTCCGATTACGCTCGGGAATAAACGTCGACCGGAGCACGGAACCTACACAAGGATACACCCGGAATATCCTCATATTCTGACAAAACCGAAACCTCAAGTGCCGGAGCCGGTAATCGTCTCGAGCGATACTGCGGGACTGGAAACGCACGATCGTCCGAACATCAAGTTCTCGATGTCGGTCGAGGCTACGGGCGAGGAAGTGGACAGCAAGACGCAAACCGAAAGACCGCCCAGCATGCTAGTCACGAAGAGCAATTTGCACAATAAAAAAGACGAACACGAAACATTGAACACAGCGTATCAAACGAATTTTGCCTCGTCGGATTCCGAGGACAAGCGGGACGAGATCAAGACGCGGCCGGTTAATAATAAGGAAATGAATGTTCCCTCCAGAAACATGATGCCACCGCCCTTGAATGTAGCAGCCGGATCGAATAAATCGAACAAAAACGAACAGCAAGAGGGACTTAAACTTCCGCCGCCGCCGACGCCGCCGTCGAGCGATGTACTCGGATTGTCACCGCCGCCGGTGGACATCACTACCACTCATGTGCCGGTAGAGGATAGATTCGCCTTGATGACGACTAACGAATCGGGTCTCAAACCGCCAAAATATATACCTCTAAAGGAATCTACGACGGTCGCACCGCCTCCGCCTAGCACGAATATGGTTCCACCGAGTCCGAGGCCATCACTCACAAGACCTTTCCTCGTGGAATTGCTGTCGCAGGTAAGAGATTATATAAATGTACTAAAAATTTTCAAACAATTTAAGATTATATAAATATTTATCCTTATATATAAAATAAAACACGAATAAATAATCATTTAAATCAAACATTTAATGTATTTTAGGATATGGTACCGCCGCCACCGGTATTGACAACGACGAGACCGCTCGAGATCGCTACCGTACGACCAGCCATCGCGGTTTCCGGTTCTATACAAATAGCAACTGCTGTTGCCACGTCTCATATTCCGGTGGTTCAGGATATTGAATCTAAGATACCAATTATTCACGGCACTGTTGACCTTCCGGTCGTAGTCGACGTTCCCGATATTCTCCGATCCGCAGAAACACGGATGACCGAACACGTTAGCGTTTACACCGTGCGACCTTTCGATACAAGACCCGTGTCTAGGTAATGTAAATTACACTTGATAGATCTCAATTCTATTACGAGCGAAATAGAATAATTTTTAATTTTTAATTTTTAATTTGCTACATTTTAGAATCTCCATTAGAACAACATCTACATTGTCTACAAATATGGTAACACCGACAAAGCTAAGACCGCCTCAAATCAATTATATTCAGCCGAGCAGATCATCAACGATCCATCGCGATGTCGTTCCGACGAGATCGCGTATATCGAATATTCCTCCGAATCCTGTTAAGCGACCTGAGCATCCAGTATTTTTGGAATCTAGTTACGAAAACATCTTACCGTCGACAAGGGTGGAACCCACCGAGTCTTTAACGTTCATTATAGGAACGGATCAAAAGAAACAACAACATTCGACTGTATCGAACATCAAGACACAAAAACCGCATGCAACCGAATACAGTCAATACAGCATAGTCAATAGAACAGCGAACGAAGACTCATCGATAATCGTTACCAGGGTCGATAGTTCGATCACTAAAGTAACCAGTACATTGATACCAACGCCAAACAATAAGACGCGTTCCGAAACAAGCGATTCGGCTGCGCAATTCACAAAGAACATTGAGAAAACTAGTGTCACCGCCAAAGAGGAATCCAACGTTACTATACGTACGAAGCCAAAAGAGGTACGCGAGCGTCTATTTAAATATTTAAATGATATGTTTAGATATTTATATTGCTTTTGTTTTATCTTTCAAAGAACCATGCTAATTATGTGCATTAAATAGGTGACACGGTTCAAGACATCGACGGTAACGAGAACCAAGACATCGGTACTGGGTTCGCCACCAACAACGAGGACGCTTCTACTCACGCACACGATGACCACGACGACTGTGGAGACGGTGACAGAAACATTGCTGCGTCCGACGAACGTTGTGTCTACGGTAACTTCGACGATCTTACAACCGATCGTAACAAGGATACCTTCATCTTACGATAATGTGGATAATGACTCGATATTTGTCGTGATGAGCGATCAGAAACCACCCGCGCCCGGAGCGGAAGAGGTAAAAAATCCTGAATAAATATGTATATCTCACTCTATCAATTATAATATATGTATATATAAAAATATATATACATCTCACTTCCTTTAAAATACGGATTTTTTCGCCAATTTTGGATCAATATTTCCTCTCAGCAAAAATATATAATTAATTAAAATAATTAATTAATTATATTAATATATATAATTAATTAATTAATATAATTATAACAAATGCGCAATTTGCATGGGCGGATAAATCTCGCTTGAATTTCAGGTGGAGGCTGAATACGGAGAGGAAGTGTCTCGCGACGAACAGGATCCAACGGGCAATGAAATTCACAGAGTATTAGCGGGCGGAGTATTAGGTGCGTCAGCTGTGCCTACACCTGTCGCGAATCAATGCACGCCGGAGTGTAAATCATCCAAGTCGGAAATTTGCAGCGAAGTAGGAACAGAGATGAGATGCGTTTGTCGGCCAGGATTTGCGAGAATGTTTCCGGATCGGCCTTGCAAACGTAAGTACTCAGATATACGTTTCTACATAATACAACATATTATTTAATGGAGATATATTGAATGGTTTAATATGCTATGTTAACGTGCAACAATTTTTAGCGACTTACACGTACACTCTACGCGTTGGTTTGGATCGCATCGGTCATGAATTCGTGGCATACGAAACTGCCTTAAATGATTCCGCATCGGCAACTTACAAACGTTTGACGGCTCCGACGAAGGAGGCCTTAGACAGAACTTTGATGCAGAGTGATTTGAGAGACGTGTACAGAGGACTTAAAATTGCCGGATTCACTCCGGATCCTACGAAAGTCGAATTTCACGTGCAACTCAGCGATAACGCTAACGAGACCAGATTGAAGGAAGTCCTTCGAAAATATTTAGTCGGAAGTAATTACAGTTTAGGCGGTACGGAAGTTTACGCTTCAAAGAATCTTGATTTGGTGAGTGTGAGAAACCGTAATAAATAAATTAATAGCTGGAATAATAATGATGATTAAAATCTCTTTTCTTCTTAATCATGAATTTTCGATATTTTATTCTTGAATCTAATTTTTAGATCGAGGCGATCGATTTTGATGAATGCGCTTCTAAGGAGGGAGGTCCGTACCATGATTGTTCGCCTCATGCGGCGTGCTTCAACTTACGAGGATCTTATCAATGCTCTTGTAGAGAAGGTTGGGCTGACCTGTCGGAAAATCCAGCGTATCCCGGAAGAGTATGCTCGCAAGCTCCATTGGGATGCGCTGGCTGCAGCAACAAAGGTCATTGCGTCACCAATTCTCTCGGTCAAGAAGTATGCGAATGCTTCCCTTGGCACAGCGGCCAACGTTGTCAAGTCAATCTCAAAGGTAAAACTAGCATCGTCTACGAAGCGGTCTTGCACGATTAAAATATAACCGAGCCAACGTAAAGCAAATGATTGAAATAAAAATTAATCTCTCAAATAATTAAACGTTTCTATATGTTGACAGTTTTGTTGATAGCTCTGGTGACGACTGGAGCGATCTTGTTGGGTCTCCTAGCGATTTGTGTGGGAATGACGTGCTTCCGACATCCAGGACGCGATCGAAAGACCGGCGACAGACGGGCGATGATTCCCGGAACAAGTGGCGATACCAGTAGCGAGGGTAGCGTCACTGACTTGGCAATACCGCATCATGTACCGCATATTTTACCACCGCCGCCGCAAATGATAGCGCCGTTGCCGCCAAATAAGCGACAAGTTCGCAAGATTAGCGCAAAGCCTCGTCAACCGCCCAGAAAAGCTACCATGATTCCTGCAGCTGGTACGTTTTTTCTCATTCATCGCGTATTTTAAACAATTTCTTTCACACTTGCGAATTAGATAACATGATTAATTGCAAAAGATAATACGTATTAAAAGAATCGAGCCATTCAGTCTAATAAATTTAATTAATGCTCCCCCGCAGCGATACCAATGAATGACGATCAGCGCGATCGCTCCTTGACGGTAATGATACCGCGCGCTAAATACCGATCGGCACCGCAGTCGCCGCAAAATTACAAGGCCTGTATGAGTACGTTCGCCGCCGAGGAACACAAACTCATAAATTACCTCGACAATGGCGCGAACTGTCCGGGAAACAGAAAACCAAGTATATCCAGCATGAAGGACTGCAAGGAGGCTGATCTGCAAGGGGCAAGAAATCCGGTGACGCCCACGGGCGCTCTCGTTAGTGCCGGTTTTCAGGTACTGGTTCAGTTTTTTTATCATTTTCGCGACAAATCTAAGGAGCATGAGTATAATGTGACTTTAATTGTCGGTAGGTATCAGCGACGGTGACCCGTACCGTAGACGCCGAATCCACCTTGGCACGCTCCTGCGGCGAAACGACTGTAGAACCGGCGACTAAGGTACTGAGGAGCGAGGATCTACAAGTCGACCTTGACTCAACTCTGGCGCGCTCGTGCGGCGAGACAACCATCCAGGCTCCGACCAAGCTTCTTAGATTGGATCTAGGCGAAGCTGGCTCGACCCTGGCGAGATCCTGCGGCGAAACGACGATCCAGCCGCCGACAAAAGTCGCCGCCGCGCGAAGAAATAGCGTCAAGGACACTAGAGATAACAGGGATACCAGAGACAGCGCCAGCGAAGGTCACACCATGGCTGAGCGAGATTTAGGCAGCACACTGCGACTTCCGGCGCAGCATCCGCCGTTATATAGTCCAGACAGGGTAAGACAATTCATATCGATAGAAATACTTCCTTAATTGAATTATGAATTATAAAGATTTAATGTCTCATTAAAAGTGTCATCAATGTTGTTAAGCGATTTACTTTTTACAGACTAGCGATCGGGAGTCCAACTTCGATTCGCTGTAAACGCTCAAACGAGTACGAGTCACGACGTGCGAGAAGATTAACCGCGAACAAAACCGCTGGACGGTGTTCTCCGTAGATTTATTAATTATCATTTGTCGAAATCTATCGTAATCGAAACTATGAAAGATATCATATGTATTATTTCATGACTTCGTCTTATTTATATGAATGTATGTACAGTACAGATTTATTTGTTTCATATTTTTATTTACTAGTAATAATTTGGTATCGCGCCTGGTGCCAAAATTCGTCGAACGAAACCTTTCTAAATTACTTGATCGACAAATGCTTCTTAAATGAAAATTCTGCGCGTAATTTTGTAAAGACGGAAGATAAGCGCGCGTGACTCAACCCCGTGCCAAAATACAACCAATGAAATAAGGAAGGCTCCTCGAAGAAGTTCCTTCTTGCCTTCCTGTGCATGTCGTTTTTCACGAGATCGAGCAACTCGTCGCTGCAGGTGATTGAAATATTCATTTCACCAAATAGAATTTAAATACAGTATATATACATATACATATATATATTTGTATATATGTACAATAATTCGACTGATTGGTGGGCTTCAAATCACGCCATTAAGAACATTAAATTTATCACCAAAGCCCGTCTTTTTTTAGAAATATATATTTAAAGCTGGAGAAAATAATATTTCGATCGACGCAGCTTACCGTGCGCGTGCAAGCATGGTGCAACAGTGTCATAAATAATGGATGGCGCCAAGCCGTCGTGCTATTTGCACGACGAGAAAGCTCGATGTGTACATTGAACACGAAAGGAGAATATTTTTTTATTATTGTTGTTATTGTTTGTTTGTTTAGTCTATTCTCCGACGAAACGTGTTATGTTGCCCGGCTTCGTTACAAGGCTTTATTTCGGAGCGATTCAAATTGGCGATCGAGAAAAAGCATCGTTCGAATGTAAATTATCTATGTCATACTACTAATATATATACTGAACATTTATATGATATACGCGGTACTTTTTACAATATATTTATATGTCAGATAAATGCTAATTTCATTGTATATATCCAATGCCAAGAGCAACATTGGCGAAAATAAATTCAGCATCTCTAGTTTAGAAATTTATAAATTAAGGCAATCGTAAGAGGACAGTACTTTGGTATTCTACATTCGAGAAAAACCTGCTATTATTTCGACTCGAAGCCGGGACGAAGCCGCGGCAACATCACTGTGTCAAACTCGAAAGAGAGCATGTGAAACGCGTTATGATGTATTTACTGTTAGCTCAATAGAGATAGCGTAAGCAAAAATGTAACGAAGGACAGGTGTATCATGTATCAAGATTTTTTCCGTAAATCTACGTTTCGTCAAAAGATCGTTTCGTCCGAACGTGACGATTTAAATTCGATTTAAGAAAAAAAATGACGATGCTCATATCTTAAGTTTTGTTACTAACTTTGTCCTCCTTACGTCCAAATAAACCTTCCATTTATACGAACACATATACATATACATAGATATTATATATATATATGTATATATATACATATATATATATACACATTACCTTTTCTGTTGTACATAAACTCTCCTCCGGAACCTCTTCTACGTAATGCTACTGTAATTTTGTATACTTAGCGCATGTACACACTTATACGTATTTTTAATAAAAGTCAATAATATAATGGCATGTCTTAAAAACGTACCTGTTTGACATACTCAAGAAATTATTATCAACTTAAGTACTTAAGCTGATTTAATAACAATATTTTTGCACGCGAGATATATTATCCGTATTACGCATTATTATTATTATAACTACGAAATCTATTACTAAGATTTCATCTATTGCGCAAATTATTTGTCTTAACCCCTATCTTTCTTCTAACTTCCAATTATCCATATAAACTTTTCAAGTTTTGTAACACTTGTAATGTTTAGGATGCTCTAGATATAACACTGAATTTTCAACTTTTTATTTCGCTAGAATGAAAATTATCCTGGAAAATATCACTAAGAGCGAATTCGAAAAAATATACGCCAGAGAAAACAGAATAATTAGAAATTTAAAAAAAAGTATAATAGCGTCATGAATGATAAAAAAAAACAATTAGGCAAATGCTATGTTACGGATTAATCTATAATCATTGTAGGAACTATCACATTTATTATATAATAGGCATGCATCGATATAAGTTTACTAAAACGTTTTTATTAAAACATTTTATGTAAATCCCCTATAATAGATAATATATATATATATGTACTAATTATTTATTCTTGTAATAAATTTTTAATGTGTTGTACGTAAGTTTTGATATCTCAACCCATTCAGCTTTCTCGTACTCGCGTCGACGGCATAACGTTTCTGCACGGCTCACCGTAAAATCATAAACAGCGACTTGTGATTAATTTCCAATCAGCGGGTTTATTGTTTCGCAAATTCGATTATGTGTGCTCAACATTTATAGAAGCAATTTCGGGCGCGGCCCTTCGCGGCTCGTCTCGTCGTGGCAACATATACAGCCCGACGACTTCTTGCTGGGAGAAAAAGCGGCGACGTGCGCCGGTCCGCGTTTCGCGATTCGTCGCGGGCCGCGACTAAAACACGAGCCTAATCCACAAAACAAACCGATCCTCCAGAGTCCCATTCGAGACGCGATTCTTGGCGTACGCGATCTCTCTTATACGCGATGAAAGGCCCGATTCGTCGAAGGGTCCCGACGCGACGACAGAAAACTATCGCAAACGACTTTATTTATAACACCGACTCTTATTAGAATTTCGCCAGCCGTGGTAGCCGCCAAGTCGGCGGAAAAATTCAATATATTCAAGATATTCAAGATATACATATACAAAAATATTCAGTCGATGTGCGTTTTTGATAATTATACTTTTTTTAGAGCTACAAAATATGTACAACAGTTTAATTTTTAGCGGACAGGATACGTTGCCGTATGACTGTTATTAATGATTCGTCAACGACAATCCATACAACGCATTGCAAGATTATAGTTTTAATGAAAAAATTGAACGCGCGAGAAAATGAAAGCCACACATGTACGTTGTTGAACCAATTAAATCAACATAAACGCATGTAACGCTATACGGAAGAGTTGATTCGACAAAAAACCATGAGCACGACACCTACCTTAAATGACTTTATTTACGCCGCAGGTCCTTATTAGGGTTCCTCCATGCGTGGCAACCGCGACAGCAATTTAAATCGCATTGACCGCTCCCTTGCTTAACCACTTGTTTTTACAAACCTGAAATGCAGTATTTGCCAAGTTCCTTATGTTCTTTATTACATATAAAGGATGTTATATACATATATATACATATTATATGCTAATTTTTAAGAAAAAAAGTTAAGAGGAATTGCAATTTTTTCAAAATAGTGAATGTTAAATAATTGAACCTATATTCCTTTTAATTTACGATGTACGCACATTTATTAAAAAATATACTTTATTCTCGAGTTCAAATTTTGCTTCCTATTTTCAATCTCTATTTTTTCAGTTTATGGATTTTGAAGGATTTTAATAGGTTTTATAGGTATAGGAATTGTATTGTATGTTGAGCTCCTATTTTATGCCTCATATAGACAATGAACAGTTTCCCACTTATTATTAGAAGTTTAACAGAGGAACTTTCGGCAAAACTATAGATTAAATATAGTTTCAAAATAGGATAATCTGATCGCTTAAAGGCTTAAAGTATCAAAGTAAATATTAGATTGAACATTAAGATCGAAAGTAGGAGAAAAATTTCGACTCGGAAAGATATATGCGTGTGTAAAAATTTAAATCGTACCGTACTAAATAAATTTGCATTTGCTGTAGTAATAAAAGTCTCAGTAAAACTATATTTGATAGATTAAATTTAAAATTAAGTTGCGTTGAACTTTCAAAATATATACAGAATAAACAATATACAAGACATATATAGTATATAAAAAATCTTTCTAAAAAAACCGAGCACCGATTGCCGCACATATGCTTTGCAGCTACAAAATACTTTCTTAATTAATACTTTCCTAATTAAAATGAATTACAAAATATATTATATTATTATGAATGTTGGAGATAATTAATCGTACAAGCTGATAATTGTTCGTAGAGAATGTCACATTTCAAAGAAGGACATATACAGCGAATCGTGCCACTACCTGCCTGCTCGAATTTGTCGCGCGAATATAGTAATAGTACACGTACGTAGCGTAGAAAAACGCTAATTGTAAGATACCAATTAACACGTGAGTAAACTGACAATGGTATCTTTCGAAACTGAGATAATAAGAAAATAAACGCCGAAACAATTCTTGACCACGCTACAAAGTGAAGTGGATTAATTTTTAGCGTGAGCTTTTATTATTCGTTATTCTTACAAAATCCATCAACCGTGAAATTCTTGCGACACAATGTCGCAAAGCAATTGCCCGCGTCTTTGTTTGAGAATTTTCTGATCGGTGTTATGCATGACATTTTTTGTCAACTCGTCAATAAAACACAGTTAAAAAAAAAACATATATCATTGTTCTGTTCCATAATCTTTATCTGCATTGTCTCCGATAGAAAATAAATGGATTAATCTGCATTAATTAATCTACATATATATTATATTATCAAAGTCAAGAAATATTAAAGAGGGATATTAATATAATTTTCATGTCTATTGATATAAATTGAGTATATTGTACGAACAAATTTTTTGACAAATCAGAAAATTAGAGAAACGAATGTAAGAAAACTGATAAAAATGTCACTTCGCAAGTTGCATGTCCTCCGCAATATTTAAAAAACCGGTGTGCTCAAATTCTCAGCGCGTTGAAAAATTGAGAGATCTGATTCGTAAAGAAATTAAAAACAGATGTACACATCGGTAGTTTCGCACAAACGCGGAATTGGCAAAGCGCGTGTGTCGGTCCGAAAATGAAAACATGCTATTAGGAGTGAATCGTTAGAGCCCGCGCGTCAATTCCGAAAGAAATCGGAAATTTTATGCCCACCCTCCTCTCTCGGCCGACAGTCTTTTTATGCCATTCCGTCGCAACCCTTTGGAAGACCAAAAGCAGGTGACGTATACGCGAGTGCACGGCGTAGAAAAAGCACGTTGGGGAGAAACGGTGGGGATAAAGTTTCGTTGGCGTGCGCGCACCAGCCACTACTACCATTCGGATTGTTACCCCCCTCTTTGAGACACTTTACCCCGTCTCTCTCTCTCTCTCTCTTTACCTCGCCACTTTTGCCGAGTCATCGACGTTTGGATAAAGGGACTTTCTCTGTCGGTCAAAGGAAGAGGGGATGAAAGGGAGCTCGGAGTGACGCCCCCATAGACGTGAGCCCTAACGTTGGTGGGGATGAATGTCCCATCTTCCTCGCACCCGTCCCTTTCCACGTTCTTTCGTCTCTGTCATCAACCAGAGTTTGCCTTCCCTCTCTTTCCCACCTTCTCTACTTACTCCTTCTTTCTATCTCTCTATCTGGTACCGCCGGCTGCTGGCAGCGCGGAAGGGATCCAGGGCGAGGGGAAAGCCGGCCGTGAAATTAAAACATGATGAGGGGTCTAGATTGAGATGCGAGGGAGAGAGACGCGGTGAAAGAGTAAAAAAGAAGGAACGGCGAGGAAGACGGAGGCAGAGCGACACGCGAAGACGGAGACGGCACTAATGCCAGGGACGCATCTGCGAGCGGAACATAAATGAGAATCGATTTTGTGGGTGGCGATCGCTATAGTCTTTGTGCGCGCACGTCACACCTCGACAAGTGAGAGATTCCTCACTCGTTTAATTTTTTTTTTTTTTCTGAAAGGAAAATATACGCCTTACCCACATTAAATATTAAGAGAGAGAGAGAGAGTCTGGTTTTTTTACTTTTTAAATATTTGGAACATTATCATAAAAATGATATTGGAAATCAATACTTCGCTTGAATTGAGGATATTACCTATGATATTCTTTATATCTGTATCTATATAACTAAACATTTTTTGCTCGAATCAAAGTACGATATTTAATTCTACAACACGTTCGTGTTTATAGATTCGTCACTTTATTCTAGATTGCACGAATATAGTTGATCACAATGTCCGCTACATCACCACGGTCGCGCGAACGGTGTCCCTTTTACGCATCGCATGCCATGGAATAAATTGTCCAGAAATTTCTAAGATCGGCTCGCTTTGTAGGATTAGCCGAGCGCGACAGGCTACCAGCTACAAATCACCGGGATACCAGTCGCCAGTTACCACCTATCACGTTGCCGTACGACCGGACACACAGATATATACTGTGGAATTATTACGATTCGGTATTCCCCCCGTAAAGCTACATCGACGCGAACGAATCTTTGAGGCGGTCAACCACTTCATTGTACATTTCCCCCCCCCCCCCCCTGATAGTCGTACAGTTTGTAAACCAGGCGTGATTGCTCATCAACTATTTATAACGATCCTCTTGATCTACCGTTTCGCACTGTATTCATTCATTCGTCAAAATACTGCATCAAACTTTGTTGGAGAAAATCTTATAAGATTAATATTAAATGTATCGACATGTTAATATTTCTATGTATAATCTATTAAATATTGCATAACCTCTCTGGATAGACGAAGCAAATAATTTATAATAGTGTTGTTTAAATATATATTTATAAATAAACTATAAAAAAAAACTCGACTCAAAACTCGTCAAGGGAACTCTGAATGTTAATAAATAAAGAAAACAATTCAAAGTTTTTCATTTAACTCGAGGAGAAAGAGAGGGGAAGAGGGGAGAGGGCATATATTCGCCGTTTGAAATTGCATGGTCGAATAAACAACGAACAAAGTCATACATCAAGATACATCCCCGGGATATTCGCAGGGGCGTAACTTGTAAGTATTGTACAGATGCTCTTTAGTAAAGAGACGAGAGAATTCGTATCACCCATCCGCGGGTTAAAGAATCCGAATAGCCATAAACCGACAACGTCCTTCGTGTTCGAATTTTCTGTGAAATCCTTTTCACGCGATTGGTTACGCGGACGATCGGCATTGATGCGGGACGGATAGTTTGCGGCGAGGGTGAGAAGGAGAAGGTGACGGAGGAGCGCCGAGTTCCTCTCGGTTCTCTCTCTCTCTCTCTCTCTCTCTCTCTTAGGATACGCCCGATGGCACGAGATTTTGGTCCATAGATCACGGCGGGTTCGCTCTCTATCCTCCTTTTCAGGAAGCGGCACAATGCTGACACCGATGCTCTCTCTGCCGTTATAGGCAGAGCCGACCCGGTCGCGGCCCTGTCTCGACAAAGGATGCGAAGTCGGCCATTGTGCGGGTGATTTGGAACCTTGGGATAGAGGCCTTCCCTCTTTCTGCCGAGTTACCGAGATGTCTTCATTAGGTCCCACTTCGCCGCTTCGGGATATAGAGAACTGCGGCTCGTTACGATCCGGTGAAGAGGAGCAGAGAACATCCGAGAGGACCAGCAGCACACTGAATTGTTCGACCGTAGAATGGATGGCGTTAATGCGGTGCGAGGAAAGTTGCGCGCGTTTCTGAAGAGATTTTTCGAGATAATGAGGGCCGTGTAATTGTTTAACGCGGTAAAATCACACTAAAGACGTCCCTTTTCTCTTAAAATTTCAAGGAGCATTTTGAGAGGAATGCAGTCTAAATGCGATTAAATCAACGACAAGATTTTCTCACGACACCAAAAATGCTCTCGTGATTTAACAAGCTACTCCGTTCACTGGCGGATAAACTTATCTATTTTCCAGAACACTTAATGTCATCTGTCAAATGTCATCGTTGCTACTTACGCACCAGTGGAAATCTTTATGGCGAATAAAATCAATCAGTTGTGCGATTTTCTTTACATTTTTCGAGTCGCAGCGTGTGCGGTTTCCAAAGGAAATGTGTGCAATTTGCGGATATTCATGATGAACGTCCGTGCGATGAATGGTACAAAGCCGGGACATTAGCCGGATGGATCCTGTCATTTGCCGGGATTTACCTGCCTTTCGACCTTTTTTGGTACGACATTTAGCCCTTCCCCTGCCGCGAGACGTCGCAAGTCAGGCTCGAAATGACAGCTTCTCTACCAGCGGCAAAGCCGACAGATCCGCCCCGGCACGCAATTCATCGCTTCCGTCGTGAACATTACATTTAATCGGTACCTTATAGAGTTCGTCAACCTTGTTCGATTTTTTCGCCCGAAATGCGTCATGTTGAACGTAATAAACATAGTGGCGTAAAATAAATAGCGATATCGGTCTTGCACAGAGTGCAAGATCAATTGGAAGATAAATTCTAAAAAGCAAAGACGTAAATATTTTGCTTTTATGTATAAATTTTGAAAAGTACAATTAATTTTTCTCATGTTGTATATGTTTTTCTATTCTCTTCCTTTCTCTTTTCCTTTTTAAATATTTATCTTCCTTTGCTATATATTTTTCTTATTTTATTATAAAAAATAGTTTTTTTCAGAAATGAACCAATTGTTATTACTATTATTGAATTTCGAGAGATTCTGTATAAGCAACGGATACAAATGAAGCGAGGCTTTCTCACATCGTAATGTTCGGAATGTCGCAAAACAATTTCAAGGATCCGAATAATTAGCGTCGATATATTTTAACGCTTCAGCTGTAAACTCGCGCAAACATGTAGCAGAAGCTTTGTCACACATCTAATTAAATTCGTGGCGAGATGCCATGGTCGACGATCGCCTAACCGATCGGACGGTCTTTTTGGCGGCATCACCGATTTCCGAGAAACCCACAGATGGACCTTCGGACGGTCGACCGATCGAAACAGGAAATACCCGAGTCTCCGTCGTGAGACCAAACACGACAAATCTATCGTGTGATCGTAAATGTCATAAATTTCACCGAGATAAAAATCGGTAGAACGCAACCGCGCGATAAATTATCGAGTAGTCGAAAACAAATTTATAGCCCATAATCTTAAGGGCTATAATAAACCGTTCGTTAATAATAAAAGAGCTTGTTTCCTATAAAGAGTTTACTTTGTAACTTAAGTTCATAAAATAGTTCTTCTTAATTAACGAGATCGACAAGATGTAAGATAGTTCAGAATATCAGACGGGGGAGCACAAGAATTTATGTTTAGAAATGTGTAATCTTAACTGCCACATAATTTTAATAACGTAATTTTAATAACGTAAATCGCGCGCGATTTTAGATTAGAAGGCTTAGATAGAAAAGCTAATCTTCCTTGCGACATCCGTTTCGAGATAAGTGTCTTTAGTCAGAGATGTCATATCGATGGGACCATAGTAAAATACCGACGAAATCCGATTTTTCACGGTCGCCTAACATTTAGCGCCCCTCGAATTTTGTTGTTATGCTGAATTTTTCCGGCTTACCTTCCTTTTACTCTCTATTCTTTTTTCTTTTCTCTCTTTCTCTCTCTCTCTCTCTTTTTCTCTCGATTTGTGGAACGTGTCGCGCGAGCAAGGACCCGTGTGCAGAGTGAAGCGTATCTAGCGGGGCTGATCAGCCGGGAAATCACGAGGTTCGGAAGGCGTAACAGAACCCCGTACGATCCATTCGTTTTCCTCGATTTTCACGCCCGAATCGTTACGACAGGTTCGAAACCGCCTCGAATTTTCGAACGGCGATAATTTCCCCGGAACGTTGACTCCGTCCACCTTATAGCCCGGTCCATTCGTTACAGTGGCTTCGTATAGCGCTCGTGTCCCGGGACCACGACCCCCACACGCCATATCGTGTATAAGCGGACGGCGGACGTAATTAGCGCCAGTTCGATCCCTTTGTGTTATTCACAGGGCGTCGAGAACAAGATGATTACCGGTTCTCGGCACAGGATCCTAGCATAGGCGTCGCCGGCCTGTTTGAAAATGAAAAATCGCGTATCCCTCCCTCCTCCCCTCACACTCTCACCCCCAATATGTTTCCTTTGTACATTCGAGAAAACCGATGATATTTCTCGACTCCCTGTACGAACGTTTCTCTTTCGTTGTAAAATAAATATCCCGATTTCGCATATATACGAATGTTGTAATTTGCGAGAAGTAAGAAGCATGTAATAGCGAAGTATTCGTACAAAATTTATCAATTTAAGCATTTACGATTTTTTTCGACGAGTATGTCGAAGAGGATTCGTATTGTTCGTATGCCACGGAGCATATATAATGAAATGAGTCGATGATAAAGCGCAGCGCCAAGTAGCGTGAAGATCCCTTTGCTACTACAATGTGCGGGCAATAATTACGATATCGAGTTCGCAAGCAGGACAAGGAAGGACGAGAGAGCGTGGAGAAGTCGGCGAAATGAAGGATGAGAGCACCGAGCCAATAAGGAATCAAGCGTGGACCCCCAACATCATAATTCATCTTCATCGGCTGTGCCAGGTTGCCCAACTTTCCGGTGGATTAGCAGTCCGCCTCGCGCACATAATGATCGTGTCGACGACGGTGGGTACAACGAAGGCAGCAGGTAGCGGCAAAGGCGAGAAGCAAAGAAGAATCAATTTTGGTTTTTCTCATCCTGATCATCGTCGTCGTCGCCGTCGTCGTCGTCATAGTCATCGTTGCAACCTTCGCAAGAAGCAACGGCAGATAGAGCAAACAAGGAACAAAGGGCCCCTCGGGGTGACTTGCGAAAGTCCCCTACGGCGGCTTCTTACGCTCCTGAGCGTCATGGGGGCACGTTGGACGTTCATAAAGCCCGCTAGGGGCCTCACCGTGGAAAAACAATGAGGCGGCCCGATCAGGCTCGGGCTCGCTCCGCGGCCTCTCTGATTCGCCATGAAGCCAACAAGAAATTGACTACGATGGCTGCTCTCGCTTTTACCGTCGAATGTGCCAGCGGCGCATTCTCCTTCTTCGGGTTCTCCTTCTCGTCTCGAGAAACGAGGAGGATTCCCCGCAAGCTTCTCTTGCGACTAATCGTCGCGCGATAAAAAAAATTCTTCGACGATTCGTCGGCTTTTAGAAAAATAATGAACAAAGTCGCGGTTGAAGGTAAAGACAATCGAACATATACGCGTCCTTTTATTTTCTCCCGCAAATTTGTTATCCGCGAAAGAGATATCGCGAAAGCGTTTCAAATTTCGTAGCGCGCGATGCATGCAGCTAAACGGAGTGTGAATTTTCGCGAGACTTCTTCCGAAAACTTCGGCTCCTCGCTAATTCACAAGCGATCTTATCTCGAGATCTCACTTGGGAGCAGGCTACTAACTCTCGACACCTCGGTGGTAACTTCTCGCTCTCGGTCGTTCCCTGTCCGTTTCGGACGCCCTTCGCCAACGCTGTGTTACGCTCTTTCTCTTTCTCTCTCTCTTTCTCTCTCTCTCACTCACTCTCTCACCGAGATACAGCGAACAAGACACGGGTAAGAGGTAGAGAGAGCTTCTCTCGCGCGAACATATCTCAACCTCCACCGTGCAGATCGGCCGAACAGATAGGCGGCAGAGGAACCACCAGCGTTTTCTTTGCGACGAGCTTCGGCAAAGTCGAAAGTGTTCTGGAAAGCGTCCGGTGACGTAAATCGTAATTCATCGGCTTTTCTGTGATGCCGCGCGCGGAATGTAAAAATGAAGCCGGTCGATGCCCCCCCGCCGATATTTCGGCACGATTTTTCTATTCAGCATTGAATCTCATTTTTTTTTTCCCTGGCTGCCGGTGTCTGTATACATCCAGGAAAAGGGAAAAAAGGGAACATACGTGGAGAAAACAAGAGTCAGGAATGCGGGCCGAGCGAACGAGAGAAGGGAGAGGAACCCGGTAAATGGGGCTGTAAATCTGGCCGGCAGACCTATTATAAGTTTATTACCGACTTTCCTCGACGCGCGACACTTCTTCGGATACAAGCCAAGAGTCCGACTCAAAACCTGTTACACTCACGCGCGGTACCTGCCAAGAAAAAGGAGAAAGAGAGAGACGGAGGAATAGGAGGTGGAAGATGATGTTATGTATCAGGGGCCATTAGTTATCTTAGTTTACTGAAAAAAATTGTTATGGCTTTCGAGCTGTTTGGCCAGTATCCGTCGCGGACAATAAAGAATCTGAGTTAGTTATACATGTCATATTTTCCCTTTAATCCTTTTAAATATAAAATAATAAAGAAATCGATCTTAGAGACTGGAATCAAGGAACGATATTCAAATCATATTCATATATACATATATAGCTATAATTTTCTCTTGTGCGTATTATTCTATTATTAAGATGAAAGATGCTAAAAACGGCAATATCTTAAGAAACGCAATCGTATTGCCAAAAATTACGGAGCCAAACTGCCGTTCTCTTGATTATACGGAAGTAGCTCGACCCGCAACCGTTTGATTTTGTAAATCACGATGCAGTAATTATTCGGCGTTGACTCAAAGCGAATTCTCTCTGCTCGCGCGGCTACTTCGATTCACGGCGCGTTGAGTTTTTCGAGCATGCCGGATATTCGGGCCCCACTGACGGCCTCACCGAGCGTTTCCCCGTGACGGAGGTGGAGCGAGGGGCCCCGAGGGTTTAATAACACCGTGAGTCCCGGCATAACCGACCGAGACCGACCGAGCCCCTCCCCCCAACCCCTTTTGGCATATATATAGCAATTAGGCCGTGGAACGTCTCTATCCCGAGCCGCGGCGGCCTTCCCAGCCATGATTAGAGGACATACGCACGCGGTGGGGGCCCGGTTGAGGGGCCTTATGCCGTCCAACCACGAGATTAAGGTCTCTTCCACACTACCTCCCCCTTCAACCGCCTTTCCTTGCCTTCCTGCGAAGAGCACAGCCTGCAGCGGCACAGAACGCGTCGGTTTGAATTTCGACGCGTGACAACCTCGTAATACCCGATATTTATGCGACGCTGGTGATCAACCAAGGACAAGTCATGTTTGCGAGAAGTGGATAATTGCGTAATCCGTCGTTTCTTTTTTTTTTTTCTTGCACGGGAGAGGGCCGAATATTTTTAGAGCTTTCGGATCTACCTACGCGGAAAAATTAATAAAAAACAAATAATGGGTAAAAATCAATGACGAATAAAGATATCTATCGAAAGCGATGTATATTAATAATTTTACCCGAGAAAACCTAATTCATAATAATTTTAGAACCATACGAAGAATGTCGAAATTAGCTATGTCGCGAGCGTCGCCTTAGGAGCGACTTAACATATGAAAAAGACATCATCTGGTGAAGGTGAAATAAGGATGAGATTAAGCTTGCGGTTAGAGATTCAAAGGAAGACGTAAATAGGACCTCGATGATGCCAGAGCCTGGTATCTTTACAAAGATACCGATACAAGCGACCGTAGAAAGGATACATAAATAAAAGACAGGTGCATTTTTCAGTCCCTAAGAAGGATAATCCGTCTAGGATGAATCTAGCAATTTTTCGTGTATCGATTTGACGTTTTCCATTTTAAGCCATAATTAAAGACACTCTCGATTTCTATCTCTCTCTCTCTCTCGATACCTATCTCTTCTATATTATCCTTCAAAGTCCGTGAATCATACAAAAAAGTAAATACTATACAAAAAAAATTAATTACCGTATAAAATTAAAATTTATAAAATAATGAAAGGTTTAAAGCAATTATCGAAGATAGTATCAACTTCCGTGCTGGCTAAATTTCAGAGTAGAAGCGCGCACGAGAGTTTTATCAAAGATGTCGGCAGCCTTGTCGAGAAGAGTAAGCGCGGCTCTCTCGGGCTTCGTCTTCGGGAGGTCTTCGCGTGGGGCGAGGCCACCATGTTTCTCCCAGACTCCGGCTCTCCTCGCTTCTCCGTTCCTCTAACGACAGCCCGATCGCATCGTCCTGCTCTTGGACCCGGCGTGCGAGCATCGGCCACCTTGGGGCGCCCCCGGGTGGCGAATGGACCAACCTGCCTGCCTGCCCTACGCCACCTCAGTTCTGATCTTCCCCGTCTCTCCCTTCTTTTTTTCTCTCTCTTTTCACGTCGTCCCTTTCCTCTCTCTCTCTCTCTCTCTCTTCCTCTCTCTCTCTATCTTACACCAAAAATTATTCAATTTTTCTTCGATAATCGAATCAAGCAACGTTCGTTCTTTTCACAGAAACAGCTGTCTTTCAATAATTTCGCGGAAACTTTACATAAAAGCTAAAGAGATGATGCTTCGTTATAAGTACTTGTCTGAAACTCGACAGGACTTGTCGTTTAATATCGCGGAATCGTTCGTAGCTTGCGCAGGGCGTCGTGTTCAGCACACCATTACCTCGCTTCGACAATTCGTCCGATTTGAGCCGCGTTCGACACAGTGGTCGAAACGGCAGGAGAGAATGCTCCTGTCGTTTTCCCACGCCCAAATGTCGGCGTGGCCCTGTAATAATAAAGAGGCGCCGCCGTTGCGACCGCCGCATGTACATCGACGGCTCGTTTCGTGAGGATCTTTTTCGGGGGGGCCCCCCTCCCCCCCCCGGGGGGGCCCCACCGCCGTGCGTCGTGCCGCCGCGCTCTGCTCCTCGATCCTGGAGTCCCGGAGTATCGAGTCTCCCGGCTCACGAAATCCCAGGAAACGAGGAACAAATTATCTCGTCAGACGGCGCGGACGCACACCGGTTTGAAGCGACGAGAGGATCGGGGGCTCGTTGGCTCGGGGCGTTGAGGGAACGAGAAGGGTCCGCGCGCGCCCCCTCCTATACGGGAATATCGGCCGTCCCGCTTCCTCTCCCCGTATATATATCGTTCCGTGCGTTCGCTACGAAACCTCGGCTGTCCCTTTCTATCCGCATAACCGTCCCTCGTCCTCGATAACTAACTGACCCAACGCCTAGCGCCCCGCGTGTCGGCACAGGCGGCTCCTTTCTTACCTGATGAACGCGTACAGGCACACACGCACACTGTTCGTGAGCCCAGCCGTCACGCCAACGACGTGCAGAAGAGGATGATGAGGTACGAGGGGGATGAAGGGTGGGTGCCGGTTAATGAGCTAGAACCACGGGGGGCTCGGAAACGGGCCTGCGAGGCTCCATCGGCTTTCTGGGAAGTCACGAATCGCAGCCTCCTCTCTGGCCGCTCGTGTTACGTTTCCCGCGTAAAGGCCCGCCACTTCTTACGGCCCCTCGCCCTCTCGCCTTCTGTCGTTAAGTCAAGCCGAAAAGGCACGCGTGATCTATAGGAACCGTAAGCATTCCGGCATTTTTACTCTCGTTTACGATGACTTTGCCGAATGTCGAATAATCTTATCCGCGTATGACGGCGAAATTTGGTTCTCGCGATCCTTTTACCGTTTAATATCCTTTCATTTCGTTATGCTCCGATAAACAGTAATTACAATAGGGCTTAAATATTTTGCACATTACGCGAGTAAACTTTGACAAAACTAAAATTATGACATCACAACCAAAAAGAAACGATGAGATTCTTTAAAGATGGCATACATTTCGACGAAAGAATAAGACCGTTTCCAAAGAGCCAACATGCTCATTAAATTTTACTCGATATTTAACATATTTTACCGGAACCCCCGAGTGTCGAAAGATCAATAACGATCTGGAAGAAAAATCTTTACAAACGGCGCGTTCGTAGCTGAGATTTAATGAAACGAAATGAGATAGGCCGCGCAAGAGAGAGAGAGAGAGAGAGAGAGAGAGAGAGAGAAGAATGGGAAAACGTTGACACGAAGTAAAGAATGAGAGAAAAGATCTGTGTGGCAAGAGTGGGATACACCTGACCAACAGGTACCCGGTGAGGTCCCCCATAAGCAATCCCATCATTGGCTCGGCCTACTCTCCCACTACCGCGCGGAGGCTAAAGGGTTTCAGACTCTTCCCTTTCTACAGTCAGCATCCAATATCTTACTGCTAGGATGCAAGCAACTTGAGATGTAAATAACGAGAGTTTGATGCTACGAGACACCATTACTTTATTTTATTTTATTCAATTTCTCGTAGCATTTACTATGAAACTCGGAAACTTTTGCTGCTAGAATGTTGAAACAATCATTGATTTCTTTTATCTTGCTCGTACGATCCGCATTCAATAATATTATTAATTAACGATTTGGAAAAAAATGCAATACATATATTTTTAATATACTTCAATGTATTACAAAATATGATAAAAAACGATTCGATAAAAACATTATACGATAAAAATAATCTCAAAAGAATTAGAAAATATATCTTGTGACAAAACTTGCAAACATTTCTTTGGAACAGGGAAAACGATTATTATTCCAATTCCGAGTAGTAATAGCATCTCGATAACGCTGTCAACACAGTCCAGAGACGTGAAAAGAGAGATGAAAACCAAGGAGAAGGAGCTGGGAGCTCTCGCGCAAAAGGAAACCCTTAGCAGGAAGAAACGTAGAGTGATCCTCTTATGCGTCGCTTGTAACGAGCGCGGCGTTGTTGCCGGCTCGACTGTACTCGCATATAGTGCATGTAACACGCGTCCCTTTTTGTTTACACTGGATAACACGACTACCATGAAGCGAGGTAACCACTTTTTGCCGCCTTCTCTCAGGAGCAGTCCTGTAAAACGGATCGATTGGACGTAGCCGTACTCGCATATCGGCACTCTGTCGATTTTAACGACCGCACGGTCCATTCACTCCGACCGGACGTACAAAGCGCTCTTGGCTTGACAATTCTATTTCTTGCCTGTTCTCTCTACGCCACATCTAAATAGCCGGCTACGGCGATTCAAAAAGTCGACAAAACGTATCGATCGGACACGGCCAGAGAGGAGGCAGGAAGTCACGCTTGTCGCGCGATATTCCAAAGTATACGTTCGTGGCTAATAAACGTTTTAACGCTTCGATAGCGCGCGATCATCCCTCTCGAATTTCATACTATTTATACACTCCTTTTGGCAATAAACATATATGATGACAAACATTCATCTGCTTTCGTAAATCGAATTTTTCGAAAGGTTTTTCGGAAAAATGTTTAGAATTCTATTAGCTTGAATGAATATATCATTCTAATAATTTATGAAGCGCGTCAACAAAAAAACGCGATTAATATTGTATATGCATCAACGCTTATAAACGATGAAGCATCGATATTGGTCGCCGGGAGCGAGATGATTAGGGCGGCGCTGATTCGCAAGAACAAGCAAGCTCGAGCCGATATACCTAAAAGCCTGCCGTAGATTGGCCGGTCGTTTGACGATAATTAGGTCCCGCGGAACGTAATCTCGCCTCCTCGACGCTGCCGAGGAAGCGACCGGCAAAATCAACAAAATAATGAGTAGTCACGGGTGTTTGTCGGCAAACGCGAACGTAACGCGGTACGCGGCTGATGATGAGGAGGGTCCTCGGCGGAGAATTACATGGACGTATGTTGGGGGGACAAACGGCTAGCAGGTTGAAGAGAACAACCACACCGAGTCGACGGCTAGTTAATGACTCTCTATGCACTTCATTCCTTTCTCACCGGTGATTATCGGGCCGCACATCATGTCATCCTCAAGATCGATATATATATTTAGCGTTACGACGATGTCATTTTCATTTTCAAAAATCGCGAATGGTCACGATCATTATTTCCCTGTCATAATGTATCGATTATTTTGTCTTTTGAGTAAAGCAATGAACCCGATTGTATGTTTCAAGAACTATTCATGCATATAATATGTCTGAGACATCATGTCGAGAGCATTGGATGTTTAGCTAATTCATGCTATTGTTTAAAAAAATTTTGATGCCGTAATAAAAGCAGATATAGAGAAGGAAAGAATAGGAGAGAGAATAGAAGATATTTTTAACGAAATATAAGCTCATTAATCTCGGACAAAATAAGTTGTTATAAGAACTGATGAGAGGCGCACCCTCGCATAAGATCTTCAGTTGTCTCACACGTGCTGCGCGAGAACACGAAACCAGAGGCCCGAAAACGCGAAGAAAGGCATGATATGTGGACAGTAGGCGGATGAAATCCATGGAATTCTGGCCGCCGGGTGACCAGACTTTTCTCTGGTTAGTTTGAGACTTTGAAAAATTTGCGACCGTTCTAGGACAAGGCTCGCTAAGAGAAAAAGAAAACACTCGATGCCAGGCATATGGTAAAAATTCATACGGGGCTACCGGAAGCTAAACACTCTGAAAAGTTGCGTCAAACACGTGTGTTTTTGTTTGCCGAAGATGTTTGCCGATAGATTTTTCATGGGTAAGCGAATTCTTTATGGGAAATCGAATTTTAAAATATATACAAGATATCGTATAGCAAAAAAAAAAAAAAATAAATAAAAATCTAGAATATACTGATTTTGTAAATCTAGAATAATTTTTCTTAAAAAAAAAACGTGATTCTTCAGCAAAATTGTTTAAAAAAATATAATATAAATGTGACGAGAAAGAAGACAAGAGACTGTTCAAATAAATTATCATTAATAAATTGTAACGATAAGATTGAAATTATTATTTCGCTGCAATTCAATTTAACTTTGAACAAACGCACGTAGCTATTTAATTTATTTCATATAACACGATATAACATCGCGAATAATCTCGAAATCAAAGATAAGCTCGATTTCATCAACTGTCATTTCTACACGACAATTGTTTTCGATACTCGTTTATACTACATTTATATAAAAGCGCATTCGAGAAAGAGAAAGATTCGTCCTTTTCCGATACACCCACGCGCTTTCCTTCGCGGGAACGAGACGAAAGATCGGAAAGGACCGAAGGTGGGAGTCAGGGACGGCTGGTGCTAGTTGAGTTGTCGAGCTGACACGCGTTCTCTCTCCTCGTTCCACCATCGTCGCACCGATCGTCTCTCTTCAACCTACGTTTCCGAACCCCGCGTGTACGCTCCCTCTCTCCTTACTATCCTTCCCACTATTCCCGGATTGAGATCCGCCTCTCTTTCTCTCCCGCATCATCTCTCGACCGTTTTTCCCGTAGCTTTTTCGTTTCCTCTCTCGCTCTCTTCCCCCTTCTCCGCCAGAAGCATCCGTTTATCCTCCTCGTTCTCACGTCGAATTTTCCTCTCCGCGTTTCTTCACGACCTCTCTGTCGCACGCCTACCCGACAACACAACCGCATCCACCGCCACACGCCCGACTTCTCTCCTCCTCGACCGATGCTCTCTCCCGATGGCTATGGTAGAGGTGGTAGTGGTAGTGGTGGTGGTGGTGGTAGCGATAGTAGGGTGGTGGTAGAGTCTCAGTACCGCCATATCCGCCAAAGCACAAGCACCGTGATAGGGTTCGCATACACGTTCCGACTCGCGTCTTTCCGAAGCGGACAGCCTCGTCATCCTCGCGCGCGCGTTTGCCGTCGGAGAAGACGGGGAACGAGGGGGATACACATTTTTTTTTTTTTTTACGTTACGCGAACACGGACACTGAAATCTAATGTGTGTCCGAGTGTCTCGATTCCGGGATAAAATTAAGTGTCGCGCCGGGTGTTATCGGCAGGCAGCGATCGCTGCGGTGCGCGAATGCGATATCGCTCGTTCGAGGGGTGGTGATCAGGAATGCGATCGCGAGGACGTTTGACGTTGCGCCGCCGGAAGCAATCTGATTGCGGTGAACGTGCTCTCGATTCGCGCGAACGGTGGGCGTCGTCGCGCATTAATCGCGACGATGGTGATCGATTGACGCCGCCTTATCCGATAGATCTGTCGGTTCGAGGTCGCTCGTGTGACGATAATACGTGACTTCGCGATACGCACCGGGGATATCAGTGATCGCCAATCGAGCTTGGCCCGCATGGATTAACTAACGAACAGTGTGAGTCACCGTATTCGACGGCCAGTGAAAGGAAAGTCTCGCGGACGAGTGTAAGCGGAGCTGTTGGATATTAATTTGGATCCGTCGGCGAGGAACGATCGCCGATTCAGTTCGTCAAAGACAAAGTGAAAACAACCTTTACGGACGAGGATCTTACGAAAACGTTGTAGAAATCAGGAAAACAACATTCCTAAGAAACGTGCGACGTATGCGCTGTTGGAAACTCAGCAGGAGTTTGGTTCTCTCACAGGTGCCGACGGGTCTGTCGACGCAAAAAAATACGTTCGTTTCCGGTCCAATTTTCAGACACGAAAAAATGCTAACAATTTGAAAAGTGCGTCACAGGATATACCAGGTAGAAATAATCGGTCTACCACGATTACCGCAAGGACAAACGACGGATAATTGTTGCGATAACGCGTATAATCACAGTCTCCCTTCAAGGACGAGTGGTCGGCTTCCTTGAAAACGGACTATGTCCGCCGTTATCGCCCGTCGTCCGTACTATCGGTGCCGTAAGCAGGGTGCCAGATCACGGACCGATCTGCCTTGATCCTGGAAGAGGAGGGTGGCAATTTCCTGACGCGACAGCTGGCTCTGACAGCGGCAACAGCAGCAGCAGCAGCAGCAACAGCCGCCGCGGCCGCCGGCAAGATGCCGGAGAAGGAGGTCGCTTATCAGGAGGCATTCTCGATGCTGCCGCCACCGCCGCCGCCGCATCATCCGCATTCGGCCTTCCACGCGACCTTATATTCGCACCCTCATCCGGCGCCTCCGCCACCGTTTCATCCGCATCACGGGCCGCCGCCGCCGCCGCATCCGGCCACTTGGGAGCATCACGCGGCGGCGGCGGCCGCGGCCGCCGCGGCCGTTGCCTTCCATGCACCTCACCCGTAAGTTTTATTCATCTTCATTTACTTCAAACAATTCTATACAAATGTCAATACGCTCAACTATCAAGCGCGAATTCGAGAAAAAATGAAACGAAAAATTGTATTGAAAATTCGAGTTTTATTAGAGTTGAATTTCAATACTAATATAATCTGGAAACTGAAGCAAATTTGAAAGAAATATTCCGGGGACGAATTTTTAGATTTTTATTTCAACCCGTTATTAAATATTATAAGAAATCTCTAATTTTGCCGTTGCCTTCCATGCACCTCACCCGTAAGTTTTCATCTTCATTTATTTCAAACAATTCTATACAAATGTCAATACGCTCCACTATCAAGCGCGAATTCGAAAAAAAATGAAACGAAAAATTGTATTGAAAATTCGAGTTTTATTAGAATTGAATTTCAATACTAATATAATCTGGAAACTAAAGCAAATTTGAAAGAAATATTCCGGGGACGAATTTCTAGATTTTTATTGCAACCCGTTATTAAATATTATAAGAAATCTTTAATTTTGCCGTTGTCTTCCATGCACCTCACCCGTAAGTTTTCATCTTCATTTATTTCAAACAATTCTATACAAATGTCAATACGCTCCACTATATCAAACGCGAATTCGAAAAAAAATGAAACGAAAAATTGTATTGAAAATTCGAGTTTTATTAGAGTTGAATTTCAATACTAATATAATCTGGAAACTGAAGCAAATTTGAAAGAAATATTCCGGGGACGAATTTTTAGATTTTTATTTTTCAATCCGTTATTAAATATTATAAGAAATCTTTAATTTTGCCGTTGTCTTCCATGCACCTCACCCGTAAGTTTTCATCTTCATTTATTTCAAACAATTCTATACAAATGTCAATACGCTCAACTATCAAGCGCGAATTCGAGAAAAAATGAAACGAAAAATTGTATTGAAAATTCGAGTTTTATTAGAGTTGAATTTCAATACTAATATAATCTGGAAACTGAAGCAAATTTGAAAGAAATATCCCGGGGACGAATTTCTAGATTTTTATTTCAACCAGTTATTAAATATTATAAGAAATCTTTAATTTTGTCGTTGCCTTCCATGCACCTCACCCGTAAGTTTTATTCATCTTCATTTACTTCAAACAATTCTATACAAATGTCAATACGCTCCACTATCAAGCGCGAATTCGAAAAAAAATGAAACGAAAAATTGTATTGAAAATTCGAGTTTTATTAGAGTTGAATTTCAATACTAATATAATCTGGAAACTGAAGCAAATTTGAAAGAAATATCCCGGGGACGAATTTCTAGATTTTTATTTCAACCAGTTATTAAATATTATAAGAAATCTTTAATTTTGTCGTTGCCTTCCATGCACCTCACCCGTAAGTTTTATTCATCTTCATTTACTTCAAACAATTCTATACAAATGTCAATACGCTCCACTATCAAGCGCGAATTCGAAAAAAAATGAAACGAAAAATTGTATTGAAAATTCGAGTTTTATTAGAGTTGAATTTCAATACTAATATAATCTGGAAACTGAAGCAAATTTGAAAGAAATATTCCGGGGACGAATTTCTAGATTTTTATTTCAACCCGTTATTAAATATTATAAGAAATCTTTAATTTTGCCATTGTCTTCCATGCACCTCACCCGTAAGTTTTCATCTTCATTTATTTCAAACAATTCTATACAAATGTCAATACGCTCCACTATCAAACGCGAATTCGAAAAAAAATGAAACGAAAAATTGTATTGAAAATTCGAGTTTTATTAGAATTGAATTTCAATACTAATATAATCTGGAAACTAAAGCAAATTTGAAAGAAATATTCCGGGGACGAATTTCTAGATTTTTATTGCAACCCGTTATTAAATATTATAAGAAATCTTTAATTTTGCAAAGTCATTATAATCGATCTGTACATATACCTCTCTTTTTTGCATATAATTGTCGAAATTGCTCATAATTGCCTATCTCGGAATTATAATACCTTTCGTGATTATAATTTTTCTTTCCTATAGTTAAGTAAAATAGTTACGATTAGATATGGATCAAGATATTCTATCATTGCCATATAATCATACACGTTTTCAACTTGGCGCACATCGCGATCGATTAGAATTAGAAGTTTACGTTTTATTGTGCATTATCCCTTCGTATGAGACATGAGATAGGCCATAATATTGGTTTGCAGACTTCGATCAAACCTTGTTAATAATTAGTTCATTCTCGATATGAAATCTCGATATAATTTCCATGCAAGCGAAAAGACGTTAATTTATGCGTACTCGTCTATAATTTGCACGTGCAAGCGTACACCGACAATTGACTCCGTTATATTTTACGTAACATGATTACGTATAACGAAAACCAATGATTTTACTCGTATTTGCATAAACGGTGATCTACGTTAATCGTCGCAATGAGTAATACCTACATCGCGCCGCTGCGAGCGAGAAGCGAGAAGTGTTAACAAGAAGCTTCGCGACAGGAGAATTGGCGCCGATCGGCAAGCGGGACGCTTCAAGTCGGATCGAACGAAAGGAGCGAAAGAAGCTCGGCGAAGAATCGCGTTACCCCGACGGAATAACGTCTTAATCGAGTTAATTAAAGCCTCCTCGCATGTTTTCATGTTCCGCGAACACGACACGCGATTGCACGCAACGAGATTACCTCCTCGAGCGGGGCTAGTTTCTCTCTCTCTCTCTCTCTCTCTCTCTCTCTCTCTCTGGGATGTGGAAAGACGCAATAATTAGACGCTTCGACGCGGCGTGAACAAAGCTGCGGTTTCCTTCCTTTCAGCGCTTCATTTCCACCGTGGAATTGCGGTATCTCGTCGAAAGGATAATAGAGCCTCGGCTCTATTATTCTCGATAAGAGACTAGGTACGCGAGGTAACTGAAACTTTGTCAACAATACGGCACACGCGTACACGCGAGTAACAAAATTGCGTGATGTATGTATATTTGTTAAAAATATAAAAATGTTTTGTATACGAGTTTATAACGCCGGACGTTTCGATATTACAAAACCGCCGTTAATCCACATCTCACGCACACCGCTGAGTCGCTGGTCAATTAATAATGCACAATTAAAGTGACAATTATGCAAAAAGTCGATCGCTTAATCTCGACCATCTCGGACGACATGAATATTTTAATCAGAGAGAAACGAGGTGCATTAAACGTGTTGTAAAACTCGGCGCCGATTCTTCCATACGGCATTAAATCAGCCAGCAATCGTAGCAGGTGTTCCGGGACGGCAATCACGGAGCTTCAGTATGTCGGTCCAATTAAGCATTTAATTGCAACAGTTGCCACCCTCTCGATCATCCGCAATATCGTATCGATAAAGGAGGGGGAGGGGGACGGGAGGGGGGCGCAGGATAGGGCGCGCCGGCGAGCGGCATAATAAATCCTCGTTGGTCGACAATTTTATCGGGATACGCGAAATTGCGCGATCGCGAGTAGAATATCGATTCGCATAATTGTATCAGCGGGTATTCGCCGAATACAGGATACAGCGTGACTCGTAAGAATTGCCGAAATCTGTTTATGTGTAAATCAAGCACATGAACATACAGATAGATTCGTATTGTGATATTTACAGACTACAGACACGCGTGTGCGTGTATGCGTACTAATAGATAAATATTCGTTTGATTATCATTGTCATCATTACGATTGTCATGCTCATTGCCCTTCTATATGCAATACAACAAAATTATACGCATGAAAGTTAATCATTTTCTATATGCATGCAAATTATCTTTAAGATTCAAAAAGGTTAAAAAAGAAGAGAGAGAAAGAGAAGTGCCTAGAATACGTCACAATCTTTTAGAGGATCTTTAAGTGTATCCATTCGACATTTTTTTTAAAGATTCGTAACGTTATCTGTTTGCTCGAAGCTAGATGTACTAACAAGTTATGCATTTAAGTTTTAAACGCGCTCCAAAAATCTAGAATTATAGAACAAAAGAGGAACTTAATTCGACAATACCAATTTCGCGGTTCTTGCGAACGGGCGATTATCGAGTCTCTCTCGCCTCGCCCTTTGTGTTCATCCGCTTTCTTTATTCATTCCACGATCTTCGGGCTCGCAGTAGGAGGCCGAGAAGCGAATCGCGTCGGCTTCGTCGCGGTCGCTGCGAGCGTACGCGCGTGTTCGCCAACTAAACGAATGGCGACGTCGGCGTGAATGGAACCGGCGTAGAGGGTGAAAATCTAAAAAGCGAAGAAAAGACACAGAGAACGCGAGGGAAGAGGAAGAAGGAGAAAGATGTTCGCCGGATAAAATCGCCGCCGCGCGAATCTAATTCGTGACGAGGGAGAGAGTGCGCGTCGGTCTTTACGAGGGTTCGCGGTTTTACAGCGAACACGACGCTGTAAAACGTCGTAAAGCCACCCCGAGTTATGTCCTATGATAGATTGGACAAGTAGCACACGCGCGTGCATGCGTGCGTACGTGCGTGTGTATAGCAGACTGCAGTAAAAACCGTGCATCTATACCTATCCGACGTGTCTATCTGCATCGACTATAAACAGTCAGAAACGAAATCGTTCATTTTCACTGGGATAAAGATATTTTTCCCTGCTCAATTTTCATGTCTATACGATAAATAAAAGATGTGCAACGATTATTCATTCTTTCATATTGACTAAAGAAAAGAAGACTATAGCTGACAAAATAAATTTACACCGCTGACGTTTCACTGCTGTGCGTTAATACCTTATAATTTCCTTAATAATTACTTGTAATTTATTTATAATTTACTATATGCTATACCGTACTTTTCGCAAATGCTGAAAAAATATATTCACAGAGCTATCGATTATAGAGCGATGCAATAGAATATCACGTTGCTTGATGTATAAATCAGCTGTGCTAAAAGATTTTCGCGCAGCGAGAAATCTTTCGATCGGAGATTACTTTGAAACGGGATTCATAAGCGTCGAGATCGATAATAATGTCGTTGACTCGTGGATTTTTTAATCGATTCGAGCGTATCTATCGCGACTCGACAAGTGATGGCATTATCTCTCGTAATGGTCGTAAAAGTTTGAAACGTCTCCTATCAATTTTCACGCCACTCGCAACGTCTTCGTGATCCCGTCCCTAGTGATCGCGGATCGTTCGCGGATACGATATGGCCGATCAAAACTTCCGTTTCGTTGGGACGAGACGGGATAGAAGAACGATGGCGGGTGTAAAATGTATGGTGCGCGCCGAGCGCCGTATCCCGCCCCTATCTTCTCTCCTCTCCCGCTTGTCTTGAACAGATATTTTCGTCTCTTTACGAGGATGCGAGACACGCCGTGTATTTTTGCCTTCGGCGTTTCGCCTCATCACAGTGAAAGATATCGCGCCGCGTTCTCTCCGCGGCGTCTCCGCTGACATGCCGCGTCTGACACATCTCGATACAGTAAAAGGCTTAGTTCTGCTAGTAGTTAATGCATCGCAAACTCTACAGGAGGAATCTCGGTGTCTCGAAAAGACAGAAGACGGCGTCTCGATTCGCGCTTCGACGATCGACGATAACGACATTGATTCCGAATTAGATCGAGGAGAAAAAAAAAAATCCGCGTATCCAAATTCGAGCATCGAAAATCGGAGAGGCTGACGGTTTCAAATTCTTTTTATCGTAATCGCGAATCATCGCTGACTGATCCCACACGCGCCGCGATCGTAGGAGGAAGATTTCGTTCCGCCGCGAAACTGGACACAGACAATGCGCCGCAAGAGATCGCCTCGCATCTCCCGTTTATGAATCTCTTAGGTCGCGTAGGCTGTCGCAGGAGGATCGGGAATGAAAGGGAGTCCGCGCCAAAGATGCGGGTATCGTGTGAAAACAAACGAGATGCGAGAGCTACCAGACATGCTGGTATTCGTCGGATTTCTCTCGCGAGAGGGACTCATCGACGATCAGCCAGATCGGATCTCGAGCGAGCGCGCATAAAAATATCGCGAAATCCTTTTACTCGCGACGCTTTATATCGGCGCGAATTCTTCGATTCTCGCTCTCGCCGCAACGGCGAAAATACTCCCCCTGTAACTTTGTTTTATCGAAATATATTCGCCGTGTAATACGAATACCATTTCTCGCGGACGTTCTTTAATTCACACGCCGTGTCCCCGGACCGGACCGTTTCTCTCGCGCTTATAAGGCGCGTCCACGAGCGCTTTCGGTTTATCGAAATACGTTCATGGGATCGGGCGAGATGTCGCGACACTTCTCTCATTCCGCTTGTCGCGCGACGCTTTTGCATACTCGTTGGTTCAGATTTCATCTCGATGAGTGCGGATCGAACGGCAACTCGTGAAGTGCGTCGCCGAGATGCGAGATAAATACGCTCCTTCTTCGCTTATCCGAGGAATGTCGCGCGTTTATTCGATTGTTTCGTTTAATTCGCAATACGAAAGAAAACGAGCGCTATCTCCACGGAGAAACATGCGCTTCGTACGTTTACAGAAGAATCGAAAACCACCCTATCGTCCATCTCGCGCCTATCTCTCTCGGCCAATTACTCGCTATACTCGTATTACGGCGTAAACACGGCCGGGTGAAATGCACATATATACGATATCGCATACGCCGCCGGCTGTGCCGGCAACGTACCGTATATAAAAACGAAGACCGATTTGTCAGCGCGCGCGTGCGCACGCGGCATCGCGATGCGCACGGTAGGAACTCTCTCTCGTCGAAGGAAGACATTCCCTTCCAGCTTCGGGCCGCGCGTCTCTCTCTTTCTCTCTCTCTCTCTCTGTCTCTTTTTCTCCGTCTCTCTCTCTTTCACCGCCCTTCTCCTCATCCCCCTTGCTGCTTCGCGCGAATAGAGAGAGCCGCGCCGTCGCGATGCGTATACCGCGCGCGCGATTTATCATTGGCGCGCCGTCCATTGATAAATTCCACGCATTCATAACGCCGCGACCCACGTTTTGTACCGGGAGCCCCGGCTCCACCAGCCCGCAGGAGACACACGATACCCAGGTACGATACGATACGTCGCGCGATAGCGCGTATACGATTCCCTTCCCTCTCGCTCGCGAATCGCGGCACCGCACCGGCGCGAATTATTGCGCATCCGGAAACAAATCTTGGGCGAACGCGCATCGCCCGTGGGACCGCTACCCACAATTGAAACGTAAAAAGGTATATGCTCTGTGTCTAAGACACTCTTGAATAATTTTCTTATCGATTAAATATCTTTTCTCGTCTTTTCAATTCTATCTCGTTTTCACTCTTTACATATGCTTTTAGAGAGATTAGGATTTAAATCGAACAATTTTTCACCAAAATTATAATATAACGGCTAAGTACAGTAGTCATAATGAAGGAGGTTGAGAGTAGACAATAAAGAATGACATTTCTTGCCACCCGCGAGGAACGTGTACTCCTAGCTGGGATGACTCGCTCAAAGGCTAATCGCTTTAATGAGACAATTAGACGATGGTACTCGTTGATAAAACGAGTTTGTTTTGTCTGCTTCAACCGAGTCGGTGTATCTCCTCGCCGAGATTGCGGCGCGCCAAAAGGTTCTCGCGGCTCGTTTCATTTCAAATAAATATTCATTATCACCGATGCTTTTCGTTCGCTCGATCAACAGTGCGAGCACCGACGAGACGGAAGATTCGCGGAAGACGAGAAATACTCGTTAACCGCGCGCGCTATCAATAGTTTACACAGTCTCTGTTATTGCATATAGCGCGAGATATTGAAAGTCAATAGTATTTGATACGAATATTATTCAATATTGAAAAAGGTATTATTTCTCGAATAATAAAACATAATCGTTATATTAAACTGTAATGTAAAATAAATTGTGAAAGACGAGCAAGTTATGCAGAGTAATATAAAGAAGATATAGTAAATCTAACGTGATACGCGTGTGATTTAATATCGCTTTTCGAGTATCTCTGTTCGCGCGGTATATTAAGAGGATATTTTTAGACTCCACACACACACATTGCTGCGTGGTTCCCACGATATTCTGTCGAGTGTTAAGAAAACTATGATGTGCACTATTCTGTGATAACAAAACGCCTCTGGTTTCTGTAACACCTTAATATTAAAGTCGTCGAGCTCTCTTATCGAAGAAAAGAAAAAAAAGGTGGGGATGCGAAAACCGCAACGCGCAGAAAAGTAGGGGGTGGATCGGGAGAACGAATCGGCTCCTTCCACAGGGGGGGAAAGAGAGAAGGCAGAAGGGGAAGAAGCCAGGCGGCGAGGTGTGCCGCTGGGTGCATAAACAACGTTGTAAGTCGACGAAGCACGCGTGGCTCGCATAAAATCTCATAATGCCCTTGTCCAAACAAACGCACGGTGGCGATGTTATGGCGCTCGAGAATTTACCACTCCGGAATCCTCTTCGAGTGCCCCGGCTCGTCCCGGGGAAGGGGAGGGAACCCCGAGGGTGCTCCGAACGCGTAGGAGAGCATCTCGAATATCTGACCGTTTTTGAATGTAAACCGCGCGGTTAAATCGCTGCCTCCGGTCCGGTTCTCGGGATGTCGCTTATCCGCGCTTAATCTTAATCCGATTGTCGAGCTTGTTCCATCGCGCGTCTCTTTGCGGCGAAAGCGCGGAATTACAAGCAACGCGACGGATTAATGGGGATATATATATGTGTCTCCTCTATAAAACACACCGTTCGGGATTATCCGAACTCGAGCGCGTACCGTTGCGCCGATTTAGTAAGGTAACATAATTTGCGCGAGGAGTCGTTGTCGTTTTCTGCTAACTCTTAATCAAGTATTATGTGCGAATTATAAAAAGACGATTATACGCGACATCCTTATCTTCTACTTTCGAATTTTTACTTGGAAACCGGGAAATCGTTTAGTTCGACAAATCGTACGCGCTGTCGTATAAACGACTACTTTCCATGATAATTCGATCTCGAGAAAAAAAAAGTTGTGCACAGATCGGCTCGCGCGATCTTGAGATTAACGAGATTAACGCGCGCGCTCACCGGAGCGTGAAACAAAAATCGCGGAGAGATAGAGAGAGAGAGAGACAGAAAAAGAGAGAAAGAAAAACACGATGCGACGAGTGAGAGAATCTACTTAGAAACAGCGTAAAGATAACCGCTCTATCCGCGAGGCGCATCGAACGAGAGACTCCCGTAATCCCTGCATAGGTTGCTCGTTGACTTCTGTCCACTGTCAAGTTAACGACGCGTAATGACAGCTGACAGAGGCGGGGCACGGGGTTTTCCAGTTAGATCCTTTTTTTTTTCTTTTTTCTCGTCGTTCGGGCATCGCACCGCGGAAACCATAAAGCCGAACCCCTCGGCCGACTTTAGTGCCGACGTTGTTCTCGATTTTATCATCGATTCGCCGCGACGCGAGAATCGTTAAGATCGGCTTTCTGCGAGCGGACTATCGCAAACGGCGTTGATCGTTTTTTTTTTTCTCTTTTGCGCGCGCGTCGCCTACGTCAAGACCGTAAACTCGGCCAAAGTCGAGTAGCCGAGCAATTCCGTTGCGAAAATCGGTGTCGTCTAAAACGACGATATTCTCGAACGATAAAGTTGCCAGTTATTATCCGGCTGTCAAGCGCGCTTATTCGTCGCAAGGAAAAAAATTTGCAGGCGAACGTTCTCGTTTTATTCTAGCGTTTCGGTTTTTCTCCGCTCTGTGATAACAGACCGCGAACAATCTCTTAATATTGTACTACGAAAATATATATTAGCGCACAAGTATTTTCTCCTAAAATTTTAAAATTGTCTGAGACCTCTAATTTTAAAATTGTCTTCTACAATAACAAGTATCTTTTAAAAAAAACTCTTGCTGTGATGGAAGAGAGAGGGGAATTGATGTTTTAAAAAAATATATTCGATTTTTCTTCGCGTGAAATTCGAGAGAATCTTAACCGAGAACTTTTCCACCCAAGTTCCATTCCGTGTTTTGCTGCCTGCCAACCGCGCTAATTGAGCCATTAACTCCGCCCTTTAATCTTTCGGTTCTTCCTCCGACATTCGACTTCCTCCGTTCTCGGAAGGAGAGGAGAAGGCATCGAGAGATCTCAAAATCGAATCTTTATAACGGAATACGAGGAGCAAAATATTCGATGATCTCTTATCGATATAAACATTAATTAATTTCTAAATAAATACACTGTATAAATATACAGATGATGTACAGATAATGTATAAATTACCCTAATGCAAAATAAAATGCATATTTTTTATATCTCAATAAAATGTGATATCGGCGGAAAATCTTACATATACATATCGGATATATGTGTACATATCAAATTTAAAATATTTATTTTCCGTAACACACACACACACACACACACACGCATAGATTGCGTGCCCAAGTTCGCACATACTTCAACTGACATTTCGTGGAGCGATGTTTATTATCTTTCGCTTTGACGGTTCCCGAACGAGAGCTAGTAAGCATAACATTTTTGTATATACAGAGAAAACACGAATACCGGCTATATCTTTTCCTTTATTAGAGTCCACGACACGCGGGTGTGCTTCGGCTCTTGGATCGAGATCGAGATCGAGACGATTCATGATTTTCTAAGCGGGACGAGAGTGCCTCGATGCCGCGAGGGCGCGCCTCGGAAATGCGTGTGTGTCCTAAACCAACATCTTTATGGACTCGATGTTTCTCCCAGGCCCGACTTATTACGTTGATTTATCGCTTTTGTGCTGCCAAGCCCATCTGCCTCCGTCGCGTTCCATAACCGCCGCCTCGGCCGCGAAGATCTCTATACATCTTTGAATTCATAAAGTTCGAGAGGCACTTGCGATCGAAGGGAGAATCGAGATCTCGGAATTCCTTCACAAATCCCTTTTAACCTTTCAACATCGTTCATTCGCGGATCGAAATTTTTAAGTTGACAATTTCAGCACACTCGGAAAATGCAATTCTATTCAATTTTCATGTTTCTTTTAGTATTAAATTAATTATTAAAATCCTTGTTATAATATCCCTCTTTTAATATTATTAATTGAAATGAATTCTCTACTTATTCGTGTCGCGTAAATTGAAATTAATTCGGTAGCGTTAACAATTATCTCATTCGTAGAGCGTGTTTCACGCTGATGCAACTCTAATCTGTCGGCTATCGACGCGATGTATAAATAAAGTAGTCCGATCTTCTAAAAATTTATATCTTTCCGACAGAGGCCCGGTATCGACGCCGAGGTCGACATCGACGAAGGGTGTCTCGAAAAGAGGAATTTAAACTCTCGCGTTGTGAACTGCGCCTAAAAGATATCGAGATGCGTGGTCGCGCGAATGGGCGTGCATCCGATTATCTTGGTAACTCAATCTCTCCTCTCGAGTCTAACCGTTCCTAGCCCGAGCTTCGCGATCTACTCGATTCAATGTGTTAAAGAAAATCATGGGGGTGCCGCGAGCGATGGTGCAATAATTTACTTATTAAAAAAAAAATATTTCCTACTGAATATATACATATATGTATATATATAACGATATTATGTTATATAATAATGTGCGCTAACATCTTCCATATATTTTGCATTTTAGGAGTATTAATTTTATTTCTTTCTTTACGCCGCGCAATGAAAAGATTAAAAAATAATTAGTGAACAATGACTCACCGCCGAATATCGTAGATGGGCAGCAGTCACCTCTCTCGATGAATCCTCTCAGCAATGCTCCTCGATGTTCCTCCGGAAGATGCACTGGCGATGCACACTCAAGTCAAATAACGCGAAACAATACGCGCGGTAATACAGTATTGCAACGAATGTCATTAGTCCTTGATATATCGCGGTAATCGCGAACGAACGGATTGACGAACACACTAGAACGATCGCCCGATATAGATTAATTCGACACTCCCGACTGTCGAGCGCGGCGCACTCTCGACTGGCGCGAAAATCTTGCAGGTAACGCGCCATTATGGCGGACATGCGCGGACGACCGTTACGTAAATATCGTAAGCAAGCACGAGCACTAGTTTGCATTAATTCGTCGCGACGGCGATTTCTCGATGTCCCCGGATGTTGCATGGTACTCGTTAACGCTCGTCGAACGAGAACGAATGCTGGAAAATAACGCGGAGAAAGAGAGAGAGAGAGAGAGAGAGACGCGTGTATCAGAGAACGAATTCTTTCGACGCAGCATTGTTTAGTGAATACCGGGAGACGACGCGCTTAATCGTAATAGCGCCGATAGATTAATATACCGAGACGATCACTCGTCGCCAAACTCGACACTCTCACTACTTATTTATACGCATAATACGCTTGAAAAACGGGTAAGTAAAACGGAGAGGTCGCGACTCGACTGCACACCACCGACGCGTTACTTGAACTAACCTGTTGCGAAGGTCACGTGATCGCGGCTAACTTCGCGCGACCAATTTCGTGCGCATACGTGACGCGGTAAAATTCCTTAAATCTTATTAAAGCGCAAATGTAGAAAACACATTGATAGATCGTCAGAATAATATTAAATCGTAAGAAACAGTTTAATTACTTGAGTTCGCGCGAATCCGGATTCGATATTCATCTTTGACTTGGCGCGGCAATACTGAGACGCGTATTAAAAAGTTCCTTCGACGAGCGTTGTTAAGGAATATCGGGAGGTGCGCTTTAACCGTCGCCGTCGCCGTCGTCATGGTAATCAACAACACCGAGGTCATCCGTCGCTAGACTCGGTACCCCCACCACTTGTACATACGCGCAATAAACTCGAGATATTAGAGAATAAGGAGACACGAAAAATATTTAAATATATGTATAAAATAATCGCGATTCGACCACGCGCTACTTGAACTAACCTGCACTTTTGCAAGAGCATTACCATGAAATCGAACAATTAAAACTAATAAAAAGCTAAATCTAAAACCCCCTCACATACTCTAAAAACCAAATAATAAATTATATAAATCTCTATACTATATTCAAACTAAAAATTAATTAATTACTCTAATTAATTACTTTATTCAAACTAAAAATTTAAAATATCACACACTAATGATAAATTTGAAACTATTAACTCAACTACTATTAAACCTACCAATATAAATTTATATATAAAAATTAATATTAATATAATTATATATAAATAACTATAAATTAAAATATAAATATTAATTGCTCTTATAGTTTAATAAAAACATTAATTTTGTAAATTAAAAATATTTTCCTTAAAAATTATTAGCTTATTCTCTTTCCCTTTTAATTTAATAATTCACTTTAATAAAGCTAAACCTAACTCACTTTAACTATTTTTTTCAAAAAAATAATATTTAAATTATACCTTTAATCTCCAAGATTAATATTCATTCATATAACTATTTCTTGTTATTTTCAATTAAAATTTGCTGTTGCAAAAGTCACGTAATCGTGTCCAGCTTCGCGCGACCAATTTCACGCGTTTACCTGACGCGATAAAATTCTTTCGGTACATCTTATTGAAGTGCTAACGTAGAGAATATTTATATATCGTCAAAGTAATATTAGGCCGTAAGAAACAGTGCAATCGCTCGAGTTTATGTGAGCTTGGATTCGATATTCACCTTTTACTTGGCACGGTGATAGTGAGACGCACGTATTTAAGAGTTCAACGAGTGTTGTTGGCGACTATCGGGAGGTGCGCTTTAACCGTCGTCATGGTAATCAACAACACCGAGGCATTCCGTCGCTAGACTCGGTTACCCCCACCACCTGTTCATACGCTCGAGATATTCGAGTATTTGAGAATAAAGAGACACGAAAATATAAAACGCGATTCGACCACGCGTTAATTTTGTAAATTAAAAATATTTTTATTAACAATTATTAGCTTATTTTCTTTCTCTTTTAATTTAATAATTCACTTTAATCACTTTAATAATTTTTTTCAAACAAATAATATCTAAATTATATTTTTAATCTCTAAAATTATATAATATTCTTTCATATAACTATTTTTTGTTATTTTTAATTAAAATTTACTGTCGCAAAAGTCACGTAATCGCGGCTAGTTTCGCGCGGCCAATTTCACGCGTTTACCTGACGCGATAAAATTCTTTCGGTACATCTTATTGAAGTGCTAACGTAGAGAATATTTATACATCATTAAAGTAATATTAGGCCGTAAAAAACAGTGCAATCGTTCGAGTTTATGTGAGCTTGAATTCGATATTCACCTTTTACTTATTGTTAGCACGGTGATAGTGAGACGCACGTATTTAAGAGTTCAACGAGCGTTGTTAGCGACTATCGGGAGGTGCGCTTTAACCGTCGTCATGGTAATCAACAACACCGAGGCAATCGTCGCTAGACTCGGTTACCCCCACCACCTGTTCATACGCTCGAGATATTCGAGTATTTGAGAATAAAGAGACACGAAAATATAAAACGCGATTCGACCACGCGTTAATTTTGTAAATTAAAAATATTTTTATTAACAATTATTAGCTTATTTTCTTTCTCTTTTAATTTAATAATTCACTTTAATCACTTTAATAATTTTTTTCAAACAAATAATATCTAAATTATATTTTTAATCTCTAAAATTATATAATATTCTTTCATATAACTATTTTTTTGTTATTTTTAATTAAAATTTACTGCCGCAAAAGTCACGTAATCATGTCCAGTTTCGCGCGGCCAATTTCACGCGTTTACCTGACGCGATAAAATTCTTTCGGTACATCTTATTGAAGTGCTAACGTAGAGAATATTTATACATCATTAAAGTAATATTAGGCCGTAAAAAACAGTGCAATCGTTCGAGTTTATGTGAGCTTGAATTCGATATTCACCTTTTACTTATTGTTAGCACGGTGATAGTGAGACGCACGTATTTAAGAGTTCAACGAGCGTTGTTAGCGACTATCGGGAGGTGCGCTTTAACCGTCGTCATGGTAATCAACAACACCGAGGCAATCCGTCGCTAGACTCGGTACCCCCACTTGTTCATACGCTCGAGACAGGATAAAGAGACACGAAAATACAAAACAGTTGCGATTCGACCGCGCATCGACGCGTTACTTGAATTAACCTGTTGTTGCTAAAGTCACGTAATCGCGGCCAGCTTCGCGCGACCAATTTTGTGCGTTCTTTACGTGACGCGATAAAATTCTTTCGGTACATCTTATTGAAGTGCTAACGTAGAGAATATTTATATATCGTCAAAGTAATATTAGGCCGTAAGAAACAGTGCAATCGCTCGAGTTTATATGAGCTCGGATTCGATATTCATCTTTTACTTGACACGGTGATAGTGAAACGCACGTATTAAAGAGTTCGGCGAGCGTTGTTAGCGAATATCGGGAGGTGCGCTTTAACCGTCGTCATGGTAATCAACAACACCGAGGCAATCCGTCGCTAGACTCGGTACCCCCGCCACTTGTTCATACGCTCGAAACATTAAGGATAAAGAGATACGAAAATACAAAACAGTCGCGTTTCGACCGCGCATCGACGCGTTACTTGAATCTATCTGTTGCAAAAGTCACGTAATCGCGGCCAGCTTCGCGCGACCAATTTTGCGCGCTCTTTACGTGACGCGGTAAATTCTTTCGGTACATCTTATTGAAGTGCTAACGTAGAGAATATTTATACATCATTAAAGTAATATTAGGCCGTAAGAAATAGTGCAATCGCTCGAGTTTATGTGAGCTTGGATTCGATATTCATCTTTTACTTGGCACGGTGATAGTGAAACGCACGTATTAAAGAGTTCGGCGAGCGTTGTTAGCGAATATCGGGAGGTGCGCTTTAACCGTCGTCATGGAAATCAACAACACCGAGGCAATCCGTCGCTAGACTCGGTACCCCCACCACTTGTTCATACGCTCGAAACATTAAGGATAAAGAGATACGAAAATACAAAACAGTCGCGTTTCGACCGCGCATCGACGCGTTACTTGAATCTATCTGTTGCAAAAGTCACGTGATCGCGGCTAGCTTCGCGCGACCAATTTTGCGCGCTCTTTACGTGACGCGGTAAAATTCCTTGGGTACATCTCATTAAGGTGCTAACGTAGAAAACACATTTATAGATCGTCAGAATAATATTAAATCGTAAGAAACAATTGAATTATTGGAGTTCGAGCGGGGTTTCAATATTCATCTTTGACGTGGCACGGCGATAGTGAGACGCGCGTATTAAAGAACAAATTCCTTCGACGAGCGTTGCTTGGCGAATATCGGGAGGTGCGCTTTAACCGTCGTCATGGTAATCAACAACACCGAGGCAATCCGCCGCTGGACTCGATACTCGATATCTCCACCACTTGTTCATACGCACAATACGCTCGAGAGACATTAGATAAAGAGACACGAAAATACAGAACAGTCGCGATTCGATCGTACACCGACGCGTTACTTGAGCTAACCTGCAAAAATCGCGTGATCGCGGCCAGCTTGTGTTTATGTGACGCGATAAAATTCTTTAGTGACATTTTGTGAAGTGATACTATAAGGTGCGCGAATATTTATATAACGTTAAAATAAATATCTATAATAATGTGGATCGTAAGGAACAGCCGAACTATGCTTCAAGCTCGATATTCGCCTTTGACAACAAAAAATGGTAAGCGTAACTATTTCATCTTATTAAAATCGACATCAAAGTCGATGTCTCTACATTCTCCATTGCACTATTTTTCGATAGAATTTTTGATATGGAACATTTTTCTTTGTAACATACTTGTTATTGAAATCTGGAGAATTTATTATTCATAGAGATTATTGACAGCAATAATGTCGTAATAATGTTATTAAAAATGTTTAGACCAGATGTCCGCGTTATATAATGTCTAATGGTTCATACTGATATAAATATATTCTCGTTTAGATTTTTTGTTTAAAATCAGGTTTATACACACCTTTTTCATTTTTAATCGTGATTTTAATAATGATTATTGCGGCATTCAAAAGGAACTGTCATATCTCTTTAATTATTTTATGACAAGTATTGATGTTCGAAAATATTGTGTATTACTTGCATCTGACTATTATCATTATTCTTAATCGATCTTAATGCATACGACGTCTTATAGTTAGACGAATAATACAAATCGTAATTTGCTTCAATCCCGTCTCTCACCGTTTATCGTACGTAATAACGCGCAGATGCTTACAACGTCGTTACTCGTAAGTAAGAGCGTACAATCTCCGCGGTAACTCTCTGAGACGTGTCCTTCTACAAGCGTAATACCGCTCACGTCGGAATTATGTAAAGCGGCGATAGGTAATGCGGAACGGTGTCGAAAGGCGCAGATCGTGTTTAATCCGCGTCGCTCGTAAATCAAGCAGCTCGCAGAAGCGCACCAGTTACGCCATTGCATACGCGCCGTCGTCACGTGCTCCGCGGAAATTATCGCGTGCGATACTTGCGTACACGTGCATTCATCCCTGCACTTATATATGTATGTACGTCCTGTGTCCTTGCTCGTACGTGTTACTCGTATATAAGTTGGATCACTCGTGACGCTTGCTATTCCGCGCTTCGCGCTCTGGATTCAATTCTACAAGTGTTGGCGCTTGGAAAACCTTTTATATATACACATACATATACATATATGTATATATATTCCACGAATCTCTTCTCTTTTCGAGAGATTTTCACGCATCGTAGTCCGACACGAAACATACGCGTCCGACACAAGGGCGATACTTCTTTCGGGCTTGACCTAAAAACGTGATCCGCCCACGTCAGTCAACAGGCTCTTTCTACACGAAAATCTTACGTTCGAAAACTCTTATGCGTCTGTTCCGGCATCTCTCGTGGAACGAGCGTTGCATTAAACGTCACGGTGAGTGCATTAATTAACACATCGATGATAAGCCCCGTCGCGATTTTTGCGGGAGAGTCAGTCAAGTTCGAGTATTATTGGCTCGTAAATTACAACGCGCTACGTAACACATCGCTAATTTTACGCGCGCATAATTACGATAGTAGAAATTTTATCGATATTAATCGTACACATATATGGAAATATAAATATATTACTCTATAACATACAGTATAAATATATTAATGACATACAGTATATATATAACATATGGAAAGAAAGAAAGAATTATTTCTCGATTTTCATAATCCCCAATATTTTCTATATACATCCCCGACTTTTTGAAGCTGTTCGTTAAAAAAACACGAGCCACGTGGACAGTGGGTGCCTCTTATAATCGAAAAAGCAAATGTTCCTCTCGTGCAAACGAAAGATAATATCCCGCAACGTTTACCGAATGTTCGAGTGGACGTCGAAATGATCGAGAATGCCTTCCTTGTGTATCAGTTTCAACTTTCACGACGAACCTTGCAACCGACTCTCCAAACAACCTCCTTCTTTCGCGGGGGGAACAGTTTCCGCGGCGAAAGCAGACCGTCCGTTTTTATCGGGATTTTTACGGGAAATTTCGTAGAGCCTCGACATGTTTATACGTTCTGCGAATGTGCCAGCGCGATCACCGAAAACGTACGTGTGTCGAATTCATTGCGCGACGGGCGATCGTACGTTTCGATAACGGATCGAGAATCGAGAGACCGAACGCCGGGTTCCTCTCCGAAGCTGCCTCTCAATTTTCTCGCGTGCTCGTAAAATCGATCGGTCGATTGGCTCGTCGATCCGTGCACCGCGAAACGTGATCGTATTACCGGCCAATCCGATATCCATGCCCAGGTAACGAGCATCCAGTCGCTCGTGTGATTCGACGGTTTGCCTTCGATTCGCCAACAAATCATCGTCGGGGGCACGCGCTTTAAACGACGTTTCCACTCTATCGGTCTTTCTTCCGCGCGATAAGGTTGAAGAGTAGGTATTATATAAATCGTCAAACTATCAAAGAGTGCAAACCTTTTGAGATTTATCGCTTCTGTAGATCGCAAGTTAGCTTACCGTATATAATGCGCGGAAAAGTTACATAATTATTCGCTTGCTACCGTTAAATGAAATAAACTTGAATTGCAATTTTGCATTAATTATTTTACGTTTAATTGGCGATTCTTTCGAGACACGCGCCGGCTTTTATCGGCTATGCGTAACGATTCTCATAAATGAGAACGAGCGAGAATAAATTTTGTCGCGGATCTTGGACACGATAGCCAACAATAATCGTAATGTCGCTTCGGGACGCGCATTTATATGAACTCGGAGCCAAGCTCGCTTGGTCAAGCAATAGGAGGGACGTCCGATGTATCCTGGGTAACACGACTAATGCGTCTCGCAGCGGGAACTCTCGATCGGTATGTCTTCATCCTTCTTCGCGGCAGGTGCGAGATTCGCGACGGAGAAACAGCACACGACAAAATAAAGATGAAAATGAGGACGACGGAAAAGGTTTGAGAGCAATTTCGCGTGGGCGACTTGAAAGAAAAATGTTAACGAGCTTCTTCGATCTAGAAGTAATCAATTAAGGTTGAAAATTTTAATGTGGCGTGATTTTTTTAAATGTTGTGCAGCGCATCTATCTCGTTGGTACTCTACATTAAAAATCCCTTCATATACAAGATAAAAAATTTATTTTTTAATTATTTAAATTATTTTTTATTTATTTAAATTTCAACGGTCTAGAAGAGCCAGACGCAGATGGTAGTGCATCAAAATTTGAAGGAGAAATTAATTTTCTTTTTCTCGTCTACACTTTAGAAAGGATAGAAGGGTTATCAAAATTAAAATCTCGAATTGAGATTTATTAAATTACTTGTTATCGTATCAAGGAAAATTTGTGCTCTGTGCACAACTAATCATTTTAAATGAAAATTAATTTTTCCTTGAAACTGACGCATCCCCGCGTCTGGCTCTTTCTAGCCCATTGAAATTTAAATATGTATTTCACATGCGTCTTGAGAGCTTTACTATAAAGTCTTAGTTATAAGATTTATGGTTGATATAAATATTGATTAAAGTCCGACCACGGATTTAAATCGTTTACGTTTCGTCTAACAATAAAACGTGTATCGATCAATCGTGAGACAGAATTGGAGGTCTTAGTACTTGCGCAAATATCGACGTAGGGGAAGACAAAGCACGTAAGGGATGGGCAAGCCGAGCAGCATCAAAGATAAAGTTCGCAGAAGAGTAGCACGACCGAGTCGGTGGTACCATGCATCATCGACCTGGACAGCTCGCTGCCCTCTCCTCCACCGTGTTCCGCTCCGTTTCGTTCCTCCTCGTGCCTTCTACGGTTGGCCTCCTACCTCCGAGATCGTCCTACCGCGGATACCTACCTATCTGCTCGGCTTAACCTCTCCCAGCCCTCCGTGGCTTCCAGCAAAAAGAATAAAGATCGTGGAGCGATCCTATGAGATCATCCTACGGGATCGATCGATCGCACGTACATCTTTCTCGCTTGTAGGCACAGATATTTGTTTTAAATAATAGCCATAGTAAATTCCTTACGAATTGTTATCGAAGGAAAGCTCGCCGTTTTCGCCAAAAGTCACCTATTTGCTATTGTAAGAATATAAAGGATACTTGACATCGCTCACAAATACGCGAAATGATGATTAAAGACTACTAACTTTGCGTTTACGTATTGTATTTGCAAATATGACGAAAGACTTTCAGCAACATATTATAGTACAAAAATATTATTATACTATACTGGATGTAGAAAGAAGCGGGTAATCGCGCGATCGGCAATTATTAGTTTCGCAATAAAATGGAATATCTTGCGGTCTGCCGCGAAATTGCGAATGTATCAATTTCTGACACGGATGACGTTCGATGTATCGATCGTCGGAGAAAATTTAACATACCAAGATCTAACGAAACAGAACGCGCGTTCCGCCTTTCTCCGTCCTCTCCTGCCGCTCGACTTCGTCTCGCTCTCTCCACGAGAATGCCACGAGATAAACGGCGATCGTTTCACTCGGGCTGGCTGAGTAAACCTAGGCACAACCCTCTCCTCGGATAAGATCGCGGCACGGTCTCGAGTAGACGGCGGAGTTAAAGGATAATTTAGTAATTACGGCCAGATGCTTGCCCTCCGGCAAACTTCTCCACCACTCTTTACGTACCGTAATCGCGCGCTCTCGTGGACGCGTGTACGTATTTCATCTCGAAAAATGGTGCGACGCGTGTATCAATTACGTCTAAGATTTCTAAGATAGAACGAGAACGCGCGCGAGTTAACTCTTCATCTCTTCGACCTCCTGTCATTTCGAAAAATGTGAGGATTATTTTGAAATCTCGTCGACACTTCGCGTCAAATACATTCGGAACAATGTCTCGCGCGACTTCCTCGTCTACTCGTTCCGACATTGTCGCGTAGCGACTGATACACAATACACAATCCATGCGTGTAACGCACGACTCGGTTGATGTTTACGCGAGCGTGAATCGCTCGAGGCGCGACGTTATATGCATACGACATATGTACGTGTATATACGGCTAAAAACGGTTTACGCGCCAAGGAGAGATCGTGCGAGTTTATTGCACGAGCGCCTCTCTTTGTCCGATGCGCGCACGCGAGCGCTCGTGTGCACGTGAATTTACGTCCTGCGTCCCGCTCGCACGAAAGCGTTCTATCTTCGTCCTCGTCCGATTCACGGCCGACTGTAGATGATGCATCGTCTCGTGCGTCTCGATCGGAATCTTCTCTCTCTCTCTCGCTCTCCTATCCCTTCGTCGGCTCGTCCCTCTTCTCCTCCTGTTCCTCCGCCTCTTCGTTTCTCTCTTTCTCTCTTTCGCTCTAGCAGCCCTAACAAACGCTGGATACAACTCAATCGTCGGTCACGATCCTCAAGGAGCTCTCACACCGAGAATAGACATATCTCACTTCTCGCATGACAAATTGAATAAAATCGGATTATCTTCGTTACAGTTTCATCGGCATAGGTTTATTTTGATTATTCGCGATTATCAATCTTTCGAAAATGTACAAATGTGATGCACTGCATTGACTAAAATATTTCCTCGATGGCAATTAAATAAATATTAATCTTGAAGATTAAAATCTCGTGATCTTTCGTGTCTACATTCGAAATGGCGAATGGAAGTCGTCGACCTACGACGAGATCTGGATGGGTAGAAACGATGACGAAGGCGAAGAAAAGGTGAACGCCGACGAGCCGAGAAGAGACGCGGTCTCTGGCTGGGCATTAGCATTAGCGCGAGTTTCCAAGGACATTAATCAGGATTAAGCGGTACAGTCGCCGCGGCACTTGACGGCCGAAAACGCCGTTCTGATACTTTCTGGACGCGCCTCCTGCTATTTAATTTTCACCGTCCACTTTCTTCGCGCTACCGACCGTCCATTAGTCACAGACCGGTGCCCGGCCGCGTTTCTCAGGTGCTTTTGTCGTCCGAACATCCGACTGACGAAAGGGTTAGAAAATTATTGCGTGCCATTTCAATGGAACTCGGTTGAGGGAAAAGAATGCGAGATGCATTGCACTATTCCTTCGTTGTTAAGCCTCCCGCAGATGCGAAAATAAATGCGGTAGAAATTTTCAGTAAAACTTTTCAAATGAATTTTAAGACTAATACTCAAGGAGCGCAGCACCAGAGCGTAATATATATGTTATATGTATGTGTCTCTGTAAATTATTAATTTACTAAACAAATGAAAAATGTTGATCTTTCGCGGAAACGGATGCACGCAACTTCGATTGTCGCGATGGTGTAGTGTCCGATCTCCGAGAAGAAACGTTTCTTTTATCACACGGGGTTATCGGTCGCCCTCGACATTAGTCATTAAAATGATTGGTCCACCAATAATCGAGTCGACTCGACAACCGAGTCCCGCATTCTGCCTTACGATGAGTCGAAAGTTGTCTCGAAGACATGTCGCGCATTAAGCCTTATCTATACTTCCGTTTCAGTTTATGAAAATTTTGACGCAGGAGAATTAATCGGGGGGAAAAAAAATGAAATTGCAAGAGAGCGCTAAAAGCATTCACACATTTACAACTGATATATTTACAGCTTCTTATTTTGTTTTATATTTCTTATAACTTATTCTTGCTATTCAATAAACGAACTATATGGTTCGCATAATGGTACCATAAAAAGCATTATTACTTATTACTTAGTAAACTCTTCTGGAAATCGCCCGCAGATTGGACAAAGTCCTCACCGTCTCAAGTGAAGCGCGACGGTGCAGAGTTAACGCGAAGCCGGTCTAGCTGGAGCGAATTCAATGAAGGCACTGTTGGCGCACGAGTTCATTGATATCGCTCAATTAATAAATTTAAATAGCCCGACGCGCGTAATTCCGCGGCGTCTCGCCGAACGCAGAATCGAGCTTCTCTAGCTGCGATATGCAGCGCCGATGCGACGTGCATATGCGCGTACTTTCTTCTCCTCGTATATATCCATTATTCCAATTTGAAGTCTCGGAACGCAGTTGACACTTAGACTTTCACGCGCGGGCCGCGAAAATAATCGTATCGTCGATAACCATAACTTCATATTGTTCGACGAAGTAGAGCTTAATTGTCGCTGATTAAACCACGTCTTTCGCGCGTTTTTCCTAACCGCAAATCCCTTAAATTCTTGGCTGTTTCTCGCGTCCGTTACGTTTTCCAAGAATCGTAAAAAGCGTTAAAAAGAATATATTTTCGAAGTGATATTTCCGCCTAGAATTCGCGTATCGTCGCGTGTTGTATCCTCGTTAGCGCAACAGAATCGTACGAAGGATAGGTGCAAACAGGTCCATTAAACTCAATGGCGGGACATTCTTTTCGCGCGCTCCCGCAGCTGATGTAAATCGCCCTTAATGGGCCGCGTTAATTGAAGCCGTACCGCGGCTCGGTGGTATCAAGCCGCCGGACTTATCGCGGGAGAAATTCCATCCAGCGGATCGAAGGAAGCCGGAGAGAACGCGTATCGGTATTATATACGTTATGTTTCTTCTTCAATTTCTTCTCTTTATTTCTTCATTTATTTGATCAAATCGCTTAAACGACAACGATGTGATGAGATTAATGTCATATATTATATCCTCTTAATTCACTGAAAGTAACATCGAAATGAGAGAGTGTCGATTTAAGAAAAAATGATCGACAATAAACGTCAAATGATTATGATGGCGCGTTGACAGCTCGCTCGTACTTTCTCAAGTTCCTATATCCGCCTACTCCCTTGCATAAAACATTATGGCCGCCATCACTTAAGTCAGGGACCTCGATGAGAGCGCGCCGTCGTGCGCTACGGGGTGTCCCGAAAACTCGCGTCCATCATCTTTTCGTACCCGTCATTTGCTTCTTACGCGCATCCCGGCGCGGCTCATCCCCCGACGGCGGAGATTAATGAGAAGCGACTGGGCCTTTAATTTTGCTTTCATTAATTCGGTAGGCCGGTGATTATATATCGGGGGGTTGCCTCGTAAAAGGGATAGCCCGTAATGAAATGTGCGTCGATGGTTTTTTATCAAAGGCACGCGGCTACCACCGGTAATTAATATTTGTTGTACATACGAGATGTATTATTTACTTTCACGGATGTGAAGCGAACAAACGGATGAAGCCGCGATAACGTGTTCCCCTCTACGATTATCGACGCTTCAACGATTTGACGCATATGGACGAAAATATCACGAAGAGAGAAGATACTAATCTCTCTCTGTACGCGGTGATCTCTTTCTCTCTCTCTCTCTCTCTCTGGTGATATATTTAGCATCGCAATTTTCACTCGCGAGATTTACTCAAACGTCAGAGAGCGATACGTTTCGGTGGCAAGATTTTTATATTTCGCACTGTAAGATCCGTTCATCGCGGCCCGAGTCGGACGCTGACTTCGCGAGTTCATGGTACTCGGTTAACCCTATGACGTTGTCGTGGAGGAACGGCAAAAACGCCGAGAGCAGATGCGAGAAGAAACGCAACGTATAGTCTGGGGGCGAGATTTAAATCGCGCGAGCTGACTCGGGAGGTCATTAATCGCCGTCACCGCGCTAATTTTCGGCTGGACGTGCAAATACGCTCCCTCAGGTGACTCCCTTTGAACGACACGTTTCTCTTTCGAAGAAAAATAACGCTTCTCCTCTTATTATATCTGTTAATCTTCAAGTATGTGGGTTTTCTTTTAACCTAATAAAAAATTATACTATATAAGTTACGATTCTATTTTACACATTTGAGTATGAAGGATTTATGTAAACGGATTTTATCCTTTATTTATTTTTTACTTCCAGGAAAATCAGCCCGATTAATAAACGCGATCGTGAAATTCTCGCATTATTATATTAAATTAATATTCTTTAGCCGGATACGATCATAAGATGATCTATAAATTTGACACAAAATTTGAAAATTTTTTATTTCTATAGTTATATTTTTTACCTGCAGTTTCTTGTATCTTCCGTATAAAATTAAGTCATTAGATAGAATCGAGACTTGGTGTATATGATAATTCTTTTCCTTATATTGAGCAGAATTATACCTAAATCAATTGTGTGAAAAAATTTAAAGAAAATCGTACGTGTTCGCGATGCGACAGTCGTAATGTCCCGAGAGATGTGCTCCGAACGCCGTTCCAATTATATGCGAGAAACGACCCGAAACAGGTTCCGCGACGGAACGTACACATAATTTCCCGCCCCGATGCCAGTAAAGGAGCAGACTACGATTTTATAAGAGCCGCGCCTTCTTAGCGCCTTTTTCTATCTTTTGTCCCAGCACGCGTTTCTCTCCGCGGTTAAGGGGAGTCTTTTCCTTTTCCCACTGGAATCTGGAAGCCATGGCACGCTCCTTTCTCTCTCTCTCTCTCTCTCGCTCTTTTCATTTCTTGGTTGTATATATTTTGTTCTTCATTCCTTTTTCTTTGGACCATTCTTTCTCTCTTATCGCCATCCGCTCTTCTTCACGAGCACTGCGATCCCCGATGCAGTCCAAGTCGCACGGGCGCATAACAAGGAATCCTACGACTTTATGGTCGGTGGACGGCAGCACTGAGGCTTTTATTGGTCCGCGCTTCGGCCGACTAATGGCTCTGTGGATCCAGATCCGCCGAGTGTTCACGCCGGCCACCACACAACTTTTTCATTTTACCACGTCGTTCTTTAGTGCGCGCGCGCGTTTATTACATACCTACCACGATGTCACGGTTTCGATGTCATTAGCGGCCGAAATGAGGGTCGAACTTGTCAGTTAAAAATTTTCCGCGACCAGAACCATTTTGCGCGAATGAATCGTCGCGATATTTCGATATTGCATTCGCCTATTTAATAGCTCCAACGGTATCGGATGTATATACTCTCGATATAAATGCGCGTCGATAATTAGCCCCTTACGTGGATTAAGAAATAGTTTCGCGCTTACGCGTAAACGTGAATTAATCTTTAATATGATAACAAAGCGGCGAATGAAATAAGAGCGCGACGAGAAGCGAGAGGCACGAAGGGAGCACGGTGATAATTGACCGTTTAACGATCGCGCCGATTTCTTCCCCGTCCGGATCGCCGCGCCTGCGCGGTGGTCCTCCGGAGCGGAGCCGAGCAGAGAGCGAAGGTCGACTATCCTCGGACGATATACATACGCGTCCTGTATACGCGAGAGTCGAGCGAATAGCGCGAAGCGGCGAGTAGGTACGAGCGAACGAGGGAGTCGTGAGTACAACATCATCAGAGGCAGGCTTGGTTTTCTCTCTCTCTCTTTCTCTCTTTCTCTTTCTCTGCGGGTTCCTTCGTCCGTTCCTTTCGTATAATAAAGACGCGTTCTGCCGCGCTACTCCGCTGCTCACCCTCCTCTCTTCTCTCCTTCTCTCGTTTCCTACCCGTCTCGTTCTATCTGGTATCCTATTCTCGCTCGCGCCATCGCGTTCTCCCTCTATCTCCCTTTCTCTCTCTTCCTTCTTAATAAATGTCTCTTTCTACCTTCTGCTATCTTCTTCTTCTTCTTCTTTCCTCCGTCTCTACTTCGGTCTTTTTGCCCGCATTACTCTCTTTCTCTCTCGCTTTTTCTCGCGTACCGCTATCTCTTTCTTCCACCCGCTTTGCTCCGCTAGTGGTCCTTCCGTGCATCCTTTTCCCTTTCAGCCAATTTCGCTCGTCTTCTCCCGGGCTCTCTTCTTTTCTCTCTCTCTCTCTCGTCCCCCTTTGCCCTTTCCTTTCCTCCCGTTGTTCTTCCGTCTCTTTCTTTTCACTGTGGGCTCCTTGCCCCTCTCCCCCGCGCCCGGTCGCCCGCAGCGCGGGCATCCGAGGTATTTTTGAACCGGTCCACGACGGGAGGCTGCTACAGGGCCGCACTTTTCTCGAACGTGCTTCGAAATCTTCGGATCGAAGGGATTGGTCGAGGAAATTAAGCCCGTTCAAGCAGGATTTAAATCGTTAGACGACGATTATTAAATAAACGTTAGCACACTGAAATATGCTGCAGAGCGGATCAATAGTTTTAAGTTCAATGCTATAAAAAAGCTAAATAGCGAAAAATTTAAAGCTGTGAAATTTTCATTATCTTCGCGAGACTGCAACCTCGCTCTATAACGAACCTGATAACACAAGATATACGAAGCTGTAGCGAATAACCAACATAAGTGGCATAAGGCCGCAACATACGATCGAGTTGCGGATGAATTATTGAACGCGGCTGTTGATCAAAAGAGACCGCCTAAAGCCGCTCGCACGCGGCCAGTATTCAGGTACGCATAGTATCTCGCTAAGTTAAGATCAATGAATACTTTTAGAATTAGAATAATCTCGGAATAATCTTCGAAATTTATTATCTCTTATCCCTTATATAATATTAACTTAACATCTTTGAAAAATTGAGAGAGAAGTTGTCTTCCGTGGTTATAAAAAAATTCAGAGAACTAAAAGTTTATAATTCTGTTTGTAATTTAAAGTATAGAATTGTCAGAATTTTTCGAGGGGACAATGTATATCGCGTCGAGATGCACAGAGAACGAGAAGCAGAAAAAGAGAGAGAGAGAGAGAAGAAGCTACTGCCGTCTCAATTTGCCAAGCTGAGATACACTGGCAACGACAATAAAGGCGCCAAGTAAAAAGCTCATCGTTCCCTTGGTTTTTTTCACGACGCTCGCCTTTATCTCGTTTTTAGTGTCGAAGCTAATTGGATACTCCCGGCGCCCTTACCGCGACGCTTGTAATTTCTCCTGAACTGGTTTGTTCGAACGAAAAACTGACGCGTTGCGCGGGTTTAGATGTTATCTCGAGGACGGGATTATATTGATTTCTTAATACTCGGCTACGTAATCCATAACCCTGTATTTCTGTTTGAGGAACGGGGTGGGAGGAGGGGCGAGTTCATATATAAGACATTGTACAAATACAATTCGTGTAATATTCCAACAATTTTCAAGTACGTACCATGCTTACATTACTTCTATATCGAAAGCAAAATATCGGGGAAGCGATACCATTACAGCTGACAATATAGATTCTAAACGATTATTCTCCTCGAAAGGGGAGCACTTCGATAGGGTACGAGCAACAGGTGGCTGTGTATAACGTACAGGAACGATTTGTCCCGAGGGTATCGTCGATTATTAGCCCCTACGAGTTCTCCCTCGTTGCAATATTTCGAACATGAATTTCTTCCTTTGTTGATTCCATCTTTCTTATGTCAGGTGTTACATGTTCACTCTTTCACGCATGACGAATGCATTTGTCAACAAATTAATTGACACTCCGGTAAGAAAAAAATATCGCGCATTGTGATAAATAAGAACATATGTAACATATTTTCTACAAGATATTCAATGACATTCGTATATAATATGCATTATCGCTATTCTCGAACGAGAATAAAGTACAAATGTTTTATGAGATGGATTAGCCGGATTAACGAATGCAATCTCGAGCCTATCATCCGTCTCTGTCCCGAGTAATGTAATTACCGATCGATGGGACTTATTACGTTAAAACTGCAGCGCGAGCAATCGTGCTCCATTCAATAACGCTATTGCGATAAGGCTCTGACTTACGAGCTCTGATAAATCGATCGGTGTCTATTTTCTATCCGTCTATTTTCGTTCCGTTAATTGATCTCTGTCGAAGGGGAAACGTTTTCCGTCATGCGCTCTCAAGCAAACAACAATGGCACCGCAACGATAGCAATGAACCGACGAACGTTCGGGGTTTCGACTCAATCTTTTATTAATACGTTAGAAAACAGGTGATATCGGCGAATCTTAAGACGCGAAGGGTATCTTGTTTTAAATCTCACCCCCGTACATGACTATTCAAACCGCGAGTGCGTTTCCGCCGCGACGGAAGAGAGATCGTGAAAGAGAAGATTCATCGCGTAAAAGCATTAGCGTTTATGTAGTTTTCGCTGAATTAATGTGCTTGTTTTTTTTTTTATTGAGGCATCTCTAAAATTTTTTTTTCAACTTATTCCAACGTACGACAACAGGCTCAGGAACAATGTATTCGACGATAATTATACAAGGATAATTATACTCTCTCGCGATTCCTATTTATTCGTTAATTTGGCTCGTTAATTATTGCGCGTTCTGTCACTCATCGGCATCCTTCTGCCAATTACGTCCGTTCAGCTTCTCTCTCTCTTTCTCTCTCCCTCCCTCCCCCTCTTCATAGCGCCTTGGCGTATGAAATACTTGAACGTTAAGGCTCAACAGGTGGTATCAGCGAGTCTGCGAGGTGCGGAGTATCTCGTTTCAAGCCGCACACTGTTACTCAAGCTCTATGCGCCTGGTGCGTGCCGTATAATAGTAATTAACGCCGCGAGACTGTTAAAATATCGCCGATATTCCACAGTACGGTCATCGACGCGCACAATAAACACCGAGTATACAATGTACAACTCTGTGGGAAGACCGGAACTTACTTAGTTCACCGAGAACTCGAAGGGGGAAAGGTTCAAATAAACAACAGCGCGATAGCGCTTATTTTATCTCGCTATGCGACGAGAAATGTTCATTAGTATGTCGCCCGGGTTTGCGCGTTAGTATTGTACGTTTTACATGAACGCTGCGATGTAAAGCTCATTCGTTGTTATTTTATCGTACCTGTATTTAAAAAAACATTTTATAATGAATTTCACGGTTTATTAACTATTTGGAGAACTTTATATGTTATCTTCAAAATATAACGTTTATTGTAGAAGATAATTTCATTATCTTAGAATAAATGTATAATTAAAAGCCAGTAATTAAAAGCGTATTTTGCAATAAGACATGTCGATACTCGAAGAATTAAATTTACTAAACTTATTATGTAAAAAATTTATCACTATAAATTAATTAAATTGGCCGTAAGAATCGGCGGCCTCGCGTAATTATATGCACATCTCATCGTTGTTTTACGCGATTCGCGACAACTTTCGAGACATGTCGGGATAAAGTATTCGCTCGTTTGTGCGCCTCACGAGAGTCGGCACTTACCGCACCACGGGGTAGCTTTCGATTCGCGAATATTCGCCGTACTTTGAGTGTCCCTATAGTACTTGCACAAACGATTTTGTCGTGGTCATTGAAAAGGAAAGTCCGCGGAATAAACTTAAGCGCAAATTTTTCGAGAAAAAGAGGCGAAACTTTACCGAGATTCAGGAAGAGAAATCAGAGGGGTGAACAAGAGTGGGAAAACCCAGGCGGTTGAGCATCACTGGATATAATTATGACATCTAATTAGGTTTTTAGCGGTTGGGACGACTGGTCCGAGCAGCGGCAGCTATCCAGGACTCGAGAGCCAGGAGAGGTCCTTTTTTTCACTCTCTCTGAACTTGCTCTCCCTTCTCTACTTCTCCTCCCTCCTCCCTTTCCACAATGCTGTGCTCGCCGATAGAGATTCCAAGCGACTTCCTTTGTTTTGTCCCGTTCGCCCTTTTTTGTACCGGCTGATTCAATCGACTCGCGTGTGTCGGTGTGGTTGCCGCCGCGATGACGATATCGCGACTAGTCTTCGCGAGAAGTCGACCTTGGATTTTCCCGGTGGAACGTGGTCGGCTTTGCCATGCGACGTTCGTTCAATTTCCATCGGCTCCGCGCCTTTTCAGTTTCACGTCCAGATCGTTAGCCGGGATGAGAAAGAAGGAACACCGCGACGGGAACAATGAAACTGCCATTAGACGGACAATCCGCTGAACGACTCCGATAACGACGATGCATCATCATGACAAGTGCATTGTTTAAATATCAGCTGGATCAGTATCATCGTGGCATGCATTTTTTTTTTCTCCCGCGCGTCTTTATTTCGTACGGACAGACACACACGGCCTATGCAATGTGAGGCACGAAGAAACGAGAGACGGAAGGTGGCAGGAGAGTGAGAGAGGGGAAAGAGGGGAGTCGACTCCCGGAGGATTAGCATTGGAACGTGAAAAAGTCTCTTGTTAGATGGCGGTGGTACCCGTTCGTTCCGAGACGTCATTAGGGCACGCCACGTGAAGCCGAGAGGCCTCCGAGATCGGGACGCGATAACGGAGGAGCGAAAGGAAGGAGACGAATACGAGCTTCGGAGAAGACGAAGAGGGGATGTGGGACCCCGGATCCGATGGGTCCAGGTGAATGCGGTGTAGAAGAGAGCCGTGTGGAAGCTGGACCGATGGAAGAGAGAGGAGAGAATAGGGGCCGGGAGGGGAGGAAAAAGAGGGGGGAAAGACACGGAGGCAAGAGTGGAGGGAGAGCAGCATGTCGAGGAAAGAAGAGTGGAAGAGGATACCAGACGAAGAGTGATTGAGCTGTAGTCGATCTTGCTGTCCTGTCGAAGTCTCGAATGTCTTGATGCCGCGCAGTCGAAGATCGAGTTCGCTCTCGATACGCGCGCGCGCGCGCGCGAGAGAGAGAGGGATCCTCCTTCCTCCACCATCCTTTTGTCGTCCACCTCATCTCACCTCTTTCTTCTTACCGTCCACGCAACTTTTGCTCGTCTCGGGCCGTTACAACAATAGAGCGTCGTCGGTTCGAGCATATATAGTCGTGCAAAATATGAGATGCAGCCGCAGAGGCTCCACTTACGTCTCGATACTCACTATCCGACTCATTCACGCAGCGGTATTTCGAATGACGGTAACGAAGCGATCGATCGTAGTATGACATCCAACTTTTTATTCGTCGCAGGATCGTTTATCTTCGACGTATCGGGGGAAAGCGAAAGATTGTCGAACGAGATAATTGTAGTAAACTAACCAACGGTGTCTCGTAATTTTCGTGAAGAATTTATTTTTTTTTTTTTTTTTTAGTATGGTACCAACATATATACTATATAAGTAAAATTTATTTCGCGTCGCGCGCGTTTGATTGGCGCAGCCCTGTAGATTCGAATCTTGCGCACAGTGCCCCTCCCCGATAATGTCTTTCTCTGCTCCGGCGCGTATCCTGATATATACCGGCGCACATGTGAAATTCCTGCATCCACACACGCACGCGCACCACCACCACGTGGCGCGCACGCGGATCTTGTCCGGAGGAGGGAGAGCGGCGGCCGCACGAATATCCTCGCGCAATTTCGCGCGCATCCCGGAGCGGGCGCCTCTTCCTCCCCCCCCTCGCTTTAAGCTAACGCTGCCGGACGAACGTGAGAGAGACTTGGCACGCCCCTGGTATCTCCGATAATTACAGAGTAGGGCATCCAAATTTATAATGTCCTTGCTAACTATCGGCCACTCCTACGGGATTTAAGACAAGGGGGGGTGAGGTGGGGGGATCAAAAAGGAAGAAATCCACGGGGACCCTCCTGAACGATGGCGGGTCGTCCAACTCTCTCTCTCGCCTCCGCGTTTCTTTATTAATCGCGTCGGTGAGAGAGGTCAGCGACTACCGTTCGCGCAAAGAACGACGGCGATAAAGTATTTTTCGATTTGTCTATTTATTTCATTATTAAAAATATATATATCCAATCGCCCTACACCATCAAGTTTGCAAGTTTACAGCCGATAATCCGTGAATCGCGGAAGGGAACGAGAACGAGTTGTCGGAGAGACTAGCCCTGACGCGCGATAATCTATCGTCTATCGCAACGCGAGGATCGCGCAAAATTAAATGCGGACGCCCGGTACGTAATATATTGCCTTACGGGGCGGCGGACGGCGGGCACCTGCTAAGAAAGAAAACTCACGAAGGAATACGATAAAGAGGAATGATTGTGATCTGAGACTCCGAACGCGATAGAGCCATAGATCATCGTGGACCCAGGCCGGCCCCCCGACTCTGCTCGCTCCTCTCTCCCTCGGGGGGCACCATTCGTGGGGCATCACAATGTATGCGCAGGGCCGCATCCTACCAACGCGAATCTTCTCTCTGGCGATTCCGGTGCGCCAAGCTGCTTTTCATAAATCGGTGTAATAACGTGAAAATAGTACCAGAATTCATTCGTGCCGCGTTAATTTGACGCGCGATATCATATCCGCGGCGACGCGTTGCGCGAATTTCGTGAATTAATTCGCCGATTTATCAGACGTTCATGCGGTGACTATAGAGACAGCATTCGAGATAATTATGATGTCATCTTGTCTCGCGTAACAGCTTCCGAGTGCGATATCTTTCTCTAGTGGTCTCGCTAAATCTATTTAAAGCCTCGTATCAACTTACTCCGTTATTCAACCGTGCTTAATTTAACTGTCGCTTTATCCGCCGCTTTTTTTTCAATTAGCATTGCATCGTGTTGTTATTTTATAAAATTATTATAAAATATATTATATTAGTGCCGTAACACGCGGCAGAGCCGGATCTGTGGCGGAGAGATATCACAGATCACAGAGCGAATACGTGATCGTGTCTCGAGGAAGAAGCGGTCGCTCGCATTGTGTCGCCTTGATAGCCGGCGATCACGTTCGTTGGAACGTCTCTGTACTATCCGATGATCTCGTTGTGCGCGATCCGCGAGTCGATATAAAAAAGAATCTATAATATTTCCTTACTCGCGCGCTTCCCCTAAAATCGCGACATACGATGAAGCGTGTATCGTGAGTAATTCGTCGCGACGCAAACTCATCAGACACAAAGACTCCTCTCTCGCCTCTTTTCTTACTGCGCCGTATAAACGTCCTTCCATCTTGGTCGCGCGGTCTCTTTTGCCGCTCTCGTTCGCTCTCTCTCTCTCTCTCTCTCTCTCTCTCTTTCTCTCTCTTTTTCTCTGTGTCTTGCCCATGGTGTAACCGACGTTGCCACGTCTACACCGACGATGAGTAGTCGATGGAGAAAGGGCAATGCGATGGAGAAGGTCGTAGGGAGCTGATCGAAGGGAAGAGCCGTTAAGTCGGTAGCATCTGAGAAATGATTGGCGGCAAGCGTGGGCCGATTGCTCTCTCTATTCCCCCGCCGCGGTGGCACCGGAACCGGAAGCTGTCGATCCATTCGCGATTCACGACGCGAACCATCACGAACACAATCGGTACGATCAGCAGTAATATATCGATCAAGATAACCATTTCTTGACAATTTTATTCGTCTGGTGCAAAAATATCAAGTTCGCAGAAAATAATAAAATAATTGGAAACAATTGTTTCGGGAATGCATTTTACTAATTTCTTTTCTTTTCAATTAAAGAGACATATACATATAAGCTTATTAGTTACTTATATCAGAATAATGTGTATATCTCTACACTTTAACTGTCGCACAATGTTTTTAAAAGATCTCATACGTGCACGTACAAGCGACTTTTAAGCGGTTTCGGCTTTAACGCGAGCTACTATGCAAATCCGTTGACGGTACGGAATTCCGCTCGTAAAAATATCCTTGATAAAGAAATGTATTTGGAGAAATATTTGCACAGGCGGAACCATTGACACTGTCGTAATTTTCGGACGAATTGCACGAAGCGCATATAATGTTACGCAGCGACAGGGAGTGTTGAAGCCGCGTTAAGATTTCACGATGATAAAGAGGAGGGGAGTAGTCGCATTCCTGCTAATTGACTTTCTCGGCGCGCGAAACCGCCGAAAGTATTTCAAATCGCGGATTCCAGGGCGAGATTCTTCAGGGGAAGGGGGGAGGGGGAGCGTCGTTCGTTCGGGACCGTGATTAAGAAACCGCCGGTATACGAGGACGACGGTCCTCGTAAAGGTGCAGCACAGGGAAGCGCCGTGCCTCGAGAAGACTTTGGACCCGGCGCAAAAACAGGCCCGGCGAACCGTTGTAAAATCGTTTCGCGTGCAGGGATGCATCTATACAGGGATTCCTCGTCCCCGAGGAGAACGTCATCTCGAAATCAGATGATATCGAGTCGGATATGTATACATAAATAGACCGGTATAAATTTTTTTTCTCGTTCATCCGCGTTATAGAAAGGAACGAGGGCGGAGGCATCCTCGCTGCGAGAGGATGTTTGCGAAAGTCCGACTGCTTGTCAATGTGAGAAAACAAAGCGGGTGGCTGCGACGGAGCACCGAGAGAACCGCACAAGAGGAAGACACACGAACGAACTCCGGTCACGCGCGGCGGTTGTAATCACGTCAGCGTGGTACCCTGCTTCCTTGATTGGACCGTGGGTCCATCTCGTCGCGTTGGTCCCCCTCCTTCCCCCCTCGTTCTGTTTTTTTTTCTTTCTCTCTCTCTCTCTCTTTGACGCGCGAGCAAACGCGCGTACACACGCGCAAATGTCGGTCGGTCTTCAGAGTCGGCTCTTCTGTGTACTTCTCTTTCCGCGTTTGCTGTGCCCACCCTCGCTCTTTGTTTCTCTCTTTCTCGCGTTATCCCGCTGGAAGCCGTCGTGCACAAATGAGGTTGTCGCGTCAGCGGGCTGCGGTCGGGACATGGCGGAGGGGGGAGGGACGAGTTTTTCCTTTTTCTTCCTTCGCTCTACGTCCTACGTTCGCCCGATATTTCTCCCTTTTGTCCTTTTTCTTACGGCATCGCGACAGCTTCGCTCCGCCGCGGCTGGACCGCGATGCTTCGTCATTCATTCCTCTTCTTCTTTATGTTGTCCGATCATTCTTCTCGGGATCGTGAAACTTGTACAAGCAAGGCGAGGAAACAGAGGTCTATTGGCGCAAATGTAATATAAGCGATATGTATCAGACGCGAGGCTAACTAAACTCGAAAGAGTCGTAAAAGAACGTGTACTTTGAAAAGTCCATCATCAAACGTGACGAATAAGCCAAGCCTCTTTCTCTTCGCTTATTTATTCATCAATAACACGGTTTGTTACACGGTGCTCTTCAATAAAATTCGAGTAGGACGTATCACTTTATAGCAGAATCCGAATGCAATCTCGAAATTTGTCAGCCGTCACTTTATAGCAGAATCTGAATGTAATCTCGAAATTTGTCAGCCGTCTGAGTATATCTCCAAACGGTGAGGGAAACATCGAAAAGTCATAAATACACGAGCTACCCCGGAGGCGCGATATTCACGCATACCGCGGATACCACCGAATACGGTGGTGTGTGCTACGGTTTTATGACGGGCCACCATAAAACGCGGGATGTAGTACAATTCGAGTAGTCCCTTGTAGGTGTAACGTTCGCGCGCAGGGGTGAGGAAAGAGAGAGAGAGAGAAGGAGCGGACGGAGAAAATAAAATGGGAAAGATATTCAGGAACGGCCACACGAACAACTTTATTATTTTCAACATGTTACGACATCCAGTGTGAAAGACTCTGAGCTCTCTGTTAAAGAAGGATGGAGAATACAATGTGAAACGGAGAGAGAGAAAATATATATGACTTTCCGTGTATGCTGCATCGGGCCGGGAATAAATAAACGAACGGAATTCAGGTCTCGATTCCCAGCCATCCGGATGTAATTCGTATTGGGCCGCCTACGATTGAGATTTCGGTGTTTATCTACGCGTGAAAACCTTTTCAGATAGCTTTTCTAATTTACTGGATCTGTGAGAGACTCTTTGCACATAACCGTGCGCGACGACGCGTATTTAAAGCCACGCGTAATATAATTCTTTAAAAGACACAATCTTGCGACGGCAATCTTCCACTCGGGGCTTTCGGAGACCCTGCATTATAAGTATGATTAAGGGTAATCGCGCATGCACGATGAAGATCTTCAGCGGTTCACGCGATGGGGAACAACGTGCACGCACGTTGACGTCGATTCTTTCGATTGTTGTAACCGTCGTTAGACTTTGTCGTGTATCAAACTACGTTATCGATAAGAGTCGATGGGTCGCGAATCGCCGTGTTACACGCAGATTAGTAGAATGAAGCGGAATTACCTTTGCGGAATTACCTTTGCGTGCTACGACGACAACTAAAGTTTAAAAAGGAGTTACTCTCGTGCACAAAGTGAATCCCTTTGTTGAGCGATAAAAAAGGGAACGACGAGGACAAAAACTCGGTGCGAAAGGTACGAAAAGGCGGGGGAGAGAGAGAGAGAGAGAGGGAGAGAGGGAGAGAGACTGTCTGCGAAGAGGGAGAGTACAGCCCAACTACGAGTATTATGCATAAACGCAAGATTGGCCCTCATTACCGGCACGCAGCTGCTTCCAGGCTAATAAGCCGTCACAGCTTCTGTGCAAACGCGTCTCGATGCAAATGGTAACTCGCCGAGATACTCCGCTCCCGGGAGGAAGAGAGGATCGTTCAGACAGTGTACTAATGAGCGAGAGAGAACGAAGACAGATGGACGGTCGCGAGGAATCTCAGGAAACGTATATATGTCGCTTAAAGATCTTTATGAAGAAGCGCCGACGAGGATTTCTTCTGGATTCTCTCATTCGAGCGATCTCTCTCTTTGATTTACGTCACAATCAACGCGTACATAATTTAATAATACAAAATCGTTCGTAGTTTACAGAAATTTAATTTTATGCGCGACTTTTGCAAGCGAGGAGCACGATTTTTCTCACTTCGCGTGCGCTTCGATGATCTACTTCTCGATAATATACGTCCTTCCGCCCACGAAGAATTCCCCCGATACGGTTAAAAGGAGATAGGACGAGGAGGCGTAGGAGGCAACGCGTTTATCCCGAAAGTTTAGTGGCTGACGCAGGGCAGCGAGAAACCGGTAGTAAAGTTATTCAGCGGAGAAAAGAGAGAACCGTAAGAGAGAGACGGTCGCGGGAAGAAAGGAGAGAGGAGCCAGATAGTATCCGAGTATACCCGAGTACCCGAGCGATCTTCACAGATAAGAGGCAAAAGGTGTAACTTACTAGGCCTCCATACTCCGATATACACACTACACACACACATCCATATATATGCATACACCGTCGTGCCTTTATATATTCACGGGCCTCCCGTTACGTGCCTCCCTTCCGCGTGTGTATTCTTCTCTCGTCTCTTTTATCTCCGCTCTCTCCCCCTCTCGTGCTCCCTCCCGCGCGTCCGTATTTCTCCTTTTCGCCCGTTCTCCTAAACCTCGCCGTGGTTATTATACGTTAGGCTTATAAACCCTTCGAATATGTAACAAGTATATACAAAGACGTGTGTGCGTGCGGGCGAGATGATATAAGGAGCTCCAAAATGTGCTGCCGGACGCTTCCACGAACACAAAATAAAGACAATGGGCTCCCGTGGTACCCGCCATTAAGTCGCGGTTAGCGCAGCGACGTGGATTATTCGATAATCATGTGTGCGTTCGATCTAAGGGTGTTCGCACGAAACAATTTTGTAAAACGTATATACGTACGCTCAAACTTTTCCTCGATGTTCCCGGAGGATCCTGGATAACGATAAACTTACTGACCGATTGAAATTTATTGGTCAATGTCACGGTTACGAGCGCGCCTTTATTTCGCGTCGATCATTATTTTTTTTTTTCTCAAACCCGACGAGATTACAATCTATACTCTTCTCGTAATTTGCATAGAGCTATAGATTTTCAAGACTAAAAATGTATATACACATTCTTTACATACACATGATTTTTTTTTAAACGAAGGTAATAAAAAAGTGGAGAAGATCGAAGCATAATAGAGAAAGATAGAAATGATAGATCAAGAAGAAATGTTTTAATATCTTATCTATATAAAGTACTTCATTCTGAATATGTTGTAGCGGAAATTCGGGATGAGAAAAAGTGTCATATCGTACAACGATCGATATCTTGATTTAGAAATATATATTAATATACATATATTATAAATATATTTATAATATATTTGATATTAATATATATTTATAATATATGTATATTATAAATATATATTAATATCAGATTAACAATATTAAAATATTTTAAAACAGAGTTATGTTGTATCTCTTCATAATTTAGTTACATTTCGAAGCAACGTTTCAATAAGCGATGGCGCAGTAGCAATTGCAGTGCCTACACGTTAATAAATCGTAGACAGGTGTTCGGAGAAGAACCGTGAAGCGTACCGAAGCGCTGCTCGATAGCGAATCGCAAAGTGAACCGTAGAATCATATCACGGATGTAGTTTCCACGACAAGTAAAAAACGTCTCTCTCTCTCTCTCTCTCTCTCTCTCTCTCTCTCTCTCTAACTATTAAAGTTTCATAGGATTCAAATATCGCGAGATGTCAGCAACAAACATAATGTGATGCCGTGTCGATTAATTACTTTTTGTAAAAATAAAGATTTGTATGCGATGTGTGGTGGACCGTCTTTATTTAGGAGCGGTTCAAGGTCTTCGAGGTGATCGTCCTCGCCCGTAACAATTAGTCGGTAGACGAGGGGGACGCGCGAGCGCGCGCGCAACTCGTTGCGCCCAGGTTGCTTCGTTGTTCGTGCGATCACGTGCTGGATCTCCCGAAAATTGACCATCTGCCGGAATAACGACTTAATTTGCCCGGGACTCTCTCCTTAGCCCGCAGCCAAGGTGGCGATCTCGTCCGTTTCTTGGAAGCATTCTCCTTTCGTTGGCATGCCGTCGAAACGAGTCACTAATGCCGTATTCGCTTATCGGCTACTACAGCTTCATTTTAAAAGATTTTTCAAATCAGTTTAAATTCGACGTTCCGCGGTCGAGATTGCTAGAAAAGAATTGTAAGAAACGCGTTTTATTAAGAATTCGTAAATTATTCAACGACAGAGAGCGTGAAATAATCTCTGTTCACAGATAGTTTTATAAATTAATATCACTTTATTGCACACACGTACACATGCTCTTTTAAATTAAAGGGCATTACAAATTACAAATCATTTTTGTTGCTATGCAATGCCCTGTGCAATGTATCGAGAGTCAGTGTTTCGAAAAGGTGGACCTCACACATGCACATATATAACCGGAAGAAAGTAATCCACAACGATCATCGAGAATTTTTACGGCCGTAAATCTCGAGCGGCTTAGTAAAAATTTCAGGCAGATGAACGGACGATCAATATTATTCTTACTCTGTAATTTTGGCGCTCGAGTAATTTTATACTTTGAGGGAATTTTCTTTAAACTTTTCTTTTTATCCATGGTCCGCGTTTTCGCAACTAAATTTTCTTTTTCTCTCTGTTTCAGGTGAGTATCCATTCAGTATTCAAATTCAACAAAATCATTATTTGTGACAGCGACTGACGGTGAGTAGCGCAATCGTTTTTTTAAAGAGTTAATTACTTAAAAAGTTTGAAACATATGGGAAAAATTAAAAGGAATGAAAATCCTCGGAAAAGTGGATGGTACTATAAACTTTCTTAGGCGATCTGGCTTTATAAATTTACACCGGTATAGGATTAGACGCGGGTGCATCTAGCAACACCTTCTTACGTCACTGTCACTTTAATTCTCGTTTCTTCACGCACGTAATCACCATCTCGCGCGCGCGCGCGCACGGTACGCGTATCTTATCCCGACGATAATCCTTTATCGCTAAAGAGCCGGAGAATCGTAGGCAGATACGAATGCGATTTTCAAAACCTGTTATGGTCGTTCCGGAGCCTCCATGGTGGTCTACAATTGCAGTAATAACTCAATTATCCTCTCTGGGCTTCGTACCCGCCTATCTGCCTCTTTTACTCTCAAATCTTTCACTCCGTCCTTCCCTCGTCGCTGTCTCCTTCTCGCACCCTTTCTTCCCTCCGCCCTTTCTCTTTCTTTCTCTCTCTCGCTCTCTCTCTCTCTCTCTTTCCGTCTCGCGGTCTCCTCCTCTCTCCTCCCTTGCGGTTTCTTCCTCCTTTTACCTCGATCCGATCCCCTCCGTGCTTCTCCGACCGCCACCCTCCCCCTTTTCCTCTCTTGTGGAGCATAATAAACCCTTCGATCCCATCACGATCTTTCCATCCACATATTATTAGGGCTTGCACACACGCCGGGAGTTCGGCCCCAACTATCCCTACCACATTCGCCGTATGCGGACTAGAATCGTTGCTTCACGATTAGCTCTCGCAGATCGCGGGAAATCCAGTGATCTTTATTTACTCTTTATTGACTGCTCTTAGTTGACTGCTTGATATTAGTATTCGCTCTGCTGTAGGTTTCATGCGTTTCTTAATTTAATATTAAATTATTCAAACAAATCTTTAATAGAAATTATATAGAGCGTATAATTGTTGATTTTAAAATCGTACGAATTAAACGCGGCAAATTGGACGAATCAATCAAATTTTTCGCAGATGCGAACATAATAGACTCTCGAGCGAATTATTACAGAGAATTGAAAACTCGTGATTTCTTCACATTTTTTTCCCGAAAAGTTTATTTCAACATTGCTCGTCGCCGTGTTCTCGTTACGTCAGCTAATCGCGGATATTCGAAGCTCCAGCGAGTTTCCGGGCAGCACATAAATAGGATCGCCGATGGAGAGAGCTTTCCATGCGGGTTAAATCGTTATCTACCGCGACTAGATTCGTGAACATGGTCCCGCCGTCGTTTCGTCCCGATAAAATAAATTTTCTCGTCGCTCACTGCGGCGGGGGAAGAAAATCATGTGTAGATAGACGAAAGAGCGAAAAAGGGAGACGAATAAGACGAAGAAGGAAGATCGAATGCGGTGGAGCGAGTGGAAGAAAGAGAGGCAATGTGATACCTCGTGCCGGAGGCACCATGAGTTCGGTCCGAACTAGAGGGGTTAAGCCAAAGCTCCATCGATCATGGGATCCAGCCAGTCCACGATCCCATGACTCTGACCATAAAGCCCCGTAAGACGCGCGCTGAGAAGGAGTGCGAGCGAGAGCGGGAGAGAAGGAAAAAGGAAGAGGGAGAGAGAGAGAGAGAGAGAGAGAAAGAGAACGAGTTGGACCCTGTAACCGTGAACTCTGCACGCGGCTTTATGACGGTACGACGACGTAGAATTACCCCCGTCGTAAGCAGGTATATACTTAAATCTCGCGCGCATGCATGTAAGTCGCGCACGAAATTACGTTCTTGCGCGGACGAGATCAAGATTGTGGAAAATCTCGTCTCCCTCGCGAACGAGGGGGTTTGTGGCGCGGATTCATCCATCGTATCAAACTGACGCTCGCCCCTGTATCGATTTAAATTCCGTAAGAAATTTTGAAAGAAGCGATAAGTTGCTCGGTTATCGAATCGTTGATAATAAAGTTATGGACGAACACAATTTACTTGTCAAACTTTTTTTTTTCTAATTGCGCAAAGAAGGAAGGACGACTTGTAAATACTGATCGTTAAATATATATATCGACCTTTCCGATTACCACCTCTATTAGCTATTGACAGGTGTGCGAGAGCGTTTAAATTATTTAGCGACCCATGCTGGAAATGGACTGCGCGCGCGAAAACATCAGCACATTAAATGACAAGAGTCACGCAACGTGGAATCAAGCGTCGCTTCAACGTATCAAGATCTCTAATGTAATATAAAGTAATGCGAGAGACCGATTTAAAGCGTAGCCGGATGAAAAACAACAGTCATTTGCAAAAAAAAAAAAAAAAAAAAATTGCGACATCTGTCTCTCATAAGTTTCGCAATTTTTGCGCAAATTGCGAAATTCACGGAAGAAAAAAAAATTGCAACATCTTTCGACGACCTGAATCAATGCATTAATCAAATCGAATGCTCAATCACGCGATTCTTTCCTCGATGCTTCCCTTCTGTCATCATCGGAAAGATAGCTTACTACCTTTCTTCCTTCCTTTTCTTACCCTCCCTTCTTTCTCTACCCGATTCGTACCTTCGCCCTCGGCCGGTTCTCTCTCTCTCTCACTCTCTCCTTCTCTTCTTCTCTTTCTCCTTCTTCCTTGCCAAACCAATCTTCCATCCCTGGAGTAAGACATTGAGGCACCTGCTAGAGTCCAGCTCAATCAGGGAGTATAGCGTGTCGGCACCCAAGCAGAAGACGGTAGTGGGAGAGCTTGCATGGCATATCGTGGAACTGTATCCGGACGGAGCAGGGGCCCTCGACCGACTGGGTGGTCCTACCGCTTCAGTTGTGTTCCGACGCGCTTCAAGCCAACACTACGAACACTATTTCTGATCCGCCGGCGTCTGCCGTCCGGCGCGGCCGACCTATCGAGGTAACCTCGCAGATTATACCGGTTCCGGTGCTCTCCGTAGGCGCTCGGTAGCGTCGATCGATCGATCGAGTACTCTTCGATTATCGAGGATCTGTACACACGATAATTTTGTACACAGTTCTCTTTTTCCTTCGATGTCCGTGGTTATCTCCTAATAACTTTGACTGACAACATTACGCACAACTTCACTTCCTCTGTTTTTCTTGAGAAAGTGTTATTCTTAAAAAAAAAAAAAAAAAAGCATCAAATCTCGCGTCTATTTCCCCGTAGTTGCATAATCTCGAGAGTAGTTCATTTTCAGAATAAAAGTGAATAGATAACAACGGTTAATAGTTGTAGAATGACTCTTAATATATGGACTTAATGTATGCACGAACAGCAGTGAGTGATCAACAGTAAACCTGTTACTTCTTCGAAAGGACGTATCGAAAAGATAGCGCATCGTTAAAAGCCTCGTGTGACTAACGCCGGAAATGCCGGGCGAATCTCGTGGAAAATCGATGGAAAAGATAAACGACGAGGATAATTCTTTTCTATTTAAGCGGAACGACCCGATAGAGCAAAGTGCGAAGAAAGAGAGGAGGAAGATATAAGAAACGATAACGACAAGGTGGCGCGGGGTGTAATCAAATGCAGGTTTATTTAGAACGGCTTTGATAAAGTGGTTAGTGCGAAAGCGTGGATCGGGCCAATCATACCTGATTGCCTGGACGTGAGTTGTGCGAACCGAGAGAGAAGAGGAGAAAGGGAGAGACGAAAGAAGGGGTGGGAGGAGAGAGAAGGAGAGAGAGAGAGAGAGAGGCCGTCCAACACACCGCGGCTCGTTGCGCACGTCGAGAATGAAGACGTCTCGTGTCGGTGAATGTTACGTGCCACGTGATTCATAGTAGCATTTCCTGTCCTCCTCATTTTGGGCAATCAGCGATCGCGCGTGTTTTCGTCAAACTTTCGACAAACGATCGTATTATGACTCGCTAGGTGGGTCGACTGCAATTTCGGTGAAGGGTGAGTTTAAGTCGATTTATTTGTTTACTTTTCTGTCTTAATTTTCGAAAGGAGCATGGGAAATTTGATTGACGATGGAGCAAAAAATGATAACGAGACATATTAATCATAGTACAAGATGCTGATAAAATCGCGCTATTAGTTACTCAGAAGACCAAAATAATTTCGTTATGAAAAAACACATTCGTAGAAAGATATCCGTGTTGCAGTCTTTTTTTTCGAGAAATTTTCCGGCTCCAAGGATCTTCCTGAAGGTTTCACAATTCCGGTCCCTTCTTCAGGTATGCGACCGTTGCAGCTATTCAGCATTTCTTCTTATTCTTCCCAAGGAGTTTTACTGACGTGTCTGGGCTCTACGGAAACGCCTAATTCCTAATTCCTATTCCCTCGTCGCTACATTACGAAGCTTTGTGGTTAAAGGCCAGCTTTCGCCGCTTTTTTTTTCTTTTTTTTTTTTTTTTTTGAATACGCGGCCCCAATTCTGGAGCAAGAAGTATCTTTATTATTGTCATGGAGATGTGTCGACCGTGAAGAGTTTACCACGGAGAGTGCTGTGTTGATGTCGAATTCGGTTCTTCATTGTTAACTGCGCGTCGTGTCGTGTTTACGAGCGAATTCTGTTTTGAAATTTTTACTGAAATTCTATTTCAATAATTCATAATGCATTAATATGCACGTTTCAATATTGTATTATATATTACGCGTGAATACAGAACACAGACTCTTAGAGATTTACAATCAATAGAAAAAGAAAGACCAATGACAACTTAAGTCGCAGTTGTTGTTACATACATATAATTCGATGAAAACGTTACGAAAACATAAACGTTTTAAAAACATACAAACAACAAAACATACAAATCTATTCTTCATATTCTTTTTACATTAACTGTCGGATTCGATGGTTATTGTAAAAGAAATCAAGCTTACAAGATGTAAAAAAATATGCTTTACAAATTAAGAATTATATACATGGAAATACATGGAAAAACTCGAAAATCTAATGAATAGCAATTGTAATAACAAAAGGGAGAATATAATAGAAGTGATGATGTGATCTTGTGTTAGCTATTATTTACTTTTGTTAATCCTACCTGTTGGGACTTTGGTATTTCTTATTATTTTATTTCCTTTCTTTTCGTGTTTACGTGTATAACTTTTCTTTCAAAGTATGCATCTCACTCCTATTCTTTTTTGCTTTAGATTTCTTTCCAACTCTTTCACTTTTCGGATCCTGCTGGCAAGACACTGTTGTCACTTCTGTATGCCACATTTTTCTTTCAAAATACAAATCTCTTCTTATTATCTATTCAATGGAATCTTTCGCAACTTGCAATTTTTCTTTCTTAGTAAACAGGTATATAAAACCAACGACTGCGACCCACAAATTGTCGACAGATTTTTCTTTTCTTCTTTGGTTGAAAACTTTCTTAAAACGCGCCGGTTTGAAGGCAAACGATCAGTCATGTAATCAAAAATCTATCCGAGCTTCGCGAGACAAGTAAGATGACCGTGAGCTCCCCACAGGCGCATCGCGAACGTTTCGTCCCGTAATGGAGGAACCGCTGGTGGCAAGAGGCTATCGTACAGACGGACGGATACAACACGGAGAGAACCAGTTCTCTCATTTCATTGCGTTCGTTGTCCGATAATGACGCATAGCACGGCGAGCACTGCGTGCGGCATAACGCGCGTGTGAAAGCACCGCGCCGGCGACGCACCGCGCAAGAGCAAACACTACACACGAAAGTATTCCCTCCGCAGGTCCTCCCACGTGAAACCCCGCGTATAAGAGAGGATAGAGAGAATTATCCCCGTGGATACCACGGGGCCGCTAATTTACGGCAATCACGGGATTTTCGCAGCGGAGGGCAAGAAGAGATCGCGCAGCCTTAACGAGGACCGTTCGACAGCGCGGGGCTCGTTACGCGATTACCGACATTTTCATAAGATTGAATTTGTGTTTGCAGTCTGGACAGAGACAGAAAGAGAGAGAGAGAGAGTGAGAGAAAGAGAGAGACAGCCGCGTCGGAATTATATCCTTTCCCATTTTCTTATTCTTTATATTGTGTGTATAATAATAATTTCGTTCGCGTGTAAATACACGCGAGCAATCCTGTAACGCGAAACGGATGGTGAAACGGATGTAAAAATTTACACTTCTAAGTGCTGGCTGCTTAAGTGAAATGATATCTCATTATTACGGGAATGTTATTAAGCTATAGAAATAATGTGTCACGTTTTCGCGTGCGATGTATAATTGCTCCACCATTAAAACGATATACATTTCTCATTCATAAATAATATGCCATTTCAGTTTAATGCGTAAAAAAAACTCGCGAATGCGAGATCGCCGTCGTTAAGCTAAAATCGAGAGTATACCAACGAGTTGTTTGATATTAAATGTTAATCATGTGAATGTTGATCTCGTGTCCGTACATTATATCATATGCAGACAATTATATATATGAGATGTTTTGAGAAATATATGATTATTGACGGTAAGCTGCCATTTTTGTTAATGATTTGCAGCCACGACTGATTTTAATCTTGGATAAAGGGTAACATTGATTAAATTTTTATTAACGAAAGAAATGTCAACTTTGTTAAAAAAAATACAAACAACCACACACACTGCCATGCACTGACATTCTCCGAGACGACCTGTATAGGCACGTGCGCGTATAAGCATGTAAAGTATACTCTTAACTCGCGCAAGATATACGGCGATCGGCGCCGTGTGTTGCTCGAGTAATTAGCGAACGCTTCGTCCGCGTAGATGTTAATAGATACATCTAATATGGCTATAAATCAACAAGATAACGTTAACCGTCAAGAATTATGTTGCACTGAGAATAAAGCAAACGCGAGGCGCAGGTAATCGATAACAAAGATTATCTTCTTCTAAGTTAGCACGCACGTTTTGTGTCTTATTTAAAAATGATTTCTTCTTATTTAAAATTAATTTAATTTAAAAATAATATTTAAAAATAATGTCAATTATTTTTTCTTTGTCACGACTTTTCTTTGTATTGATGCCTCTGCGCCGAAGTAATTAAGTCGAAGAGATATAATTATGTGAAGGGGCTAAAGAGAAATTTCATGATATGCCGAGTAAATTAATACCTCTAAATTATTCTCAAAAAATAATTTCAGCGACCGAATCATTTTGCAATCGCGAGAAGCATAAAACAATAGGTGAATCGTGCATCAAACTGTAAGAATAAATCGACGTTATATCGAGACATGACAATATGCAAAATAGCGTGAGAGAAGAAAGGAATATAAGCCGAGATAGATGAAATGAATAGTGATCGAAATAGCCGATAAAGACGCATTGTTGCATTAGGCAGGGCACATTGTGCATACATACAACGAAAACAAAAAGCGCACAAACGTTTTTTTTTTTATTGATCGGTCGATTGATCGTGAATCTGAAGATTTAACGTATATGTATTTACGCCCCGTCGTGCCGGAGAATCCGCAATGACTTCATTCGCAACCAATCATAACGTAATTCACAGTTGCAATCGTGCGGTGGGCAAAACGAACGATCGGCGGACGAGCTCTCTCTCTCGCTCTCTCTCCTCTCTCTTTCTACGAGCTACGAGATTTCGATCGGTTAGGGGGTTGGAGGGGGTGAGGAGAGAAAGAAGGTTCAGCTACGTGACCAAATCCGATTCTCTGTGGCGATCATAACTCGAAACCGATCGATCCGATGTAATTGAACTTGAATACTAGCTATCACGAGAAACCGAGTACTACCATATAATGATTGATAATGAGAGGGTAATTTACAGAAAGTCATTTGCGAATCGCGATCATTAGAGCTTTTCGTGTATACCGCGACAGATTAACTCGTTTGTGCTGGTACGCGAAACGCGCGAATCGTTCCAGTTTAATTCAATTCGAAAATCTACTTTCTCGCCCGGCATTACTCTGTAACGATTAATAATAAAATGAGAATTCGCGAATACATAAAGTTTCGAACGAGTTTGTCTCAGGCAACTCTTTTTCATTACCTTGCATGCGTGTACGATCATAAATTTTTGGATTACGAAACTTCAAGAAGGAAAACGACTTCCAATGATTATTATCTCAATGAAGCGGATTCGTGTTTCTTTTCTTGATAATTGTATTATCATCAATATTTTTTTCTTGGAACATTAAACACACAAACATTTTTTTAAAGAGAAATATATATTTATAAACGCAGCTAAATTGCTTTCCGAGATGATAAAATTGCATTTATCGATCAAAAGTTTGTTAGGTGTTTCTGAAAGAGATACAATTGTACAGTTTTCGTGGTGAAAAAGAGCACCGAGCCGATCCTGAAGGAGCGCGGCGAGTTGTTTGCTCTCGCTCGCATTTTATGGCTCCGACAGGCCAGGTCGGACAATTACTGGCTGTTACTCTGAGACTGTGCGCTCTGGCAAAATGATCGCAAAAGTCAGCGGCCGTCTGTCAGACTTGCTATATGTAACTGCACGCACCGCGAATCCGCTCGCATTTTGTTGAACACGCTTTCGTCCTCCTCGACAAAATTATTAAATATAAAAAAAAAGATGTGTATATATATATATATATATATATATATATATATGTGTCTATATAAAACGCCTACGAAAGAGGTATATCTTGCGGACGGCGGTCTTCTTCGAGTCTCGTTGAATGTTGCGCGTCAAGTATTAACGAGGGTGGTCAGTCAAGGAGAGACGTTCAGATCCCGCTGGCTAAAATTCCTGCGTTTCACGAGAGAGAGATGCTCGCGGAAAATACGGTGAAGAAATTACGCGCGCGCGCGCGCGGGATGCGAATCTCTTAATTCTGACGAGACGAGCGTCACTATCCTTCTCCTCCTCCCGTCCTCTACGAGACTTGCTCATGGCTCTCATCCGACAACCCGCAATTATCTTTACTAAACTAGAGATCCACGTGATTGCACGGTTACTCCGGTTATAGTTTCACGGATGCGGGATCTTTCGTCCGTATCCTGGTCGGTTACGTCCTTCGTAAGTCGTAACTTGTAACTCGATTTGAATATCAAGCACGACGGAGACGGGATGCGCGACTTGTTAAATCTCTCCATCATAGTTTATATCTTTATTTAATATATTTTCCGCTACTTTATGATCTGCAATAATTGACTTGACGCGCAAGACGAACGATTGGTCTTTGATTCTGTTAATTCATCAGATGTCCCCTTCACAAACACAAAAGTGATTGAGATGGTAGAAAGAGTTCAACGGGGCGTTAAAAGATCCAATATATATACACGTTCGTGCCGCGAGCTCCTTCAGTGATTTCTGTGGTCCTTTAATAAAGAGAGGTCGACGCGCAAGGCGGCACGCGCGACGACAAACGACACGACGACGTACTTTCGATTAAGCTGTATGCAAACATTGAAATGTTCGCGATTAAATGCGATGCAATTTCGCCGCATTGCGAACCGACCGACCGGAAATCCATTCAGTTCGCGGGCATTGTCGAAAGTTCGCATGACGGGGAACGATCGTTTTGCATCTCTCGATGATTCGACAGAATGGGCTCGGCGATGCGTTCAAACTACCTGCGACACCTCGAACCACTCGCCATTGTTTCTCGCGAATAGCGCGGACAAGACGGGGCGTGTGCCGCCACAAAGCTACTCCGCCTCGGCAAGAGAAAGGGTTAATCCGCTATCCAAGAGCGGTTTCGAGCCATTAGCGAATGTCCCCGCGCTTAGAAGGGGAAGCAAGAGAAGGGATCGGTTAACCTGCTCCCCCGTTGATTGGATCAATTCAGCTGATGTGGTAATCGCGCGAGAGTACGGCACAATATATTTTCTGCCGATTCCTTCGCTCGTTCGACGAATTATATAAGCGTTATATTATTAACATGTGCGTTTAAATATCTAGGTATTCGAGCAAATTTTTAATAAAAATCTTATTTATCCGCCGTTTCCATCAACGTTTCGCAAGACGCAATGGAGAGACTCTTGACCGAGGATTATCGCGATTGATAATATTCGCGACTTTTTCTCTCTGTCCGAAAAAGACGGTATTTGTATTTTCTCTTTTCCTTTCATCGTGTATAATTTTCCATCCTTGTTTCTTAGCGGGAAGGGTGCGCCGAAGCGTAACTAAGCCGATGCGACACGACTGGCGCTCTTTATCGCGCGACAATATAATCATTTCGTACGGCCACGCGAACAAGGGTGCCGACGAAACGAGGCCTACGTGCGAAAGCGTTGAGGGGGGGAGAGAAAGTGGAAGAAGGGGAGTCAGAAATCTCGAGTCGGGCGTGCGCCAAACCGCGACGGATCACAATGAACTTGCGGGGGCCCCCTTGTTTGTTTGCCAAACAATCGGCGGCTCGATTTGACCGCGATGAAAACAACGAGCGACAATCGGACCGTTCATTCTGGCGGCCCGAGCGGAAAGATGACGATACGTTGACGAGAACCCCTATTATCGAACGGTCGTTTCGCGTTAACCGGAGCAAGCCGACTGTTTCATACAAATCGCGAATGATGAATTGAATCGCGCGCCGATTAATTGGAAATACTTGTCCCGCGACTATCGGCAGAAAGTATCGACGGAAGGAAGGAAAATCTCTCAAGCTCTCTCTCTCTTCGTCAATGAAGCCGTTTATCGCTTAATCGTCATTCCTCCCTCTCTCTCCGAGGAACGAGATAACTCCTAGACCACGCTAACGTGTTTAACGCCTATAATCCTCACACACGCGTGCGTAAGTCTATCTCTTCTCATTTCCTCTCGTCTCTCTCTCTCTCTCTCTCCTTCCCCTTCCCCTTCCCCTTCCTCTCTCTCTCTCTGTCGACAATGCGCCAGTCGCTATAAATACATACGCACGCGCGCGCGTGAATACGTCGCGACTGTCGCCACGTGTGAAGCAGTTCCGAGGGTCTCTTTCGCCCCGTTCTCTCTCTCGCTCTCGCGCGACATCAGGCGACGAGTTTCTCTCTTCGGCCTTCGTCTCTTCGTTCTCTCTGGTCCTCGCCTCTCGTCTCCCGCGCTCTTCTCGCGCGAGAGACCGACTCTCAGGGGGGGTGGGGTGGGGTGGGGGAGGGGATATTCCCGGTCGACATTTTTCTCGTAGGAATGCGGAGTCGTTACGTTCGCGAGGCGTTACGATCGAAACGCCCGAGATGTTCTTACCGGTTCCATGCGCCTGACGGGAAGATTCTTCCCATTGGGAATTCGAGATCGCCTCGCATCATTTCGCGAAGTTGAAGTTTATGAAAGTTTGTTCGCTAATAAGGCGTAACTCTTGGATGATTTTCTCGTTTATTTAGAACTGAGGAGAGAGGAGAGGCAAATTCGCGAGACCGGTGTCGGATCTTTAGATCATCCCCTCTTCTCGGATGAAGATCCCCCAAATTTTAATTATTTAATTTTAATTGTACACAAAGTGCAGTAGAAGTGAGTCGTCGCGGAACGTGAATTTTCTGTTTGCAAAATCTTTTCAAACGCTCGCGCACTTCCCGATAAAAACGTTAGAAAGAAGAGACAGGGCACACAACAACGCACTCAGGAATGAACAGGGAAAGAGAAAAATGCCGTCGAGACGGCAAGGTTAAAATTTTTTGTCGCTGGCCTCAGTGCTATAATAGACATCACGCGGTACCCTATCCAGGCTACCGAGTTCGGCAGGCCTTCCACGAAGGGCTACGACTGAAAAAGGTTCGGTGGCATGAATTAAAGACGGCTTCTGAGTAAGTAGGAGCACTTAATGCATAGGTTCCGGACCTCGTTATCGTTCTACCTCTCGTCTATCTCTCTCACTGCACGCGCTCTCTTCTTTAAAATATTTCTACAATCATCGATCTACTGGAAACTCAAGTGACATATCGTTATAATACTTTGTGCAATTAGTGCCTTATAAAGTGTCGCAAGATTGCTGCAATCTTGATCATAAACCGTCTTCGACAGCTTAGGACTGGGTCGAGGAGCGAATCGTTTTTATCTTGACAATTAACATATTTAAAAAGTAACTAGTTCTCCTCTACCACATCTGCGTTAGCCGATTCTTCCTTAGGGCCTGTGAACATCACCCAAGACGCGTCACCCTGGTCCCTCTCGGAGACCCCTCGGGACGAATACTCGGACACGAGGATGCCCGAAGTAACACGAACGCAATCACGAGGACGAACGCATGCGCACACCCGCACTGGAGGACTCCATGTCGTCGGAGCAGACATCTCTTTGTTACGGGGTCCAGTTCTTTCCCGGTCGTAGGGAAGGCTTCGAGTCAGATTCGAACCTAGTCCATTGTAAAAGTTGCCCTGAAGTTGCCCAAGTAGCCCAAATTCACGACCACCAGCAGCGTTTGAAAGAAATATCGAGAAAAGTATATAAATTACTCTCGCGATATATTTTCGCCTTGTTTATTTTTTTTCGACATTCTGTTCTACAGAGAATGATGAAAGAACGAGAAGTTTCGCGTGAGTTTTTTATTTGAGAGAAAAAAAAAATGATAATCTCCATCGTAAAAGCTTATAAATCTCCGCAAAGATAGCAACGTTGATCGCGTGGAGATCGGATCGTGATTGTTGCTACCGGAACACGAACGCAGGAACGGCCGGTAGGTAGAACGGAGGAACGTGTACGCGCTAGTTAGTTAGCCGGGCTCGTGTTAGTAGCCGCAGGTAGGTGCCCGTCTCCACGGGTGCAGGATATACGGAGGATACGTCAGGGTCCAACCGAGGGAGATACATATTTGTTACGAGACGATGTCGCTCCTCGGCGCGGACGTGATTCGCCTTCGCGATTCGAATAAAGACCTCCGCCTGGGTGACTTCGTTTCCAGGTTGAAGCTCGCCTGGAATCGCGAACATGCCTCCAATAGGAAGACGGCGATTGACGGTCGGTTTCGAATGCGTCCAGCATTCGATCCCTTTCGTCTCTTTTTTTCTCTCTCTCTCGATCGCGTGTGTCTGGACTCGATAACTACTACTTGATAACGTTTCACAGAGAATAGCGGTATATTTTTAATATTTTTAATTGCGTAACAAAAATGCGATTTTTTTTCATCAAGATCTAACGAAACAAGGCCGACGACTAGCATGTTGTTGTGCGAAATTTTTATTTTTTTTTATCTCGTTATTAATATTTTAATAATTAGAAACAATAGAAACATAGTAATTCGCTCCTGCTAATACAAAATTATATTTTGCATTATGTACGTGCGCGCGTGTTCATCGATACAATTATTCTTGATTGTTTAATGCGCTTGACTTTTGTAATTAAAATGAAGTCGTCTTCGCGAAGACGACTTTGCCTCTGAGATAGGGCTCGTTAGGAATGGGAAGTACGACTTCAACAGCTACCAAGTCTCGTCGATTGTCCGAGTCTCTTCAGTCAGTTGCGTCAGTCGGGATTTAATTGAAATTCTGATAAGGGGAGATACCGGTGTGTGCACGCACGAGCTCTCGTTGTCGGCGACGTTTCCCGAATCGACCTTTGCTAATTAAGCTTCGCGTTTCCCATACGCGTTGCACGAACGAATCAATTAACGATGGAAAGAAAAAAGGCGCGATGCGTGCGTGCGCGCGAGCCTCGGATTTATTTATCCGCGTCAAATGATTTAATTACGAGGTGCGGATAGCATGATGACGGTCACCGGAGTATAATACGTCGTTGGCGATCGCATCGTCGGATCGTAAGTTCTCGGTTAAGTGAAATCTGGAAATATCCGACACGTTGACGAGAGGGAGGGGGGATATCTCTCGTCTTTTAAGACTCGCGCATCGATCGCTACCCATGACGGTAATTACTCGAGAGGGAATTTCGTAATCTCCGTCACGTGCTTAATCGGTAATTAAGGCTTAAACGTACCCGCCGTGCCCCTCCTTCCGTGCTCTGTCTTTCCCCCCTTCCCTTTTGCTCGTTACGTGTTGAGCGCGCTCTCTTGCTCTCGGGTCTATATTCCTGGCATTACAGTTCTTTCCTTCTTTTTTTTCGCGATCTTCACTAGGGCACTCATTAAGAGAAGACCGGCGGCGGGGCGAAAGAGAGTCCCGGCCAGTTCGTAATTAGTGGCACTAACGAGGGACGCGCTTCTTGCGACGCGTGGTACGCGCACTGGTGCATATAAGACCGCTCGCGAGAATCAATTTTCAGCTTGCCTCTATCTTCAGAGATAATATCGTTTCGCATTTAGCGCAGCGATTAGAAATTAACGGACGATTGAACTTTTTTTTTTTTTTTTTCAGCGTGCCTATTACTATTGGATTATTAATGTATTTATAATAGCCGCATACTGGATTCACACGGTGTGTCTCGCAATTGCTTAAAAAAAAAAAAAAAAAAAAAAGTATCGAAATACTGTAGTGTGTAACGTACAGAATTAAGATCCGAAGTCGACTTTTCGATGCAGTCCTCGATCGACCAGCCCGAGAGACCCTCGGCAGGTTTCACCTGTTCTTTTTTCCCATCTCGAGTGCTATCTCTTTTAAAGGGCCCGACGCACACATAGACGTTCCTAGTCCAACCGGTCCACAGACACAGTCACGCCGCCGTGTTCAAGGTGTTCACGGCGTAGCCGAAAAACGTTGTGAGAGTTCCACGAGGAAGAAGAAGATGGAAAGGAGGAGAAACGGAGATAAACATATACTTGTATAGGACATATATATATATATATATATATATATATATATATATATATATATATATATAAATAATGTATATATATATATATATATATGTACGATGTATGCATATATGTGTATGAAAACAGAGACGAGACACTGGTGTAGCAGAATTATTTATGATGCCTGATAGAGACGCGGTTTCGAGGCAACGTTGTCTAAGAGGCAAGAGACTCGGCTTCACGCACCGGCATTCCTGTCTTTCCTTCTCGTTCTTTCCACCTTCTGCTGTCCCTTCGTCTTCTCTTCTCTACTTCCCTTCATCCTCCTGCGCGCTCGTCAACTTTCACATCTCTATAGCTTGAATCGGCTTAATGACGAACAGGCTCGAAGCGAATTGCGAATTGTGTCGTACCGCGTGTTATTATAAGCATGATTTTAGATGTACATTCATTGAGAGAGAAATCCCTTGTAGATACAATAATGTGACACAGCGAAAATAAGCTAGCATATACAAGGAGTTTCAGCTAAACGTCATCGAGAAAATGATGTAGTTATGCTTCTTATGCCTTTTACGTAAAAAGAGAAGAATGTAAAATATATAATTTTATACCTTAATAAGCTCGATGTATTTTCTTCAAAGTACATCAATTTTTTTTTATTCCAAGTCGTCTCGTGAATTTATGTAAGAGGCATGCGAGTTTATGCCGCTAACATCTTAACTTGATTTTCTCTCATCTGCTTTCGAAACTGTTGACATTGAAAAAGTTTACTACTGGAGCTCGGCTAATTGTTTTCGAGGCATTAGCGCAAACTTGTTTGAGGTTTTACGAGCTCCTTTGACCGACGGTCATCTCTCGCTTCTAATCTCTCCGCTTTCGTAAACTCAAGAATAGCTCAACTTTCCTTACGTAGTTTAAAACACCTGCTCTGTCTGGCTGATTAAATCCTCGTAATAAAATTAAGCAATTATAGTTAAACATCCGACGGATAATTCGACCGATTTAATTTCGTTTACAACAATTGATATTCTATGCACGTTTGAATTATCGACAGAATTTTAATTATATAATATAATATAATTATATAATATATAATATAATATAGATTTTGAGATTAAGATCGTACTGTTAACTTCTCTCGCTCGAACTGTAATTAATAATCGAGAAATTTATATCTCATCGATTAACACACTGGTTCTTTTTAAAATAGCAACACTGTTAGAGAGAGCGCATGATTACTTTATAAATAGTTTGAATCACCTGTCTTAACCCAACTATATGTATGCACTGGCGAACAGGGTGAAATGAATACAGTGGATAATGATGGTTAAGCGTTTGCCCACGGGAAAGTTATAAAGGTCGATTTTTAATGATGGTTAAGCTCGTACACACGCTACGCTTCGTGTCGAGGCGCGGTGATTTTCTTTTTTTAACGCATTCTTAAACACCTGCTCTATCCAAGTAAATTATGTTTCCACGATAACGAAGGAGAGATGAGTGAGGAACGATCAATGACATGCTTGCAAAGAACAGCGAGAACTCTTCTTAAGCTAGTGATAATTGTGTTGCATCGTTAACAACTTATACATTTATTGCACATTTTATATTAGACGTTATCTTGCATTAAGCAGCCGAGTTTGCAGCGCAAAAAATATACTGTAACAAAATAGATTAATAGATGAATTAATATCTTGTGTATTAACAATTTTTAATATATTAAATAAATGTTAAAAGACTAATTCTAAATAGCGCGTAATACATATCGCGAATTTATCGTACTTCTCCCCTTTCGTGCTCAATAATTTCTATCATTCGTGAAAAATCTTTTCAAGATATTTCGTTTTTCACAGAGAAAAAGGGAAAGAGAGAGGGGGAGGGGGGGTTTCTATCATTGGCGAGAAATCTTTTCAAGATATTTCGGTTTTTACAAACAGAGACAGAGAAAAAGAGAAAGAGGGAAAAGGGGGGAGAAGGGGGGAGGGAAAGCAATACATCCATCGTACGACGAGGGAGAGCCTCTGCGCCACGGTTGCCCCGCGAGCGTAATAACTTAATTACGCGATGCCGTGGCGGGATAACGTTCGGGTGTTAAGCGTGGGGGCCACAGAGGTTAAAGCGGGCCCCCAAAGTTTCCGCTCGCGGGGCAAGGTGGGGGGGGGAGGGGGAGGGAGGCAAGGTGGACGGGCCACTTTGGACTGTGGGTACTACGAGAAGCGTGGGCGTCCTGCTCTTTGGCCCGCGGGAAGTTTTTTGTGGGGCGGACAGAGCCGCATTCTCTTATTTATTACCCGGAATATTAAGTTACCCACGTTATACCACGGGGCACCGTGAGGCCCCCATGGATCCTCGTAACTATCACCACCACCACCACCATCACCACCATCATCATCATCACCACCACCATCACCACCACCAACAGCAGCAGCAACAACAACAACACCGACATCAACCCGACTATGCTCCTTCGCATCCTTCCATTCTTGTCTCTCTCCTTCCTTCCATGAAGATTGTGGATACGAAGAGCACCCCGTGTAGAATGTACTCTCAGTCTTTACCGAAGGGTCCCGCGGAAAGTTTCGTGGGAGGGAAGGCAAGGCACACACGGAGGAGCTATCGCGAATCGGGGATCTAAATTGATTTTAGATCCCGGGATTCGATTGGTCCGCTTCGAGTAACGCGGCGTTAATTAAGAGAGACCGCACTGCCGTCTCAATACAGGTGGAGATATCCCCCCCGCATTACGAAATTATGATCCGCTATTCCCGCCACCGGTGTTTCCGTTCGACTTGACGGCATGTGGTCTTCGCTCATCGCAATCTGACAATAGAGAAATAATTGAGACGCGAGTACGGTTGTTTTGCGTTAAAGTTCGAATATCAGAACCAAAGTCTACTTTATTTCGAAGAACCGTAGAATTTCGTGTAAGAAATCGATTTTTTTTTTTTTTACTTCGAGCATGGCACGTGATCGTGGTTAGCCGCAGAGTCTGCGGCAAAAACAAGCGAGACTGTGGAGTGAGAAGCATAATCGAATCGACGACTTGTCACGACCACGATGGAGACAATGTAAAATTGAAAGAGAGACAGGCGGCGGTAAAAGGCGGAGAGGCGGAGAGAGGAAGAGAGCGAGAGAGAGAGAGAGAGAGAGAGAGAGAGAGAGAGAGAGAGAGAGAGAGAGAGAGAGAGAGAGAGAGAGAGAGAGAGAGAGAGAGAGGGAGATAGAGATAGAGAGCGGGCGGAGGTAGGATGAAACTGTGTTTTTTGCGTGCGCAAAGCGCACACAGCACGACCTGGCGAGGCCGGGCTACAGGCATACTACTCGCTAAGGTCGGAATACGAAACGAAAAGAGGCGAAAAAAAAAAAGAAGAAGAAAGGAGAAACGAAACGAAAGCGGAGAAGGGAGAAGCAGGCGAAGGGCCTAGGGTTCGCAGCCTGTTTCGGTCGTTCATAAATCCTCCACCTTAGCTCCTCCACGTTCCCTCTCCCTTCCTCTCTTCCCTTTCGCGCTTTCGCACACAGATGCACAGCTGCGAGCGCCCACTTTACTTTCTTATCCAATTTCTTATCCCTCTCCCCTCCCGCTGTCCGCGTCATTATAATCCACGGCCTCCCATTTGTTTCCCTGTCTAAGCTCCTATTCTGTGGCGAGAGGGGAAGTCACCCGCACAAAGTCGGACACAAGAACGGCAAAGTGAAATGTATACTCGGATCTCGGTACGGCGCGTTCGAAGAAATACAAAGATAGATATAGAATACCTATATAAAGCTACGTGCGTCACAAAACGCGAGCACAGACGCGAAAATAAACGCGTAAAAATTGAAAATTATAATAAGATGCTAGTAAGTATTTAATGAATCCAATCGTCATTATTCGCTTCTCGTCGTAACGTCAGTTCGAAGGCAGTGCGTTAAATGTTGACAATCAGAGATCGACTTGGAGAAATCAAAACCTCCTTTCATCGACGACTTGGCGTGTGCCCGGCTATATCATTCGTGCTATACGAGCCTATCTTTGAGAACAGTTTGTTACCGCGCAAATTATCTCTGATGCCGTTTAATACGAAGATAACCCCTCAGCAATGTAGACTTCTCCGAACCGGGCCGCGTGGTAAGATAGCGAGATAGCATCTCCCTCGTGAATATACCGTAAATATATCCCATTCTGTTTCCCGAAGCTGCACGCTTACTCTATTCATCGTCCTACCATCGAGTTATAAGTACATATCTACATAAGCGTAATCATTCCGGTTAAAGCTGGATGCACGCTACATGAGTTTTAAATGTCAATGACGAGCCGATTCCGTGACGGTCAGTATACATATTAATTCCATTTCATACCCGTATAAAAATATTTCACGTTACGTTGACGTGACTGTGACGTTACATATATATTATACAATATATGTATATAATATATAATATATGCATATAATACATAATATATGCATATAATATATATGTCCAGCTTAAGCGCGCAGATGCGATTCGCGCGCGTTTCTATCGCGGTCCATGTGTGCGCCAATCGCAATTACATATATATCCCGTCGATTCAATTACGCGATCGACTTTACGACGCGGAGTTTCCGGACCTCGATACGCCCCTGGCGCGCCTATCGCGCAGGTTGCATCCGGACCGCGCTTAGGGCACGATCACGGTATATATGTACCGCAATACATCGGAAAGGTGATACGCGCGCGCTCGCGTCTCCGTGTAGGTAAGTTTCGTGGTATAGAAGAGCGGCAGAGGTGGAGGTGTGTCGACAATCAAGATTACGTGGGCGGATACACGCGCGGCCCAGCGCCGGCGGCCTGGCAGTCCTGTGTGTCCTGCTTCTTCTTCTTCTTCTTCTTCTTCTTCCTCTTCTTCTTCTTCTTCTTTTATTCTATCCCCATACTCTATATATACTCTCTCTCTCTTTCTCTCCTCTCTTCCGCGCCTTCGTCCCGTCTGCCCCCCTCCAGCCCCCTTCATCGCTGTCGGCCAGGGTCCCTTCCTCCCCCGAACCTCCTCTGGGCCCATCTTGGTTCGCTTCGCCACCGACGCGTAGCTCGCGATCCCCCCCTTCCCTTCTCCTTTCTTCCCTCTTCCCTCTTCCTGTCTTCCTTTGCGCGCCACACTATTTACAATTCGCTCGGTATCGCGCGCGAGTGCGAGCATCGAAGAGCGCGCATCTCCTCTCGCCTATACTCCGGATCGGCTGCCTTCGATTCAGAAGTGACTCGCCTCGCTTTCGAAGTATCCTTACTGAGAGACAATCCGCGCGATCCTACTATTTTAGAATATTTAGAATATTTTAGAAACTTGCGTGACAATTCTCCCGCTTTCGCGAGGCAATAGAGCTATAAGTATATATAAACAATTAATGAAGCTTGATTCATTTTTCTTTTTTTACTTAGTAAAAAAGGAATTGCAATACTTAATTACAGTTGTCGATACAGTATTAGAGTTATACACGCATGCTGCTAACGTAATTAAATTTGACGTCGATTAATTCGGGAACTTCTGACCACCATCTCTCTCCCCCTTTCTTGTGGAACTGGTCCAGTGACACTGAGATCGTTCGGTCTCACCGTGTTCCTTTTTTTTCTCTCGTCCTACTGTCCTCTTCGCGCCCGGATACGTTATAGTGGTGGTGGTGGAGGACTCTCTCGGGATAAATTCATGAGCGCGATGTCCTCTCACGACCACGTACAGCCGCGCGCTTCGAGCTGCCCGGCCCATGTAAATGTAAAGAGGGCTTTGCGAGAAGCGAACGAACGGAGCGGAGCGCATTTTATTAGCGCGCAAAGGAGTCTGCGCGGTGAGGAGGTAAAAAAGGGGGAACCTTGTAGGCTCACGCTTTTGGATCTTGCTTCGCGCGCGATTACAGACGCATTTGCACGAGTCCTCCTCGCAAGAGGGGGTGATCGAGGGGATAAGGAATTTAAGGGGATCGCGTGAAAACGTATTTAACGCGTGAACAAGCGTCCGCGTGAATTAAATGTCCGCTTTTGAAAATTTCTTCTTTATCAAAATGCATTCGTGCGAGTCGCGTTCTTCGAAACGTATATCTTTGTTAGAATCCGCTTCGTTATTTTGTCGAGCTGTTTGTGTATGTGCGTGAAGGAAAGTTCATAGATTTAGAGTTAAAAAAACAAAATTCTTTTATTACACAAATATACTCACATATATTTGTTTGTCGTGAAACAACAAATATCGTGAATAAATACGATAAAAACCTTTTTCGAATTTTATTCGAAAATAAGATGTCTCGCGTCATAATTCTGCAGTCGTTCGTCTTCAACATCGCCGGTGGCATAGCGTAAGGGTCCGTCTTTTATCCCACATTGCGAGCGGAGATTGGAGAGCGAGCGTAATTTCAGGCGGACGGAACGAAGCGTCGCGTCACGATAGAAAAAAAAAAGGGAATTTGTAGTTTTGTGTCATGTTCGCGCCATGTTGTACATTAGACGTAGGATATACGTCCCGCACCGCGAGGGGACAGCGAAGATGAAGAGAGAGGCGGCCAGATTCGCAGGTAATTGTACGAGGCAATCACGAGCGTGTTACGGCGTTCTACCTAAAAAGCGTGACAAAACGCAGTGGCTCTTCTAGCTTCGTGCGCGGGAAAGAAGGAAGGAAAGAAAGAGAGAGAGAGAGAGAGAGAGAGAGAGAGAGAGAGAGAGAGAGAGAGAGAGAGAGAGAGAGAGAGAGAGAGAGAGAGAGAGAGAGAGAGAAGGAGCAAGAGAGATCGGAGCATAGCTAAAATCTTCATCAAATTTTCACCAAAGAAATTTTCTTTCACGCAGCTGCGAACGTAACGTAAACACGTAGAGAAAATCATGTAACAAGTTCAAGAGCAATTTTTGATTCAAAAGGAGACACTTTTTTTTTTTTGAAGCGTCGCTCGTGAAACACGTGGATGTAAAACGAGTATCTTACGTTTACTTTCTCCGATGTCGATAAACGTCCTTCGATTCCCCGTCAATAGAGTCATTAGTCACGGCCCTCACACAATGTATACCCACCATATTCGTTTACCTGCGGTCCTCTGGATGCCGATCTTTTCTGCCTGATACGACGAGTGTATCTTATCCCGTGTGCACAAAGTACTTATGTTCCTTATGTCTCACATTTTCCGAAAACATTACGTCGTGAATACGGCATTGTACTCGGTGTGCTTCATTGTCAGTCAATAAATGCGTACTACACTCGATGCAATTATCGCAACTACTTAAACAAGGCGTATTTTGTGTATACCGTCGGCATTTTTGAATCAGACTTTATATTCAAAAGTACAATACTCTATAAACAAATTAAAAATGTTCTGAAAATATTAAGTGAAAAATGCGATCTGGAATTCTCTCTCTCTATCCGAAAAACGTTGTCTGCTAATATTCGGTAGGTCGGGGATAGAACGGTTCTCCTGCGCTACGAGAGTGCGCTTACAACGATGAATAATTCAAGTTGCACCGCGTAACATTTTTGCGCACGAATTACTTCGTTAGTGGCGCCTGGTCGACGACGTTTCCCGCCTGTCTTGCATGTCGATTTTACCGAAACCTGAAAAGGAAGAGACGACAAAGAGGCGGCGAAGTTTCTACGCTGCAACCGGAACCCGAAAGACCCGAATGAGTTTAGCAGGCGTCGCACGTACAAACTACGAAGAGACGCAATCCTTGTATAAAATCGAATCCTGCGAGTAAATCGCGTGTCTCGGCTGTGTCGTGGCGACGGGGAGCAACACAAACATTCATTAAGGAGGCATCAGTTTTACATGTGCGTTGGAATTTTCTGTTATCGTATAAACCGTGAGTGCCGAATACGCACATTATATATTAGAAAATGAACGATTCTAGAACAAGTCTCTATAACATTTAGTCTCTTTATTATTATTATTTATCACTTTACACGCGCGCGTAATTTTTTAATATGACAGTGCATTATCTATGGAATAAATTCCAACCACTTTGGAACTTCTGCCGAGTCGGTTCGCGATCGCGGAGAATATAGAGGTGGAGACTGGTCGAGGATTCCCCGCGATAAATCTAGCGGGTGGTGCGATAAATTCCTTTCGCGGAAACACAAAAAGCGCATTAACGTCGCTCGGCTATGTATCCAGGCGACAAAACTGCTAGCCGCGTCACTGGAGTAGAGAAATTCAATGTAAGTAAGAAAGGGAGGTAATTATCTGGTAATTTAACTGACAGTTCGATTCGAATACCGTGTATTACATATGTGTAGATTAATATCCCTATATCTTATTTATCTAATTTAATTTATAATTTTTACTTAAATTAACAACGATCTCTGCGACTCGTATTTCTCGATGTCGCGTGATAAAGCGAGTAATTTTATTGTCGCAAATGCAATTAATTATGTATGTGCGCGTCAAACAGAACGGCGTGTATTTATCGCCTGCGACGACCTCTAAATTTCGAGAGAAAAAGTATCCTGATGTGCTAATAGCGCGGGGACCGCTAATTCGCGCATAACTTACGACCGACCACGGCCTGTCTTCTGCGAAGTATCCGAGGACGAATCTCCGGCTTAAATGAATTAAACGCACGTACGCGAGACGCGCGCTACGCAGCGTTCGAATAGCCTATAAATAACACTACGAGGGAACATATAGCGCCGTTAGGCCGGATTTGCAACGAAGGCGCGGCTCCGATCGATTCGCGACGATGGTTCGCATATCGATAGGTTGGCGACCGATCTCGCGTGTAAATACCTTGATTAACGAGGTTCTACCTGATCGCACAGTCGAGTTTTTCCTCCGCGTTTTTCTAGACTCGTTTGGAAAAAACATCGCTCTTATCGATTCTCGAATGAGTAATCTTATTCGCGTGACGTGTGTTCTCCCGAACTTTGTCTGTCGTTTTAGTCTTTAAACTGTCACAGTGGTTGTCGATATTTTTTGAATAATTATGTGAAAGAAAAAAACTTGCAAAATAGTTTATGAATAAAGAAAAAGGTCTTTGAAACCCCGCAGTAACAGTGTAACGATCACGCTGTGCACAGGAAATCCACTTTGACTCGTTGAGCTCGCATAAGGATAATTCGAAGGGTCCGAGAGAAAGAGAGAGAAAGAGAGAGACGTGCTAAATATAAGATTATACGACTTAACCCCCTAAGCGCCAGGCGTGGAACTATATCTGTGTGTCCATCGAAAATAATTCCAGGTCCGCGACGACGTTTCACGACTTTTCGTAGTACGAGCTTAAGAAGTTTTGCCTTGGTCGTTGACACTTTCGGTCGAGAAAGCGCGCGATCCTGGCGCGGGGCCAGGATCGCGATCATAGATCACCCGCGAGGAGTGTGCGGAGTTGCGAAAAATCACCTCGGGATCGAGGCACGAAGCTACAACAACATCAATGACTGGATTATGCGACCGTGGAGATCCGCGAGGAAGACGAACGTGAATGGCATTGCTCATTTCCGCTGCTTATCGCCGATTTCGAACACTTGCCGCCAAAGAGACAAATAACGGGCATCCATATCGCCGCAGACGCGCGCGATTGACAATAGTATTAAAAAAAAAAAAAAATTATTATCTCTCGATATATGCGTGTGTGCCATCTTTCCTTCGATCATTTTATCTCTTTATCTTTCCTTCTTTCTTTTCGGCGCTCGCGTTTGAAGAGCGTTTCATTCGTGCTGCTGTACAGAATCCGCCATATGGTTTCCTTCCCTCTCTTTATCATTCTCGCAGCACACTACGCGTTCGGCAAGGCACAGCAATAAATATCATAAGTTGAAATACCTCGTAGAAACGCCGCATGTTCAACCTCTTTCGCCGTAAGAGTCCGCCGTTGCACTTTAAGATAATGTACAAATAATTGTACCATTTATGTGATGGCGCGATAATACGAGTTATAATAGTCTGCAGTGGAGATTCCTTATAGGATTATAAAAGATTGATACAGATCTCTTATTATGGGGGCGTCGTCAATTTTGACGAGTCACGGAATTATTCGTTCGGCAAATTATAAAGAGTCATCTTACATCGGAGAGGGATAAAGTTCGGTGACGGCCAAATCCCTCGCCTTTCCAGATCGAGCGCTGATCGGCTTTCGGCTCGTGCTTAAGCCAGCATCCTTTTACCCCGTTTTCGGTCTTCGCACGAGCTTCTTTTCGTCGTCGCGTTCTCCGTCTTTCTTTTTCGAGTTGCTGCAAGGGGCAGCAGGGAAACCGGGCAGATGTTCCCGGGCACCGCTTAACTCGCCTCATTACCACGAGTCACGTTAATGAGCTTGCGAACCTTAATTCTTCACCCGGCTCCGTCGCGTCACCCTCTTCTGCCTCTTCTCCTCCTCCTCCTCCTTCTGTCTCACGAGATTAAAACGACCGAGACGTCGCGTGTCTGCTGGCGATCGTCGAATTTATCGCCGACAAAGTTCCTAGAAATCCTCATGTATTCGATAATTCTAATTATTATAAGTTTTAAAGTTACTTTTGCTGTGCGGACAATTCTGCAAAAGTTCCCACTTATTACAGAATTGTATACGTGAGTGTAAAAGAGAAGAGCTTTCTACGAAATTACCCAAACCATGATAAATTAGGCTTCGCATTAATACTTTTGGCTCTCGCGCTTAGAAATTACAAACGAAAAAAAATTGTCTTTGGGAGTCTACACTTTGAGAAACTTTTTAATCGGAAATACGACATTGAGTATTGCCGAACGCCGCTGAGGAGAAACGAGCGCGATGGCCGTAAGAATTTCAAGAAGACCCCCGAGTTCCCGAGACGGACGGGTCGTAGATAAAGATAGATGCGTCGGTTTCCGGTGTGTCGAGTTAACGACTCGAGTTTTATCTGTCGGTGCGAGCTGTTTCGGCGGGGACGGAACGCCATGACGTGGAAAAAGGACGCGGATGCGCGCGCGACAGAGAATTTCGGAGATTGGAGAGAGACAGGAGCAAAGAAGAATGAAAAGACGGGAGAAAGACGGCAAGGCGTGAGAAGAGAGAAAGAGGAAGGACAAAAATAAAACTTTTCTCGCACTGTATGCATCTTCTATGTGGATGGTTTAAGCATCAAATCATCCAAAGAAATGATTCGAATATTTTCTAACAATTGTCAAATGTAATGAAAATAATAATATTTTATACCAAATGATTTTATACCAAATGATTGAGACTTCAATTCGAGGGGAATACATTTTCTGCAAAAAATAATTTAATCCTAGAATTTTTACGTACCATAGTTTTCTTTTTTTCGGCAAGGAAAGATCGAATTTGTATCGCCGATTTGGATATTTTAAAAACTCGCAAAGTGCGACAGGCGCTTAAAGCAGAGACTGCGAAGGAGGAAAGCAATAGAAAAGGAAGGAAGGAAGGACAGCAACCAGAGGCAGAACCATACCTCGAGTCATCTGGCAGTCAGCAGGATTGGAAATAGACACAGCTCTTGTGCTCTCTCTCTCTTTTTCTCTCTCTTTTCCCCCACCGAGAGTTTTCAATCTCCGTCTCTCTTTCGGCCATTTCTCTCCCGGTGCGAAAAAAAAAACGAAGAACACGAGCGTGCCAAATCCGGCAGAGTCGACGATGTTTTCATTGTAATGGTGTCCCCAGTTCCTCCCGATTCTCTCTCAGTCGACTTTTTTATGGGATCTGCTACTAAGCAGCCTGTCAAAGCGCCCTAATTTTTACCATACCGCTTCGCGGAAAGGAATGATTATGTCGCTAATGTAAACGGTTCGCCGCAATCGAATGATAGAAAAATCTTATAGGATTCTATACTTTTACATAAATTATGATTAATATTATAGTTATTTATCCATGCGCATTTTTTGACATATCTGGTTCAAAGCAATATCATAGAGTTTTTAACGTCTTTAGAAGCACGGAAACGCGATGCGGAATTGAGAGATCCGTCGACCTGTCAACGAGTATCGCGACAAATGTTTTAACACGGTCGGCCACTGTAAACGGGTAGCCAACAGACAGTAATCAAAATCCGTGGACACTGAGCAAAGTCAAACAGTCGACCCGGTTGTCTTTACTCAGCAAACTCGTGGAAGCGCGGAGCCAATATTTAGACAGCGACCGACTCAAACATCGTAATCTGCCTTAAAACGTTACGACACGCGCCAATCGTACCTCTGTTTCTGTTCCATCCGCGTGGTATTATTTACTTTGTCATTCGCGACGCATCTCGTACAAATCACCCTTTCAGTTAATTAAATCTTTCTATTTGTCTCTCAATAATATTGAATTTTTTTTTTCCATTGTGATTCTCCTCTCCATTTGGGCGTGAGATTCGATCGGAGAAGAAAACTTTATTCTCGTCGTAGTATCCTCGACCTTCGGTCGTCTCGGTAATTCAGCTCGGTAACGCTTGTCTAATTCGCGCTTTACAAGCGGATCTCTTCCTAATTTATACTTCTTTAAAGCGTTAAAGAGCGAAGAACCTGTTGCCGTACGGTTCGTACATTGGTTCGTAAGTTTGAGGCGCAAGTGTATTTAATATTGTAATGTTCAACGCAAGCGACATAAGCGCGCGATCGAAAGACGCAATTTTGCTCGCACGAGACTCCCGTTAGCGGCGGACGGGGAAGAACCCGGACGTCGAGGATCTTTGAAGGCACCAGACACGCATCGTTTCTCGATGTTTCGAGCGTGGCGAATTGCCATCACTCAAAACGAGACGCGCCGTCTCTCTCACTCTCTCTCTCTCATGGCGGTTCGTTTCTCCCCCGATTCCCTTTCCTCGAAGCGAACGAGCGCGCGCATTGTGACGTTCAGTAGGGACGACAAACAAAAACGCATTATTCTATCCCCCCGCGAACAAAGTTATACTTTGATCATACGACCGTGCCATTGACGGAAGACACCTGTCTGCGTCAAGAAGCGACGCGAATAGAAGCTTTGACGAAGAGACACGCGCCATTTGTCGCGTCTACGGAGCGTGTCGTAATTTCATCCGTCAAACGAGAATGTTTTTCTTCCCCCTTCTTTTCGCTGTAAATCATAAACGTCCCGCCAGAAATACGTTTCGTTAATGAGAGCTACGTTCTCATAAAGGGAGGCTTTTATCACTGACGTGATTTTCTCTGTTCAACAATTTCTACGAACAATTCCGATCTCTTATTTATTAAGTCGCGAGTGAATAATCCTGGATTAATTTGACGTTTACGTTTTTTTTTTTTCATTTTTTTTCCAGATTGTCCGGCAGCACCACCGCGATCGGAGCATCCGGTAACGGCAGCGGTGGCGGAAGTGGCAACGGTAACAACGCAGGCGGGGGTGGCGGCGGGGGAGGTGGGACTGCCGGTAACGGAACTTCCGGCGGTGATTTCCTACGCAGAAGTCATCCCCTCTCGGAACATACGGCCCTGCATCCCGCGTACCGGATCAACTACATGGACCATCTTTACCACCAGCTCCAGGCCTCCACGCACAGTCCCAACGCCTCGTTACACGGTAATTATTCGGATACACAAATAGAAGCGTTCGTAGACCATACGTCCTATTCGTTACATTCCCTACCTCGCCCCCCTCCTCCTCTCCTTCTCTATGAACGACGTTGGACCCCGTAAAAGGGGCCCGCATTTCCGCCGGAAGCTTCTCTTCCAGCGTACAAAAGTGTCTTTGAATTCGATCCATCCTGCGCGTGATCTACCGTCCCGGTAATAACGTGCTTTACTTCCCTCTCGAGCAAACTAAGATAGTGTCCGTTCTACACGAATAATTCTTGTCTTTTTTTTTTTGTATTTTCAGGACTGGGTGGTTTGGGGCCCGAGTATCTGTTACACGCGGCAGGTCCTGCTAGCACTCTCGCTTCGTCCGAATTCCCGTTCTCCCTCGATGGTAAGATATGTTCTAATATATGTGTCCTCCTTTAATATCTACGGTCTCCACGCATTTCTCTAACGCGCGACTTGAGTTATGTGTGCCGCGGCTAACCGTATATGTAGTGGCACTACCGGCAGGTAGGAGATCGACTGGTTAAGCGGCCGAGAGGGTAAAAGACGACCGAAAGGGTAAACGGGGCCTCGTTAGCCGCCACCGCCGCATAATTGAATCGACTCGGAGCGACACGACCTCATTAACACCTTAGCGCCTACCCTACAGGTTGTCTCACATTTCGTCTACCCGCCCTCTTCATCATCTTCTTCTTCTTCTCTTCCTGGCGCTCGCGATCTCTTCGCCGTGTAAAATTTTCGCATTTGATTGCACATATGTGCGTGTATGTCAATAATCGCAATATCGCGGAATAATGCTTAATTTGAACGCTTAAATTTTTTCTCGAAATCGTCGTAACGTCGAAATCATTGACACACGTACTTGAAAGACGTCGAAGACTCTAATCTCTCGTCGTGTTTCTGCGAGAACGATAACGAGATTGATTACAAGAACGTGTCCGATCAATCATCTTGGAACCGTTTAAATTGAAACGCTCGATCCTGGATCCAAAATACTTGAATACAGCTACGGGAAGTTCCGTTTGAAGAGCGCTATATAGCGCCTTGGCATCCTCCGTACATGGGAGGAGCCGCGCCGATCGGAATGGACGATTGCACCAATTTACATGTCTCAATCCCATGTTCGACCTGCACGCGCGAGGGAGCGAAGAGAAGAGCCTGGGACTTATTGAGCGTGTCGGGGTCCTGCATCTTGCGAGGAAACGAAACCACGATAAGGCTGACGAGAGCGGGGAAGAAGAACGAGAACGAGGGTTCCGTTCGCATATTCATTAAAGCCAGCGAGAATCGCTCGACGCGATGGGAGTGTAACCCTTTGGATCCTGACGGATGGGATGAATCGATTCTCGTCGAGAGACGACGCGAAAGAATCTTGGCCGTTCGATAAATATATTTCTAACCATCGTTCGATTTCAATTAATTAAAAAACGAAAGATAATCGCAAACTCTTTTTAAATAAAATTTGCTAAGAAGAAAGACTGCGAGCAAGCGGCGAGAGGGTGCGAGACGATAAATCATTGAGCTCATTGAGCACGCGATCGTCTCAGATCATGCGGAAAAACCGCACGGCAATCGAGCCCGCTGCCGTCGACCCAGTGTAAATCTGATCAGTGGCCGAATTAATAACCGACGAGGGGGGGGGGGGAGGGAGATAAAGCGGGAGAAGACCGTTTGTGCGGATCTGGCGCGACGCGGAGCGGGTTCTTTCGCAAAAAAAGAAGAGCGGAGTTCCACAACTGCGAGTAACTCTATACCCGTTGTGCGCAAACGAGCGATCAACCAAGTGGAAATTGAGGAGAAGGGTAGGTTCGCTCTTCGTGCTCGTCTTCTGTGTATCGCGTTGCTCCTTAGATAGGTGGCGGGGTGGGGGAGAGAGATAGAGAAAGAAAGACGAAACGAGTATAAGACGAGAGAAAAAGGAGTACGAAAGCGAGGTGGAGAGCACTCGCGGCTTAATCCCGTGGATATTGCCGGCAAAGGTAATGCAAGAAATTGGAGGGAAAGAGAGAAAAAGAGAGAGAGAGAGGGAGGTGACGCGTCGAGAGAAGGAAGACAGAGCGTATAACCGCCACCATGTAACCAACGATGGTACGTACAAGCGAGCCGCCACCACGCTCTTAAGAAAGTGGTTTGTATATTACATCGTTGTGCTGCGGTCGCAGGCAAATCGCCGCTAAAACGTTCAAGCCGCAAGATCAGCTCCCTCTCCCAGGTCTCGACTCTTTTTCTCTCTCTCTCTCTCTTTTTCTTTCTACGCCCAACGTTCTTGGGTCTTCTCCACCTTCCGTTCGACTTCTTTCTACCTACGTACCTGATTACCACCTCAGCGATAAATCCTAAAAATGCGTGTTCCGAGAGAGAGTACATTAGCGTTTGATAGTGATAATTATTAATTGTAAAATCTGTAAATGATCTTAAGTCTGCTTGATACAGAAATAGCGAGTGAGAGGCATTGAAAAAATAATTGAGGATTTAAAACTTAAACCTTTTTCATCCGCATCGTATGTTTGCATCCACAAAAGCGTATGTTTAAATTTACTTTGTTACATTAATTTCAGCATCGTCGAGACTAGGAAGTCCGAGAGCCTCGGCAATCAGAACAAGTCGAAAAAGAGCGCTGAGCAGTTCGCCGTATTCGGACAGACTCGACATCGACATGTTTCGATTTAGCCCAAACAGCTTAGTATCCCTTGTGAACGGCTCGCGAAGTAGTAGTGCGAGTGGAAGTTACGGACATCTCTCCGCTGGTAAGTAATTTTCAAGGATTTAGATTGAATCACTCTTTTCATCTCATTCTAATAGATCGGACAGCTATTCAAAGAGTTTTATGCGCAACTTGTTTATTTCTTATAAAATTTATATGACGGAGATTAATTTTGTTCGCAAATAAATTCGCCTCTTAGATGTATTTCAAATATAATTTTATAAGAATTTATATATTAATGATACTTGCTATTATTATTATTGTAATCGCCATAGCACTACACACAGATACATACAAAACACCTGAGTTAAGAATAAAAATTAGAAATGATTGAATATTTATGAATTTTGTGGCGAAATCTCTCGAATGGGACAAACTTAATTCGACACAAGTATTAGATATTCAGACATGACAAATTATAACAGATAAAGCTGCTCATGAAAATATATGTACAGTGTCATTCTATTGATCTGGTTTTTTAATTGATGGCGATAAGCAGCGACGAGTTCGAAGTACCGGTGGACATGAAATCATTATATAAGCGGAGGTTCTTTTGCTCGCGAGTTAAGAACGCCCGGTAATTTGCGATTAAATGAAGTAATTAATGAATTAAAATTCAGGCAGCGTGGCACGCCAGTCGTTTGTCGGCGTTGCATCGTTTGAATAACCGCAGGATGTAGTCGCTCGTTAAATTTGCCTTCGTTGTGTATGCTATTGTAAACTACGCACGAGCTTCTCGTCATCCTCTCCTAGTCATCTTACTTTCATTCTATACGCGCACAAGTTACTACACTGCTCCTAATGTACATTTTGTACCACGTAATCAGAAATTATATTCGCCAAAATTCGCTCATCTTTAATCATTAAAATTTTTATCTTTAATTCAAACGTGGGAATTATAATTATAATAATGATAATAATAATGATTAATACATATCATAGCAAGTATCGTTAATATGTGAATTTTTATAAAGTTACATTCGTGGACGGGAATCCAAGAGACGAGCTTATTTGACGAGTTATCATATGTATGCATAGTGTAATAGTTTCTTCGCGGTTACTTTATGGTTTCGTAACAGCCACCAGAGACTCGTGATTGAAATGCAAGCTTAGTCTACGTACCGGAAGTCCGGCGTGTCGTGCTCGGACTGTCAAGAGAACGGACATACGGTCCGATTTCGATGTTTACCAATTATTCTCGTATTGTCACCATATTCAAGAGCGATCATATAAAATCGTTCGTTAAAATCATTCGATGCTTATCAATCTAAGTATTCCTCAAAAATGAATATTTTTATCTTAAATTTATTACTGCCATAAAATTCTATTTCAAACGTTATAATCGTAAGATAAATATCACGATAAATAATTACGAAAAAAAAAAAAAAAGAAACAGGCGTTTATACATAACAAATTACAACTCTCTCACACGTATCAATAATGAATGAATCAACTTGTATTATGTCGCAGCGATGAGCCCAGCGTTGGGCATGCATCCCAGTATGACGCCACATCTGCAACAGATACAGGCTCACCTTTTGAGGAGCGCGGCCGTGGCGACGCTCTTACCTCACGCGCATCCCCTGCAGCCGCCTGCACCCCCGCCGCCGCCGCATCCACATTCACACTCTCACGCCCATGGACTATCCCCCCATTCGCAATTGTATCCCGGTGTGCCGCCCCATTCCACGTCGTCGGCGACGCTGAGCCCGCACGGAGCCGTCGGGGTGCCCCCGAAGAGCGAGGTAAGCGATGGAGAGGAAGACGGCTGGCGGACCCCGTCCCGTTGTGTATCGGCAATTAAGTCCTTACGTTTCGACCGTGACTTTGCCCGATCGATTATCTCGAGATGCGGCGAATGTATCGTCGCGCCCGCGGACGTTAGGGGAGCAAGGGGGCAAGGAGGGGGGCGCGATACGTTGGACCCGAGAATGCCATTCGAGCCGTTATTGCGAGCCAAGGTACGATATATATACGCTCGGTGGCCCGTCATCGATATTCATTGGGAATAAATAATCATACCCCTCCGCGTGTCGTGCCCCCTTCGTTGTCTCTTTCGCACGTATCGTTCGCCTTCGCAAACCACGACGGCGACGGAGCGGAGCAACGAAGACAGATGAGAAGAGAGAGAGAGAGAGAGAGAGAGAGAGAGGGAAAGAGAGGAAGACGGAGAAAAAGATTGGGTTACTCTCGCGAGAGGGTCCTCGGGTTACAAGCAATCTCGCGCACATTATTTCGCTCGATTCCACCCCCGTCCCCTTCCTCTCCCACGCGCCTTTATTTTCCCTCCCGCCCCGATCCCTTGTTTCTTCTTTTACTCCGACCATCGTCTTCCTCGTCTTTGTTCTTCCCTCTTACCGCCATCGTCGCGACGGGGTCCTCACTGATTTATTTGCATCCGCGCGCACGCTGACGTAGCGCGGCGTTTTCATTTTCTATCCCCGCGCGACACACGCTCGTCCGTGTGTCTGCACACTGTAAAATTTACCGGCATGATTTGCATCGACTTGCATTCTGCTTTCTGTGGTCGTGTTCTGTTCTTGTCGTCGCGCTCGTGCCTCGTAACAACGCCCGTATATACGAAGCAGAATTCTCGATTCATATTTATTCTATAGAAAATCGAGCGATATATGATAGGATTAAATAAATCGTGCGTTTATATCCGGTTTTTGATTGCCTATCAACAATTTGCTTTTCTTTTTTTTTTTTTTTGTTCAGAAACATGTTACGTTACAAGCAGAAAACTTTTATTACGATATTTTTATGCTCTTTTATTATTATTACTTACTTGCAAAACTGATTTAAGTATATAACTCTTGAACACGGAATTTCTACTTAAATATTTGTTTAAATTAGAAACGTGACATTTTACATTTCTATTTCGATTTCCATCGATCCGCTTTCGAATGGCATAGCCAATACTTGAATACTTATCGCCTGTCAACCTGTATCGCTGGTAAATCGCGACGCATCCATGTGGAGCGCAGAGGTGGAGAAACCTGCACGCGTACGTATGCACGATCAGGTATTTGTAGTTACATCTATATCAGAGTACGTAGTAAGACTGAAAGAAATAGGGAGAGAAAAGCAATACGAAGAATTTATCACGGTTTGCAACAATCGATCGAAGATGCGTTTTAATAAACGTAATAGTTGCGTGTTGTCACGCGCGATTTGGATTCACGATAAATCGATATAATTATTAATAAATGATTGAAATTTAAATTCAATTTCGAAACCATTTATTAAAAAACTACGCTATATTCCGGTATGTAATAATAATGGGGGTTTTACCAAAATTCACACACAAGTATTACATTCCAAATATTTGTGATAGAAGATAGAAGGTGATACTTATTTCTTTGTATTATGTGCAGAGTGCAGAGTCATGTAGGAAAGCGTCGGAATCGTCGACTCGCTCGGTGACAGCCGAAGCCGACACCTCGTCAAGGCGGACCGCCACCAAAGTCAAAAGGGAACCAGCGACAACTACCACCAACGCGACCACGACAACCGCCCCACCGACCCATCCTCAAGGTCTCAGTCCGAGCGAAGATCTCAGAGACGAACCTGGTGACTTCATCGAGACGAATTGTCATTGGAGAGATTGCGGTCTCGAGTTTCCCACACAGGTGATACAGATATGCAGAAATAATCTATTTATTAATCTTTTATCAATCAATATTTATTAATCTTTTATCTCTACGTTAATAAGCATGAAGAATAACACGAATAATGATAATTTCTTTATATTATAATTTTCGAAGATTTTTTTTAGAGAACGATTTAAAAAATCAGTCTTACATGGCATTGAAATATCTCTTATTTGGAGAATCACTGATATCTGTGATATCTTTTAACGAGATGTTGCTCATTCTTATTCGTATTAATCCATGCTTCCCTCAAACCAGGACGATCTCGTGAAACATATCAACAACGATCACATACACGCCAACAAGAAGAGCTTTGTTTGCGGTTGGGAGGAATGCTCGAGGGAGGAAAAACCCTTCAAGGCTCAGTACATGTTGGTAGTGCATATGAGAAGACACACGGGAGAAAAACCTCACAAGTGTACCGTAAGTTGAAGTACTTACTTGTTTCTCCCGAACGAGCGAAAGCTTCTTGTATTAATCAATTACATATACTCTGACGCGTACAAATGTTAATAAAACGGCTTTAAGAAGTCTCATAAATATCACTATTCAACATACGTTTCATTTATTGCTGACTATTAAAAAATAAATTTAAGTAAAAATTTTATCTAATAATTTAAAAACATATTTTTTATTTGCGTATCGGCTGTAGATAATATTTTTACCCTTTAATATATATTGAAATAATTCTATACTTTACAACACAAATCCGGAAACACTTACTTGAAATCATCGTAGACGAACAACATTTATCTCATTCGATTAATCCGTTGCAACGATGTCTCTCGCTGTAATCAAAATATTAATATAAGAATGCGAATATCTCGTAATAATAATTAGACTAGAGTAAAAGATTGAATCATTTTAATCTGCTTCGACCATTCGACATTTGTTTTCGACGAATTACGATAAAAGAATGCGCACTAATTCAATTGCAAAACGTTTTCTAAAGAGAAAGTTGTTTTTCTTTTATGTATTTGTTTTTATTTGCCAGACTTAAACTAGTTAATTTAATAGCGCGTGCTCAGAACTCATAATTAAGATACAATCTTACATTAGTAATCTCGTAATTATGCAATTAATTGAATATTTTCTTGAATACAGTTTGAGGGTTGCTTCAAAGCCTACTCACGATTGGAGAATTTGAAGACTCATCTCAGATCTCATACCGGCGAGAAACCATATACCTGCGAATATCCAGGCTGCAGCAAAGCTTTCAGTAACGCTAGCGACAGAGCGAAGCATCAAAACAGAACGCACTCCAATGAGGTAAGTATCACATTTGTTTTCTTCTCTAACTGTTCACAAAAGAAAGGAAAAAAAAAAAATTAAACAGGATAAAGTTTGTATAAGAGAGATATAAATGCCAGATAATATTTTACATACCAATAGCCGAGAGATATCTTAGATTGTCTTTTGATGTCTGCAAGATCAAACGATCGTTGTTTAGAAAATTCTATTTAATCACATTATCGAAATTCCTTGCCAGAAACCGTACGTCTGCAAAGCTCCTGGTTGCACAAAGAGGTACACGGATCCGTCGTCGCTGCGAAAACACGTCAAGACCGTTCACGGTGCTGAGTTCTACGCGAACAAGAAGCACAAAGGCGGCGGTGGTGATGGCGGTGGCAGCGACGAGGCCGGCGCAGGCGGTCACAGTCCCAGTAGAAGCGAGGATCTTCATCCGAAGACGCCTAGCCTCTCAAGCCCCAGCGTCAAGTCCGAGAGCGAAGCCAACAGTCCGCCCAGTATGATGCAGCAACAGGGCAGCCCATTGGTAGGCGGTTGCAACGACGAGGTCGCCGGAGTAGGCGCTCTTACCGGCGACGGGATCGCTCTCGCCGAGGAGCCGTGGAACGAGGAGCCGGATGATTTAGACATCGCCGATCTTCCTGTAGCGCTACGTGCCATGGTGAGTCTTTTGGATTGCTCTCCGCATAGATTTCAAAGTTTTAAGGTTTTTTTAAAGATCTTAGAGTAAATTTTTAAAGTTATTTATTCTCGGATGACGTTACATCGACTGTTCGCAGGTCGCAGGCGGTATGGAATCGCAGCAACAACAACAAGTGCCAGCGCCCGTGTCGAGGAATCGTCTGAAAGGAAGACTGAACGCCAAAGTTATACCGAATATGCCGATCGGCGTAGCGAATGTGCGAGGAATTCGTGGTGTTACACTTCAGGGTAATATCGGCGACCTCAATCGAAGGATCACCGATCTGAAAATGGAGGGCGGCGGTGGACAGACACGGCAGACGAGTCTGTCCGATCTCCAGCTAAGGTTGCAACCGCTCGGCGAGCCACGAAGGGATAGCAGTAGCACCGTCAGCACTTATTACGGCAGTATGAAATCCACAGATTTCGGTAGCAGAAGAAGCAGCCAGGCGAGCGCCGTTAGCGCTGTAAGAATGGGTCCCGCGGGACCTGAGAGTTTTTACGATCCGATCAGTCCTGGTACATCTAGAAGAAGCAGTCAGATGAGCACCATTTCCGGCAGACTTAATCCACCGAGTCACCTTCAAGGGCCTTACTCGACGAGTAATCTCGTTGTTCAAACACAAAATATGTCTCTTCAGGTATGCTTCATGCTGCGACTATGCACAAACGCGACGGGCAGCAGTTTTAAACGATATGACATTTATGCGCAGAACATTCAGGCAATGCCAGGCGACTGGAACAATCCGAGCGGTCATTGTACGCAACCGTCGAGTGATAGACGAATGTCTGAACCTATTCGCAGTAACCAGGCCCAGAGGACTTCCCCTCCGATTCCCCCCAGGCCAAGATCGGCACAGTTGCCCGAGCTACAGCCCGAGCTTCATCCTAATCAAGAGGTGATCCTAGACGAGATGGGTGAAGGTGAAATGGTAGAAAACAAATTAGTTATTCCCGATGAGATGATGCAGTATTTAAATCAGGTAATCACGTTAGCGTATTTCTTATCTATTGAGATTCGATAAATTTTTCTAACATTGATTTTTTTTTATCTTAAAATCGACTATTGCGCTGTTATAGGTTCAAGCAGGTGGAAATCAAGTTAGCTATCGCAGCAGTCCTCTACCGATTTGCCAATCGCCGATATGCACAAATCCTTTGCATTATCAACGACAGATGCAACCCACGTGTAATTACAATCAGTCACATCAGCAGAACTGCTATCCTACCCAGCAAGTTGCACAGCAATCCTGTCCGAATTATTCGAATTCTTCTGCCGCGCCTTACGGTCAATGTCCGAGCTCACGCACGACTCAACTTTCGTCGCAGTATTGTCCGCCGCCGAATTACGGATCCCAAGCCACCAGCGGACAAGTAGCGAGCCCAGCCACGACTCAAGTCATGTCGCCGAGTTCTCACTATGCTTCGTCTCACTTGAGTGATCAACCGCTGACGTCTCCCGCGGCTGGCGCGTTGGCGCCGCAGCACGCACCACAAAACTTGCCCCAGAACTCCGCCCAACTCACCAGAAATTGTGCCCAGAATCATGCACATCACGCTTACTATCCGGGTTATGGTTGCGCCGGTCAAGTTAACGCGAACTGCACTGGTAACGCCACTAGCCAAGTCAATCATCATTCCAACCAGACTTGCGCACCGTCTAATCACGCGATGCAAATGCGGCTAACAGCTAACAACTGTCAGCAATTGTCGCCGCATTGCGCGCAGCCGACCGCGCCTATGCCAAATTCACCGACCATAGCCCATCCGAGCACGCAGTGTACCCAGTCTTCCGGTCAGTGCGCGAGGCCCATAGTGACGTCCAACGGTCAGATATCCAACATGCACTCTGTACAGTCTCCGGTAACCAATCAATGCGGTCCAATGTCGCCGCATTGTTCTCAATTGAATCTCGCGAATCAAAGCAAGCCATTAAATACACTCGCGACAAATCTTCAAAGCTGCCAGCAGTCTCAACAGTCGACACCCTGCTTGCAAATCACCAACTGCGTTCATCCCAGTGGTGCGCATCGTCAGGTCAATGACGGTGGCATCTCGAAGAGAACGTCACCACAGTTTTGCAACGCTCAGCAGACCAATTGTAGAATGCAGCAACAACAACAGCCCTGTGCACATAATTGTCAAGCGCGCAATAATCTTCCGGCTCATCAGCAATACAATTGTAACTGCCCGTGGTCTTATGGAAATCAATGTTATCACGATCAACACGGCGGACCGTTGCCGGAGATACAGTGCAGGGATATTAGTCAGTCGCAACAGGGTTCACCGGTGAAGCCACCTCAAGGTATGAGACATGACTCTTATCGCAGGACATTGGAGTATGTTCAGCAATGCAGGAATTGGTCCGGCAACACACAGACTCACGAAACCAATGTCTCCAGTTCGACGCACCCTATATCCTTACCGCGACCTCTGCCAGCTAGTACCAATATGGTTATCAACGATATGACGTCTTCGCTTAACTTTTTGCTGGAAGAAAATAAATATTTGCAAATGATTCAATGACCTATTTCTACTTACGAAGAATGCGAGTTTAATTTTATTGTCGATCGATGAAAGAAGTGTCATAATTTGCCACTTTATATTAGTAACATAAATCATATATTCAATATAAAACTTATGTTTTACACAAAGGAAATCAAATATTAAACACACGAAATATTTGACGTTTAATGTCTAGCATGAAATAACATCAACTAAAAATCAAATTTTAACTTGATATGAGTGATATGCTTCATAATTGAATATACTTCAAAATTGATACTACTTTAAAAAACGGAATTTATTAGTAGTAGTATTAATATCATACATCTTTATATGTGGATAAAATTTGTATAGTCGTGATATAAGAATTCAAAGTGCCTTTTTTAAACAACATGTATTTGAAAAGTGCCACTGAGTTATTATTTTTAAAAATAGCGATTCACATCGTTAAGTACCTCGAAGGTTCGTAGTACATGTAACTTAAAATTAGATATTAAGTAAATAAAGATACTCTGTACCGTATCAACGAATAAAGAAATAAAATATATGAAGACACAATATATTGATTATACAACATACGATTGATAAATTTCAATCTCTGACGGATACAAAGTATTTGTTGAAAAAACTATGTACTTTAAATTATTGTATATAGATATATCTTTATTATATATACATATATTTTGTACATCAATTTCATTATACGAAGTGTGCCAATAAAGTGTTGTTTTATTATAGTTAAGCTCAATGACATGTAATGTACACCGATGTACACAGTGATAAAAAGGGAGAAATAAAATAATTAAGCAATTATTAGTCCATTAAAGAAGAACAATAACAAGACTTAGGATGAAAATAATTTGGATTCATCTAAACAGAAGCCTCTCTCTATAAGAAGCTAATATTGTAATAGAACAGAGGAAATGTAGAAAAAATTAAGAAATAATTATATAACTATTAAGGGAGGAAACGATAGATATAATCATACGTGCGCGTGTGTTTTTAGATTGAGTGTCTTTCGTAGTGATTATCCTGTATATAAAGAAACATAAGATAGCAAGTATTACAATAAAGTCGCCTTCGGTTTAATTGGTCGTTGCAATACTACAAGTATTTTCAAGTGCCTTCAATGATGTTTGGGAAGCAACGATAGAAACGTGATGAATAACGAAAGTTGAATGCTTAAAAATCTGAAAACATAATGTATGTATCTAGAGCTGTTTTTGTTATACAAACAATTTTTATATCAATTTTATTAAATTTTGCGATCACACACGAAAATGTGAACTATTTTGTGAATATTATATATATAGACATATTTGTGCTACATTGGATATCATATGATGACAAGATATATACGATAGACCATATGGGAATGATGATATCAAATCATATAGACCTGTCTCTTTCTACACTTGTGCGAAATTGTTAATTATTTTGGAAATAAATCATATTATTGAATCTATATTTATGATATTTTATTGAAGTATGTGTGTTGTGCGTATTTATGTGTGTGTTGGATGTATGTACTGTGTGTGTAAGTGTAAAATATAAATTTAATACAATGTATTAATTAAAATAGCTATATATAACACCCCTGATGAGAAATACCCTGTATGTATTATCTCATTTGATAAAATTTATCAAGGCCAAAAATAAATATATCTTTATAACGAACAATGAAATAATTATCATTTTTTCTAATTTAGTTGTTTTTGAGTTGACGAATTGATCATAATCAGATTATGTGCCTATTGCTGTTAAGTATAGCACCAGCATTAATGTTAATGTTACATATTATCTAATTTATACATTTATTATAAATCGCTTTTTGAGTGCAATTTTTGTTACCAAATTTGCTCCAGTATAGTACCTCAGTTGATATATTTTGTTGTCACTTTTGTACAGAATACATAACTGTAAAATAGGATAGAGATGTGTTTGCTAGCTGTAACGAAAAATGATTGCTTTTGTATTTCGCTTCTTTAAAATATATAAAACATTCAATATATTATAATATATGAAATTTTACCGCGGTAAAACACTGTATAGATGCTATAAATAATCCACCTATATTGAGACCAAAATTCTTGTTGCCTCTTTGAATCAGAATCAGTATCAACTTTTGTATGTCTGGCGGAGCTATATACCATGGAATGTTATATCTATATATAACAATGAAATATGATGAATTAATAATTTAAGAAAAATAAGAACTTCTTTCAGTAATTTTCAGCATACGTATAAATTCGTGTATATAATTGTGTTGTACATATTATATTAATTTTCATCTTTGTTGTTAAAGTTCGTAAAATGATAGGATCGTATAAGTATTTATTCGATATGATCGAATAAATTATTATATTATTACGATATTTCTTACACAGCGATATATATATAATTATAGTGATCTGTAACTTCCTGTCCGATTACGTTTGCTATAAACATATTTAAAATACTAATAAATCCACATAGAATAGATATTGTAAGTTCTCCAGGATTATGCGTTGATGATGCGATCTGAAAAATCTAACATACAATTAGAGTGTTAAGATCAATTTTTAAATCTTACTTTAGAAGATTTACAATTCACAACAAAGTTTGATACAAAATTTTTTATCGCAATTTAACTTTCAAATTGCAAGTATATTTATTAATAAAAGTTCTTGTATTAAAACATATTTTTCAAAATGTGCAAAAAATTTAAGTTTTATTTGGATTTTACATGAACAAAATTCTCTAATGAAAAGTATCTAACTTTACGAGGAAATCTTCAAGATCAATTTTTGAAACATTTGTAAGATACTATAAGATTGAAATATATTGAAAAAATTTGGGAGAAAGATAGCCAATCACAAATTTTGTTACTATGAAAAAGTTGACTACAAATTAATTAAGAAGTTTGTAAATAAAATAAAATGCAGAATATCTCTATAACAAATTCCTATATTTACAAATCTTAATATCATCCATATTAATAATAATATTTAAGAATAATTATTGATGAATAAATTATATTTGTTTTTTGGCGTGTGACTAGAACTATGATATATTTAAAAACTCAACAGTTAGCGTTTTCAAAGTGCGGTCACAAATACATTACTGCCAATTAATATTAAGAAGGAATATTATGTAGCTTAGTAAATATAATTGTTAATAATTAGAAAACAAAACTTACTCGAAAAATATTCAGGCTTAAAGTCATCACTCCGAATATTATTAAAAAAAAGACTGATATCTCAATGTTAGATACTAGATCTATGCAGCAACTTTAAATACAATAAAATATATATTACTTCGCATATTTTACACATGCATATGTATTATAAAATAGATACTAACTTTATGGCTTTTCGATGAATATCTACTGCACATTTTATGCTTTTATGAACCAAATTCTTGTTCTGCAGAGTATTACCTTGCGATATTTGATTCTTCATTGCGTTCTCGATACGGTAACTGTAAATTATTTAACTACTGTAATTATATGAGAAAATTTATCTACATATATAAAATGATATGGGTTAAATAATAATCCTCAAGTTGAATGATTATAATTTTGACGAATTAGTACTATAATACTCAAGCATGGTTCAATAAAAAAACATAGTGTATTATTCGTAATATTACACAAATAGAAAACTAAGAAATTTGAATAACGTAAGAATACAAATAAAATATCTTTCTTTTCCTTATCGTACTCTGACATTATTACTCAAGATTCTTTCTCCAAAGCAGAATTAAAAAATAATTGCCCAGAAATTTTTATATAACACTGCATATATAGACTATGCGAAAATTTTATTTTTTTAATGTACAGATTATTTAAGTTTCGAATATATTTATAACGTATCTTGCAGAGTAAATCTTTAGATTCGTACTAAAGGAGAAAACAGAACTCTTTAATTTTTTACCATTTGAATGTTTATTGTTTTACCTAGCAATTGTAAACATTCCGCAGATAAATTGGAAATATGCGATGAGCATTGTCCCTGTTGCTAACAATGTAATAGACCCTATACAAATAGCTGCATTTATATGTAGTAGCAGATAATAGAAATATTTTTCTTGATCAACAAAATACTCAGTCAAAATTTGCAAATGACGTGGTCGAGATTTGTTTGCAGATGAAATAATTTGCAGGATGTTCCGCCCTATTTGAATGCCCGTGAGAGCAAGTATACTGCAAACACCAAATACTAAATAACGTTATACACAAGCAGTCATAAAATTTCTTATTCTAGACTAACTAAAATTTTAGATTTTTAAATGAGTTGTAAACACAAATTATTTATTATACAAATCGTTTTTTAATTCAAATAATTCTGTGATAGTGATTTTTAAGCGCAGTTTTTTAAATACATACATACATACACATATGTATGTATGAGTATGTGTATGTATGTATAAGTGATAAAGAAACATACATGTATAAGTTATTATTTTCAACAACTATTATATTATATTTAATTTTCTCAACTTATTAAATGCTTTAAATGAGTGCTTATAAAGGCATTTGTTGTCGACATTAAAAATTACAGGCGTTATACACACACACAATCAGCTATATGAAATTTTTCTGTATGATGATACTTTATTATACATATGATGATTATATAAATTAATCCATCTTTCGGTCTTATAATCACATTCTTAAAACATATTTTTAAAAAATTGAAAAAAATTTTTATTTTTCATTGAGAAAAATTTAGAAAGATAATTACAAAGCAAAAGTATAATTATAATTTCAAAAATATTCGATTGGTGAGTACTTTATACTTCTATATCTCTGAGACATTTAAAATTACTCGCTAATTGAGTGGTTTGCAGAATTTAAAATAATTGTTTTGTTAAGAAATTCAACAGCATTTATTAATTAACTTGAAATGCAAAGCGGAACAAAAATTAAAAAATATAATATTATCTTACTTGTCAATGTAGCTGTATAATATTTTGCGTTCTTTCCGTATCTCTCTATGATGGCAATTTCATTATTGTCTTTCAAATCGTTGTAGATATGCTGAAGCTGTTCCATTAAACCTCTCACCTGTTGTTTTAATAAACCTTTATCACTTGTATTAGTAAATATGAAAAAATCGATCATTTTATTCTCGAAGGAATGCAAGTAGATAATCAACTTACAGTCTTACTATTAATGCAAAACGAAATATATGTTATCGTTATGCTAATGAAAAGAGATACAAAAGATAACACTTTGATGACGAAATCTACAGTACATTTTGAAGTTACAAATGTTGTAAGCTGTAAACAATAATGTTTTCTGGAGAAATTAAAAACTTCTACAGAAACTTCTCTTTATTAAAATATAAAATAGTTCCACATTTTTAATTATATAATGAATAACATGTAATAAATAATAATATTATATAAATATAACATAACTTTTATTCTGGAATAATTAAATGTATGTATGTATACACACATGCACACACGTACACATTTATTTATTTTAGTGAATAATAGTTATTATATATATATATATATATATATATATATATATATATATATATATATATGAGTTTTATGGTTCGGTTTTTACTTCTATATCTTTAACACATTTAAATTTACGCGCTAATTCAGTGCTTTGCAGAATTTACAATAATTTTTCTCTTAATAGCTTTATTAATCAACTTAAAATGTAAAGCGGAACAAAAATAAAAAAAAATATATATATAATATAATGAGAAATATAGTTATTTTTTATTTATAATATTTTTAAAGAAAAAGGGAGAAAATATAATAATGTGTATGCATATCTTTAAAAGCATATTGTAAGTGTCAGCATATGACACATATGAACAATATACATAGCGTATGACACACATAAGGTGTATATGACACACATAGCGAGTCATCTTTCAATCGATTCTTTCTTAGCAAAAGAGTCGGGAAAGGAATAACCGCTTATCGCAAGGTACAATTTTCAAATATTTCTACATAAATATGTACAAATATTTATAATAAATATTTCTGAATTGTATTTATACATTTTTTTATGCTAGTAAGGGAAATTTATTTAAAAAGAAATAAACAATAAGACTATGCTATTACTTGTACTTCTCTCAAAGACAGACCAAGAAAATTATTTATATTTAATTGTTTATAACCGAATTTTTATTAAGAAAGTATTGATAATCGCAACTCAAAAAATCTTTTAGAATATGATATCCTATATATACATATATTGTATATAGAATATATAATATATAATATATGTATATATATAATATATATATATATATATATATATATAATAAAAATAATGTTATAATATATCGATGTATGCGTGAGTACGTGTGTGTATCTCTCTGTGTGTGTATATATATATACCTGAAATATAATAAAGGTTATCAGGATGCTAAAAAAGCAGATTAACTGAAGTCGAGCAAGTTTCGATTTTTGATAAGGCCATAGACCAACTAACAATAAAAGAGCACGATTGAGACTAAAATATCGATCTTCGACACTGATCATCTCTCTGCTAGTATCAACACGCGTTTGACAGGGTTTTTCTCGATGGAGCTTCGCTTATTCTAATTCAATATTATACAGTCATTTAAATATTCTCTCTTTTTTCTAGCATAAAGAGAAAACAAATTTAGAGAGAAAATGTTCTATAACCTAACTCCTGTAATTCAGCTCTGTAATTGTACCTACTGCAACGCATAAGACAAAACGCATAAGACAACTGGAGATCAGAATATATATCCGCACAATTTAACACTGTTTCGCCAAACTGCAGTCGCCTATTGAATAATCGATTTAATGCCGAAAGAAATTAGACAGATGTTTTATTTCTCATAAAATAACATCTACGGGGAAGAAGTCCTGGGGTGCCAAAGCTGCGCAAGCGTACTCGTCGTTTCTCGTCGGAACATATCCATGTTCTTCAGTCGAAATGTGACACTCGCAAGTTACGCTTCATCTTTCATAATGAATATCTTTCATAGTGAATTGTTTTACAATTGTCATATTACTGTAAAATTATTGTGGGTAAAGTATTATTTTTTTCAAAAATATTATTTTGTTTTATGTAATACTTTTTTATATTTTTTTAGTAGGAGAGACTAGGGACAAACGTAACATTTTACTTATTTCTTCGTCGATATCTTCCATTTGCTTGTTTGCATATAAACTTTTTTTCTTTCATACGGTAAACACATTCTTTGCTTACATTATGGGATAGATAAAATTTAACTACATTTTATAATTAAGTAGAAAAATTTTATGAAGATCGAGATTTGTTACAATTGTCCCTACCCTTAGGGACGGTTGTAACAAGGCTCGGACGATTGTAACATCGTAAAATAAAATAAAACAAACATAACCAATGTAGCAAAACATTTTATTTTACTCTTGATAATTGCTTCAAGACAAATAAGATACTTTTCTGAAATAGTTAGAATACTTCTAGACATTTCAAATAATTTAAAACATAAATTATACAAACATAAAATTGACGAAAATGAAAATTTTTAACATAACAAGGAACTTCTCCGTTATAATATAAACTATACTTCTAAATTAAGGTCAGGTAATTACCTATATCTGAAAATAGTAAAAATTTAAAAGGTCACAAATTTCTGAGATGTTGAGATCGATATTAATATAAACTAAAGGAATAAGAAACTAATAAAATAAAAGTATGGAATATTTTGGCATCCGCTATAAAATTAATTATGTCACTACTCAGAGAGACAATTATGGCAAACATAGTTGAATTCGTTATTAGCCCAAGCCTCGTGGGATCAGATACCGCACTCAAGGCATTGGATTCATTTCTCATTTATTGTTAGTCTACTATTTGAAAGGGTTCCACGCATGGCTAGACCTCTGTACATTTTTCTCTTTTGTATATTCGATATTTTAAAATAATAATAAGAATATTTTTATTAAAAAAATGTATATAAATGAATAAAAATGGATACCAATAACATTAATTACTTTCGGGACAAAATTAACAGACTTTCATCCCGACTTATATTTTTGCCAGAAAATTGTCAAACATTAATTTTTATATATTACATTGGATATCAAAATATATACGATAGAGTATATGGGAATGAAGATTACAAATCAAGTAAAACTATTTCTCCCTACATCTGTATCAAATTGTTAATTATTTTAAAAATAAATTATATCAAATCTACAATTATGATATTTTATTAAAGTATGTTTTTTGTGCGTATTTATGTGTATGTTGGATGTATGTACTATGTGTTTAAGTGTAAAATATAAATTTAATACAATGTATTAATTAAAATAGTCATATATAACACCCCTGATGAGAAATACCCTGCATGTATTATCTCATTTGATGAAATTTATCAAGTCTAAAAATAAATGTATCTTTATAACAAACAATGAAATAATTATCATTTTTTCTAATATAGTTGATTTTGAGTTGACGAATTGATCATAAGCAGATTATGTGCCTATTGCTGTTAAGTATAGCACCAGCATTAATATTATTAATGTTAAATATTATCTAATTTATACATTTATTATAAATCGCTTTTTGAGTGCAATTTTTTTTACCAAATTTGTTCCAGTATAGTACCTCAGTTGATATATTTTGTTGTCACTTTTGTACAGAATACATAACTGTAAAATAGGATAGAGATGTGTTTGCTAGCTGTAACGAAAAATGATTGCTTTTGTATTTCGCTTCTTTCAAATATATAAAACATTCAATATATTATAATATATGAAATTTTACCGTGGTAAAACACTGTATAGATGCTATAAATAATCCACCTATATTGAGACCAAAATTCTTGTTGCTTCTTTGCATCAGAATCATTATCAACTTTTGTATGTCTGGCGAAGCTTTATACCATCGAATTTTATATCTATATATAACAATGAAATATGATGAATTAATAATTTCAGAAAAATAAGAATTTGTTTCAGTAATTTTCAGCATACGCAAATATTCATTGATATTTGTTGAATTTCGTATATAGTTGTGCTACAGATTATATTAATTCTCATCTTTGTTATTAAAGTTCGTAAACGATATGATCGTATAATAAATTATTATATTATTATGATATTTCTTACGCAGAGACAAATATATAATTATAGTGATCTGTAATTTCTTGTCCGACTAAGTTTGCTATAAACATATATAAAATACTAATAAATCCACCTAAAAAAGCTATTGTAAGTTCGTCAGTATTATGCGTTGATGATGCGATCTGAAAAATCTAACATACACAATTAGAGTGTTAAGATCAATTTTTGAAGCTCATTTTTAAAGCAATTTTTAAAGTTTAGAAGATTTACAATTTATAACAAAGTTTGATACACAATTTTTTATCACAATTTAACTTTTATATTACAAGTATATTTATTAATAGAATTTCTTGTATTAAAACCGCAAGTTCAAGATATAATTATATATTATATTATTATAATATCTTATATCTATGCCATTATATTGTAATGATAAATTCTTTGATAATATCAGTCTTTAAATAAAAATGTATACTAACTTTGTTTTAAATTTATTTTAGACAATCTATAATTCGCGAGAAAATTCGAGACACAATTCTATTTATAATTTTATCATATAATACAGAAAGCACATTTAAAAAAGTGAAAAATAAACATATATAAAATACATATCAGGATACATACATATATTAAAAAATTAAAATATGCGGTACATAAAGTTATAAATAGATTTCTGTCTTGAATCTTGTATTGTATTGTAATTATAAATCGTCTAAAATATATGCTTTATAAGGGATATAATTAAATAAATTAAATTCTTTTTATATAAAAATAATGAAAGAGAGCTAAGTAAGAGAGATTTTATTTATGCTAAAATTCTTTCTAATTTTATATTTTTTCTATTAATTATATGGATCTCTAAAAAATCTATATTTGAATATATTATAATTTAAAAAACTTAGATATGGGCTAATCCACATAATTCTAAGTCACTTTTTTTGCGATACATAAATAATATTGAAATCAAAAGTAGAAATCCTTCCTCTACAGTCACTAATCTGAAATTCTTAAGGCGCATTATACGTTTATAAATAAAAGAAATTTTTTACGCTACATTTTAGACTACTAAAGAAGCGATTTACATTTTTCTTTTTCAAAATATGCAAAAAAATTTTGTTTTATATGGATTTTTCTTGAAAAAATTCTAATTAAAAGTATCTAATTTTATGAGGATATTTTCAAGATCAATCAATTTTCGTAACATTTGTAAGATATTATAAGATCGAATTATATTGAAAAAATTTTGGGAGAAAGACAACTTCAAACAAAAATTTTGTTATTATAAAAAAATGGACTACAAATTAATTAAGAAGATTGTAAATAAAGTAAAATGCAGAATATCTCTACAACTAATTCCTATATTTACAAATCTTAATATCATCCATATCAATAATAATAATTAAGAATAATTATTGATGAATAAACTCTTTATTTGTTTCTTGGCGCGCGCGCGCGCGGCGTGTGTGTGTGTGTGTGTGTGTGTGTGTGTGTGTGTGTGTGTGTGTGTGTGTGTGTGTGTGTGTGTGTGTATGCGACTAGGACTATAATATATTTAAAAATACGAAGGTTGTGAAAGAGAGTTAGCATTGAAAGAGCGATCACAAGTACATTACTGCTAATTAATATTAAGAAGGGGAGAATATTATGTAACTTACTAAATATATAATCAGGAAACAGAACTTACTCGGAAAATATTCAGGCTTAAAGTCATCACTCCAAATATTATTAAAAAGAAGAATGACATCTCAAAGCTAGATATTAGATATATGCTGCACCTTTAAATACAATAAAATATTACCGAGCATATTTTACATGCAAATGTATTATAAAATAGAAAAACTAACTCTATGGCTTTTCGATGAATATCTACGGCATATTTTATGCCTTTATAAATTAAATTCTTGTTCTGTAGAGTAATATCTGGCGATATTTGATTCTTCATTGCGTTCTCGATACGGTAACTGTAAATAATTTAACTACTGTAATTATATGAGAAAATTTATCTACATATATAATGATATAAGTTAAATAATAATCCTCAAGTTAAATGATTATAATTTTGACGAATTAGTACTATAGTAATCAAGCATGGTTCAGTAAAAAAACATAGTGTATTCGTAATATTACACAAATAGAAAATTAAGAAATTTGAATAACATAAGAATACAAAAATAATAATATAAAATCAAAATATAATTTTCTTTTTCTTATCGTACTCTGATATTATCATTTGAGGTTCTTTCTCCAAAGCAGAGCTAAAAAGTAATTGTCCGGAAATTTTTAAATAACACTACATATATAGATTGTGTGAAAATTTCATTTTTTTATATAAGTGATTTATTAAAACTCGACCTGACTGGCTAATACAAATAATTCTACACAACGTTTCGACCCTTGGGTACGGGCCCTTATCAAGTGTTGCTTTCAAGTTGTCTAAATGAAAGCAACACTTGATAAGGGCCCATATCCAAAGGCCGAAACGTTGTGTAGAATTATTTGTATTGGTCAGTCAGGTCGAGTTTTAATAAATCACTTATATATTTTTGTTCATCACTGGCGACTTCAATTTTATTATTTGATATTCATTTTTTTAATTTAAGTTTTTTAAGACAGATAATAAGTAATTTAAGACAGATTATTTAAGTTTCGCATATATTTATAACGTATCTTGCAGAGTAAATCTTTAGATTCGTACTAAAGGAGAAAACAGAACTCTTTAATATTTTTACCATTTTAATGTTTATTGTTTTACCTAGCAATTGTAAACATTCCGCAGATATATTGGAAATATGCGATGAGCATTGTCCCTGTTGCTAACAATGTAATAAACCCTATACAAATAGCTGCATTTATATGTAGTAGCAAATAATAGAAATATTTTTCTTGATCAACAAAATACTCAGTCAAAATTTGCAAGTGACGTGGTCGAGATTTGTTTGCATATGAAATAATTTGCAGGATGTCCGGCCATATTTGGATGCTCGTGATAACAAATATACTGGAAAAACCAAATACTAAATAACGTTATACACAAGAAGTCATAAAATTTTTAATTTTCTGACGAACTGAAATTCTAGATTACTCTAGAAATGAATTGTAAACACAAATTATTTAAGATATGAATTATTTTTTAATTCAAATAAATTTGTGATAGTGATTTTTATAAGCGCAATTTATTTTAATACATACATTCATACACACATACGTACATATATGTGTGCGTGTTTGTATGTATGAGTGATAAAGAAACATACATGTAAAATTTATTATTTTCAACAATTATTAAATTCTATTTAATTTTCAAAATATATTAAACATGAGTGCTTATAAAAGCATTTGTTGTCGACATTAAAAATTAGAGGCGTTTTACACACTCAGTTATTACATATTTTTCTATATGATGATACTTAAATTGTTTTATGATGATTATATAAATTAATCCATCTCTCAGTCTAATAATCACATCCTTAAAATATATTTTTAAAAATTGAAAGGAATATATTTATTCTCTATCAAGAAAAATTGAGAAAGATATTAATTACAAAGCAAAAGTATAATTATAATTTCGAAAATATTCGATTGGCGAGTACTTTTTACTCGTATATCTTTGAGACATTTAAAATTACTCGCTAATTCAGTGGTTTGCAAAATTTAAAATAATTTTTCTGTTAAGATAATTTTAACAGAAAATTTATTAATCAACTTAAAATGCAAAGCAGAATAAAAATTTAAAAATATAATCTTACTGGTGAATGTAACTGTATAATATATTGCGTTCTTTCCGTATCTCTCTATGATGGCAATTTCATTATTGTCTTTCAAATCGTTGTAGATATGCTGAAGCTGTTCCATCGAATCTCTCACCTGTTGTTTTAATAAATCTTTATCACTTGTATTAGCAAATACGAAAAAATTGACGGATGTAAAGTTTTATATACTGAAAGTGTTTATATTCGAACAAATGCAAATAGATAATCAACTCACAGTTTTACTGTTAATGCAAAACGCATTATATTTTATCGTTATGCTAATGAAAAGAGATGCAAAAGATAACACTCTGATGACGAAATCTACGGTACATTTTGAAGTTACAAATGTTGTAAGCTGTAAACAATAATTTTTTCTAGAGAAATTAAAAACTTCTACAGAAACTTCTCTTTATTAGCATAAAGTAGTTCTACATTCTTAACTACATTCCACTTATATAATAACATATAATAAATAATTATATTATATAAATATAACATAACTTTTACTCTATGGAATAAATAAATGTACGTATATAAATACGCACACAATTATTGTAGAGATTAGATTAGAGAAGAGAAGGAAAGATCCAGAGAAGAGTTATTTTACATATATGTATGTATATATATTCATATATGTATATGTATATACACACATATATATTTGAGATTATGTACTTTTTTACTCCTATATCTTTAACACATTTAAATTTACGCACTAATTCAGTGCATTGCAGAATTTACAATAAATTTTCCCTTAATAGTAAATTTATTAATCAACTCAAAATGCAAAGCGAAACAAAAATAAAAAAAATACATATATAATATAATGAGAAATATTAGTTGTTTTTTATTTATAATATTCTTAAAGAAAAAGAGGAAAACTATAATTATGTGTGTGTATATTTTTAAAAACATATTGTAAGTGACAGCACAAGACACATAAAGAGAATAGCATACATAGCGTGACACACATAAGATGTATATGACACACATAGCGAGTCATCTTTCAATCGATTCTTTCTTAGCAAAAGAGTCGGGAAATGAATAATCGCTTATTGCAAGGTACAATTTTCAAATATTTCTACATAAATATGTACAAATATTTATAATAAATATTTCTGAATTTTATTTATACATTTTTTTATGTAGTAAGGGAAATTTATTTAAAAAAAAACAAAGAATAAGACTTTACTATTACTTGTACTTTTCTCAAAGATAGACCGAGAAAATCACTTATATTTAATTGTTTATAACCGAATTTTTATTAAGAAAGTATTGATAATCGCAACTCAATAAATCTTTTAGATTTCAGAATATGATATCCTATATATACATATATTGTATTAATTGTATATAGGATATATAATATATAATATACGTACATATAATTTTTATATATATATAATGAAAATAATGTTATAAAACATCGATGTATGCGTGAGTACGTGTGTGTATCTCTCTGTGTGTGTATATATATACCTGAAATATAATAAAGGTTATCAGAATGCTGAAAAAGCAGATTAACTGAAGTCGAGCAAGTTTCGATTTTTGATAAGGCCATAGACCAACTATCAGTAAAAGAGCACGATTGAGACTAAAATATCGATCTTCGACACTGATCATCTCTCTGCTAGAATCAACACGCGTTTGACAGGGTTTTTCTCGATGGAGCTTCGCTTATTCTAATTTAATATTATATAGTCATATAAATATTCTCTCTTTTTTCTAGCATAAAGAGAAAACAAATTTAGAGAGAAAATGTTCTATAACTTAACTCCTGTAATTCAGCTCTGTAATTGTACCTACTGCAACGCATAAAACAAAACGCATAAAACAACTGTGAGATCAGAATATATATCCGAACAATTTAACACTGTTTCGCCAAACTGCAGTCGCCTATTAAATAATCGATTTAATGCCGAAAGAAATTAGACAGATGTTTTATTTCTCATAAAATAACATCAACGGGGAAGAAGGCCTGGGGTGCGAAAGCTGCGCAAGCGTACTCGTTGTTTCTCGACGGAACATATCCATGTGCTTCAGTCCAAATGTGACACTCGCAAGTTACGCTTCATCTTTCATAATGAATATCTTTCTTATAGTGAATCTTATAGTGAATGGTTTTACAATTGTCACATTACTGCAAAATTATTGTGGGTAAAGTATTATTTTTGTCAAAAATATTATTTTGTTTTATGTAATACTTTTTTATATTTTTTTAGTAGAAGAAACTAGGGAGAAACGTAACATTTTACTTATTTCTTCGTCGATATCTTCCATTTGCTTGTTTGCATATAAACTTTTTTCTTTCATAAGGTAAACACATTCTTTGCTTACATTATAGGGATAGATAAAATCTAACCACATTTTATAATTAAGTAGAAAAATTTTTTGAAGATCGAGATTTGTTACAATTGTCCCTACCCTTAGGGACGGTTGTAACAAGGCTCAGACGATTGTAACATCGTAAAATAAAATAAAACAAACATAACCAATGTAGCAAAACATTTTATTTCACTCTTGATAATTGCTTCAAGACAAATAAGAAACTTTTCTCAAATAGTTATAATACTTCTAGACATTTCAAATTATTTAAAACATAAATTATTCAAACATAAAATTGACGAAAATGTAAATTTTTAACATAACAAGGTACTTTTCCTTTATAATATAAACTAAACTTCTAAATTAAGGTCAGGTAATTACCTATATCTGAAAATAGTAAAAATTTAAAAGGTCATAAATTTCTGAGATGTTGAGATCGATATTAATATAAATTAAAGGAATAGGAAACTAATAAAATTAAAAGTATGGAATATTTTAGCATCCGCTATAAAATTAAGAATGTCACTACTCAGAGAGACAATTATGGCAAACATAGTTGAATTCGTTATTAGTGCAAGCTTCGTGGGACCAAAACCGCACTTAAGACATTGGATTAATTTCTCATTTAGTCTACTATTTGAAAAGAGTTCCAAGCGTTGCTAGATTTCTGTTCATTTTTCTCTTTTGTATATTCGACATTCTAAAATAATGATAAGAATATTTTTATTAAAAAAATGTATATAAATGAATAAAAATCGACACCAATAACATCAATTACTTTTGGAACAAAACTAACAGACTGTTACTTTCATCCCGACTTATATTTTTGCCAGAATTGTCAAACATTCATTTTTATAAAAAAAACTAATCTCCAAATATTGTTTTCATCTACCAAACTACTCAAAGGAATAATGACTAATTTATAATAAGTGATAAAAAGGGAAAACAGTTATAAAAAGGGAGAAATAAAATAATTAAGCAATTATTAGTCTATTAAAAAAGAACAATAACAAGACTTAGGATGAAAATAATTTGGATTCATCTAAACAGAAGCCTCTCTCTATAAGAAGCTAATATTGTAATAGAACAGAGGAAATGTAGAAAAAATTAAGAAATAATTATATAACTATTAAGGGAGGAAACGATAGATATAATCATACGTGCGCGTGTGTTTTTAGATTGAGTGTCTTTCGTAGTGATTATCCTGTATATAAAGAAACATAAGATAGCAAGTATTACAATAAAGTCGCCTTCGGTTTAATTGGTCGTTGCAATACTACAAGTATTTTCAAGTGCCTTCAATGATGTTTGGGAAGCAACGATAGAAACGTGATGAATAACGAAAGTTGAATGCTTAAAAATCTGAAAACATAATGTATGTATCTAGAGCTGTTTTTGTTATACAAACAATTTTTATATCAATTTTATTAAATTTTGCGATCACACACGAAAATGTGAACTATTTTGTGAATATTATATATATAGACATATTTGTGCTACATTGGATATCATATGATGACAAGATATATACGATAGACCATATGGGAATGATGATATCAAATCATATAGACCTGTCTCTTTCTACACTTGTGCGAAATTGTTAATTATTTTGGAAATAAATCATATTATTGAATCTATATTTATGATATTTTATTGAAGTATGTGTGTTGTGCGTATTTATGTGTGTGTTGGATGTATGTACTGTGTGTGTAAGTGTAAAATATAAATTTAATACAATGTATTAATTAAAATAGTCATATATAACACCCCTGATGAGAAATACCCTGTATGTATTATCTCATTTGGTAAAATTTATCAAGGCTAAAAATAAATATATCTTTATAACGAACAATGAAATAATTATCATTTTTTCTAATTTAGTTGTTTTTGAGTTGACGAATTGATCATAATCAGATTATGTGCCTATATTGCTGTTAAGTATAGCACCAGCATTAATGTTAACGTTACATATTATCTAATTTATACATTTATTATAAATCGCTTTTTGAGTGCAATTTTTCTTACCAAATTTGCTCCAGTATAGTACCTCAGTTGATATATTTTGTTGTCACTTTTGTACAGAATACATAACTGTAAAATAGGATAGAGATGTGTTTGCTAGCTGTAACGAAAAATGATTGCTTTTGTATTTCGCTTCTTTTAAATATATAAAACATTCAATATATTATAATATATGAAATTTTACCGTGGTAAAACACTGTATAGATGCTATAAATAATCCACCTATATTGAGACCAAAAGTCTTGTTACCTCTTTGCATCAGAATCAGTATCAGCTCTTGTATGTCTGGCGAAGCTATGTACCATCGAGTTTTATATCTATATATAACAATGAAATATGATGAATTAATAATTCAAGAAAAATAAAAACTTCTTTCAGTAATTTTCAGCATACGCAAATATTTGTATATAGTTGTGCTACAGATTATATTAAAACTCATCTTTGTTATTAAAGTTCGTAAAACGATAGATCGTATAATTAATTATTATATTATTATGATATTTCTTACGCAGCGACAAATATATAATTATAGTGATCTGTAATTTCTTGTCCGACTAAGTTTGCTATAAACATATATAAAATACTAATAAATCCACATAGAAAAGATATTGTAAGTTCTCCAGGATTATGCGTTGATGATGCGATCTGAAAAATCTAACATACAATTAAAGTGTAAAGATCATTTTTTAAATCTTACTTTAGAAGATTTACAATTCACAACAAAGTTTGATACAAAATTTTTTACTGCAATTTAACTTTCAAATTGCAAGTATATTTATTAATAAAAGTTCTTGTATTAAAACATATTTTTCAAAATGTGCAAAAAATTTAAGTTTTATATGGATTTTTCTTGAACAAAATTCTAATGAAAAGTATCTAATTATTCGAAGATATCTTCAAGATCAATTTTTGAAACATTTGTAAGATATTATAAGATCGAGATATATTGAAAAAATTTGGGAGAAAGATAGCTTCAATCACAAATTTTTTTACTACTATGAAAAAGTTGATTGCAAATGAATTAAGAAGTTTGTAAATAAAATAAAGTGCAGAATCTTTATAACAAATTCCTATATTTACAAATCTTAATATCATTCATATCAATAATAATAATTAAGAATAATTATTGATGAATAAACTATATTTGTTTTTTGGTGTGTGACTAGAGCTATGATATATTTAAAAACACAAAAGTTAGCGTTGAAAGTGCGATCACAAATACATTACTGCCACTTAATATTAAGAAGGAATATTATGTAACTTAGTAAATATATTTATAATTAGAAAACAAAACTTACTCGAAAAATATTCAGACTTAAAGTCATCACTCCGAATATTATTAAAAAAAAGAATGACATCTCAAGGTTCGATATTAGATATATGCAGCACCTTTAAATACAATAAAATATTATTGAGCATATTTTACATGCACATGTATTATAAAATAGATACTAACTTCATGGCTTTTCGATGAATATCTACTGCACCTTTTATGCTTTTATTAACTAAATTCTTGTTCTGAAGAGTAATATCTTGCGATATTTGATTCTTCATTGCGTTCTCGATACGGTAACTGGTAAATAATTTAACTACTGTAATTATATGAGAAAATTTATCTACATATATAATGATATGTGATAAATTATAATCCTCAAGTTAAATGATTATAATTTTGACGAATTAGTACTATAGTAATCAAGCATGGTTCAGTAAAAAACATAGTGCATTCGTAATATTACACAAATAGAAAACTAAGAAATTTGAATAACATAAGAATACAAAAATAATCATATAAAATCAAAATATAATTTTCTTTTTCTTATCGTACTCTGATTATCATTCGAGGTTCTTTTTCCAAAGCAGAGCTAACAAATAATTGTCCAGAAATGTTTATATAACACTGCATATATAGATTATGTGAACATTTCATTTTTTTAATTTAAGTTTTTTAAGACAAATAATAAGTCAATTTAAGACAGATTATTTAAGTTTCGCATATATTTATAACGTATCTTGCAGAGAAAATCTTTAGATTCGTACTAAAGGAGAAAACAGAACTCTATAATTTTTTTACCATTTTAATGTTTATTGTTTTACCTAGCAATTGTAAACATTCCGCAGATATATTGGAAATATGCGATGAGCATTGACCCTGTCGCTAACACTGTAAAACCTCCTATACAAATAGCTGCATTTATATGTAGTAGCAGATAATAGAAATATTTTTCTTGATCAACAAAATACTCAGTCAAAATTTGCAAATGACGTGGTCGAGATTTATTTGCAGATGAAATAATTTGCAGGATGTCCGGCCCTATTTGAATGCCCGTGAGAGTAAATATACTGGAAACAAAAAGTACTAAATAACGTTATACACAAGCAGTCATAAAGTTTCTTATCTTCAGACTGACTAAAATTTTAGATAACTTTTTAAATGAGTTGTAAACACAAATTATTTAATATAGAAATCGTTTTTAATTCAAATAAATCTGTGATAGTGATTCTTAAGCGCAGTTTTTTAAATACATACATACATATATGCATACACATATGTGCATGTGCGTATGTATGAGTGATAAAGAAACATACATGTATAATTTATTATTTTCAACAATTATTAAATTATATTTAATTTTATTAACTTATTAAACATGAGTACTTATAAAAGCATTTGTTGTCGACTTCAAAAATTAGAGGTGTTTTTCACACTCACAATCAGCTATTAGAAATTTTCCTGTACGATGATACTTTATTATACGATGTTTATATAAATTAATCTATCTCTCAGTCTTATAATCTTAAAACATATTTTTAAAAAATTGAAAAAAATTTTTATTCTTCATTGAGAAAAATTGAGAAAAATAATTACAAAGCAAAAGTACAATTATAATTTCAAACATATTGGATTGGTGAGTACTTTATACTTTTATATCTTTGAGACATTTAAAATTACTCGCTAATTCAGTGGTTTGCAGAATTTAAAATAATTTTTTTTGTTAAGAAATTCAACAGCATTTATTAATTAACTTGAAATGCAAAGCGGAACAAAAGTTAAAAAATATAATATTATCTTACTTGTCAATGTAGCTGTATAATATTTTGCGTTCTTCCCGTATTTCTCTATGATGGCAATTTCATTATTATCTTTCAAATCGTTGTAGATATGCTGAAGCTGTTCCATTAAACCTCTCACCTGTTGTTTCAATAAATCTTTTTCACTTGTATTAGTAAATATGAAAAAATCGATGGTTTTATATTCGAAGTAATGCAAGTAGATAATCGACTTACAGTTTTACTGTTAATGCAAAACGCATTATATTTTATCGTTATGCTAATGAAACCAGATGCAAAAGATAACACTTTGATGACGAAATCTACGGTACATTTTGAAGTTACAAATGTTGTAAGCTGTAAACAATAATTTTTTCTGGAGAAATTAAAAACTTCTACAGAAACTTCTTTTTATTAGAATATAAAATAGTTCCACACATTTTTAATTATATAATGAATAACATGTAATAAATAATAATATTATATAAATATAACATAACTTGTTTTTTCTGGAATGAATAAATGTATGTATGTATACGTACACATTTATTTATTTTAGAGAATGATAGTTATATATATATATGAGTTGATGATTCGTTTTTTACTTCTATATCTTTAACACATTTAAATTTACGCGCTAATTCAGTGCTTTGCAGAATTTACAATAATTTTTCTGTTAAGAAATATTCAATAGCAAATTTATTAATCAAATTAAAATGCAAAACGGAATAAATATTTAAAGAAAAAATATATATATGATATAATGAAAACTATAGTTATATTTTATTTATAATATTTTTAAAGAAAAAGGGAGAAAATATAATAATGTGTATGTCCTTAAAAGCATATTGTAAGTGTCAGCATATGACAAATATAAACAATATACATAGCGTATGACACACATAAGGTGTATATGACATACATAGCGAGTCATCTTTCAATCGATTCTTTCTTAGCAAAAAAGTCGAGAAAGAAATAACCACTTATCCCAAGGTACAATTTTCAAATATTTCTACATAAATATGTACAAATATTTATAATAAATATTTCTGAATTGTATTTATACATTTTATTATGCTAGTAAAGGAAATTTATTTAAAAAGAAATAAACAATAAGACTATGCTATTACTTGTACTTCTCTCAAAGATAGACCAAGAAAATCATTTATATTTAATTGTTTATAACCGAATTTTTATTAAGAAAGTATTGATAATCGCAACTCAATAAATCTTTTAGAATAAGATATCCTATATATACATATATTGTATATAGAATATATAATATATAATATATGTATATATAATTTATATATATATATATATATATATATATATGTATATATATATATATATAATAAAAATAATGTTATAAAACATCGATGTATGCGTGAGTACGTGTGTGTATCTCTGTGTGTGTGTATATATATATACCTGAAATATAATAAAGGTTATCAGGATGCTAAAACAGCAGATTAACTGAAGTCGAGCAAGTTTCGATTTTTGATAAGGCCATAGACCAACTAACAATAAAAGAGCACGATTGAGACTAAAATATCGATCTTCGACACTGATCATCTCTCTGCTAGTATCAACACGCGTTTGACAGGGTTTTTCTCGATGGAGCTTCGCTTATTCTAATTCAATATTATACAGTCATTTAAATATTCTCTCTCTTTTCTAGCATAAAGAGAAAACAAATTTAGAGAGAAAATGTTCTATAACTTATCTCCTGTAATTCAGATCAGTAATTGTACCTACTGCAACGCATAATACAAAATATTGTGAGATCAGAATATATATCCGCACAATTTAACACTGTTTCGCCAAAATGCAGTTGCCTATTAAGTAATCGATATAATGCCGAAAGAAATTAGACAGATGTTTCATTTCTCATAAAATAACATCTACGGGGAAGAAGTCCTGGGGTGCGAAAGTTGCGCAAGCGTACTCGTTGTTTCTCGACGGAACATATCCATGTGCTTCAGTCGAAATGTGACACTCGCAAGTTACGCTTCATCTTTCATAATGAATATCTTTCTTATAGTGAATCTTATAGTGAATGGTTTTACAATTGTCACATTACTGCAAAATTATTGTGGGTAAAGTATTATTTTTTTCAAAAATATTATTTTGTTTTATGTAATACTTTTCTATATTTTTTTAGTAGGAGAGACTAGGGACAAACGTAACATTTTACTTATTTCTTCGTCGACATCTTCCATTTGCTTGTTTGCATATAAACTTTTTTTCTTTCATAAGGTGCTTTCATAAGGTAAACACATTCTTTGCTTACATTATGGGATAGATAAAATCTAACTACATTTTATAATTAAGTAGAAAAATTTTATGAAGATCGAGATTTGTTACAATTGTTCCTACCCCTAGGGACGGTTGTAACAAGGCTCAGGCGATTGTAACATCGTAAAATAAAATAAAACAAACATAACCAATGTAGCAAAACATTTTATTTAACTCTTGATAATTGCTTCAAGACAAATAAGATACTTTTCTCAAATAGTTATAATACTTCTAGACATTTCAAATTATTTAAAACATAAATTATACAAACATAAAATTGACGAAAATGAAAATTTTTAACATAACAAGGAACTTCTCCTTTATAATATAAACTATACTTCTAAATGAAGGTCAGGTAATTACCTATATCTGAAAATAGTAATAATTTAAAAGGTCACAAATTTCTGAGGTGTTGAGATCGATATTAATATAAACTAAAGGAATAAGAAACTAATAAAATAAAAGTATGGAATATTTTGGCATCCGCTATAAAATTAAGAATGTCACTATTCAGAGAGACAATTATGGCAAACATAGTTGAATTCGTTATTAGCCCAAGCCTCGTGGGATCAGAGACCGCACTCAAGGCATTGGATCCATTTTCCATTTATTGTTAGTCTACTATTTGAAAAGGGTTCCACGCATTGCTAGACCTCTGTTCATTTTTCTTTTTTGTATATTTGATATTTTAAAATAATAATAATAATATTTTTATTAAAAAAATGTATATAAATGAATAAAAATCTACATCAATAACATTAATTACTTTTGGGACAAAATTAACAGACTGTTACTTTCATCCCGACTTATATTTTTGCCAGAAAATTGTCAAACATTTATTTTTATAAAAAAAGAACTAATCTCCAAATATTGTTTTCATTTACCAAACTACTCAAGGGAATAATGATTAATTTATAATAAACAATAAAAAGGAGAGAAAATAGATTTCCAATGAAGTATTGAGAAACTAAAAAGACACAAAATACTTACTTTGGCCGTGTTTTTATGGCGTCGACGTAATAAATGCACAACCTTTTATCACTGACAATAAGCTTTGAGAACTAATTAGGTGAAAGGGGCGTTCGAAAGACGTTATATAGTATCTGACAGATTCGTACAGGTATGAGAGATTTTGAGTAATCGCATTTGTTACGATCATCCCGCGTTACTTTTGTCCCTGATTTCCTCTATCTATTTCTTTGTTATCAAAAAAAATAAAAGTAAAGTTTTATATACATACATTATATATATATATATATATGTACATATATATACACGTTGCGTCTACAAAGTTTTAGGACTACATTAATTAAAAATAATAAATCTAAAAAAAGTACTGTAATTCCTATCTAGTCTTCAACATAATATTGTCCTAGTGCTATACATTGATTGGCACGGTCGTACAGCTTCTGGATGCTTTTGTGAAATTTTCTGTGCGGAAATGCTATGTAGTTCACTCGTAACGTTTTTCTGGTTGAGATAGAATCAAAATGACAGAACAGAAAATAATCATCAGATGCCAAATCTGGCGAATAAGGGGGATGGCTAAGAACAGTAAGATGTTTCTTTGCAAGAAACTGCAGGATAACTTGTCACAACTTGATCATTGTCAGGCAGTTTCTGTTCTTAGCCATCTCCTTGTTCGCCAGATTTGGCACCTGCTGATTATTTTCTGTCCTCAAAAAGTGAAATCACAATTAAAGGGACGTTATTTTGATTCTATCTCAGCCATCCAGAAAAACGTGACGAGTGAACTACACAGCGTTCCAGCACAAGAATTCCACAGAGGCATCCAGAAGCTGTACGACCGAGCTAATCGATATATAACATTAGGAGGATATTATGTTGAAGACTAGACAGGAATTACGGTACTTTTTTGATTTATTATTTTATATATAGACATATTTATATATTACATTGGATATCAAAATATATACGATAGAGTATATGGGAATGAAGATTTCAAATCAAGTAAAACTATTTCTCCCTACATCTGTATCAAATTGTTAATTATTTTAAAAATAAATTATATCAAATCTACAATTATGATATTTTATTGAAGTATGTTTTTGTGCGTATTTATGTGTATGTTGGATGTATGTACTGTGTGTTTAAGTGTAAAATATAAATTTAATACAATGTATTAATTAAAATAACTATATATAACACCCCTGATGAGAAATACCCTGTATGTATTATCTCATTTGATGAAATTTATCAAGGCTGAAAATAAATGTATCTTTATAACAAACAATGAAATAATTATCATTTTTTCTAATATAGTTGCTTTTGAGTTGACGAATTGATCATAATCAGATTATGTGCCTATTGCTGTTAAGGTGTTAAGTATAGCACCAGCATTAATATTAATGTTACATATTATCTAATTTATACATTTATTATAAATCGCTTTTTGAGTGCAATTTTTTTTACCAAATTTGCTCCAGTATAGTACTTCAGTTGATATATTTTGTTGTCACTTTTGTACAGAATACATAACTGTAAAATAGGATAGAGATGTGTTTGCTAGCTGTAACGAAAAATGATTGCTTTTGTATCTCGCTTCTTTCAAATATACAAACACATTCAATATATTATAATATATGAAATTTTACCGTGGTAAAACACTGTATAGATGCTATAAATAATCCACCTATATTGAGACCAAAATTCTTGTTGCCTCTTTGAATCAGAATCAGTATCAGCTTTTGTATGTCTGGCGGAGCTATATACCATTGAATTTTATATCTATATAAAACAATAAAACATGATGAAATAATAATTTAAGAAAAATAAGAACTTCTTTCAGTAATTTTCAGCATACGTATAAATTCGTGTATATAATTGTGCTGTACATATTATTTTAATTTTTATTTTTGTTATTAAAGTTCGTAAAATGATAGGATCGTATAAGTATTTATTCGATATGATCGAATAAATTATTATATTATTACGATATTTCTTACACAGCGACATATATATAATTATAGTGATCTGTAACTTCCTGTCCGACTACGTTTGCTATAAACATATATAAAATACTAATAAATCCACATAGAAAAGATATTGTAAATTCTTCAGGATTTTGCGTTGATGACGCGATCTGAAAAATCTAACATACAATTAGAGTGTTAAGATCAATTTTTAAAGTTTACTTTAAAAGATTTACAATTCACAACAAAGTTTGATACAAAATTCTTTATCGCAATTTAACTTTCAAATTGCAAGTATATTTATTAATAAAAGTTTTTGTATTAAAACATATTGTTCAAAATGTGCAAAAGATTTTAAGTTTTATATGGATTTTTCTTGAACAAAATTCTAATGAAATGTATCTAATAATTTTACGAGGAAATCTTCAAGATCAATTTTTGAAACATTTGTAAGATATTATAAGATCGAATTATATTGAAAAAATTTGGGAGAAAGACAACTTTAATCAAAAATTTTGTTACTATAGAAAATTGACTACAAATTAATTAAGAAGATTGTAAATAAAATAAAATGCAGAATATCTCTACAACAAGCTCCTATATTTACAAATCTTAATATCATCCATATCAATAATAATAATTAAGAATAATTATTGATGAATAAACTATATTTGTTTTTTGGCGTGTGACTAGAGCTATGATATATTTAAAACACAAAAGTTAGCGTTTTCAAAGTGCGGTCACAAATACATTACTGTCAATTCATATTAAGAAGGAATATTATGTAACGTAGTAAATATATTTATAATTAGAAAACAAAACTTACTCGAAAAATATTCAGGCTTAAAGTCATCACTCCGAATACTATTAAAAAAAAGACTGATATCTCAAGGTTAGATACTAGATATATGCAGCACCTTTAAATACAATAAAATATATTATTACTGCGCATATTTTACACATGCACATGTATCATAAAATAGATACTAACTCCATGGCTTTTCGATGAATATCTACTGCACCTTTTATGCTTTTATGAACCAAATTCTTGTTCTGCAGAGTAATATCTTGTGATATTTGATTCTTTATTGCGTTCTCGATACGGTAACTGTAAATAATTTAACTACTGTAATTATATAAGAAAATTTATCTACATATATAATGATATAAGTTAAATAATAATCCTCAAGTTAAATGATTATAATTTTGACGAATTAGTATATAGTAATCAAGCATGGTTCAGTAAAAAATCATAGTGTATTCGTAATATTACACAAATAGAAAATTAAGAAATTTGAATAACATAAGAATACAAAAATAATAATATAAAATCAAAATATAATTTTTTTTTTCTTATCGTACTCTGATATTATCATCTGAGGTTCTTTCTCCAAAGCAGAGCTAAAAAGTAATTGTCCGGAAATTTTTAAATAACACTGCATATATAGATTGTGTGAAAATTTCATTTTTTTATATAAGTGATTTATTAAAACTCGACCTGACTGGCTAATACAAATAATTCTACACAACGTTTCGGCCCTTGGGTACGGGCCCTTATCAAGTGTTGCTTTCAAGTTGTCTAAATGAAAGCAACACTTGATAAGGGCCCGTATCCAAGGGCCGAAACGTTGTGCAGAATTATTTGTATTGGCTAGTCAGGTCGAGTTTTAATAAATCACTTATATATTTTTGTTCATCACTGGCGACTTAAATTTTATTATTTGATATTCATTTTTTTATTTAAGTTTTTTAAGACAGATAATAAGTAATTTAAGACAGATTATTTAAGTTTCGCATATATTTATAACGTATCTTGCAGAGTAAATCTTTAGATTCGTACTAAAGGAGAAAACAGAACTCTTTAATATTTTTACCATTTTAATGTTTATTGTTTTACCTAGCAATTGTAAACATTCCGCAGATATATTGGAAATATGCGATGAGCATTGTCCCTGTTGCTAACAATGTAATAAACCCTATACAAATAGCTGCATTTATATGTAGTAGCAAATAATAGAAATATTTTTCTTGATCAACAAAATACTCAGTCAAAATTTGCAAGTGACGTGGTCGAGATTTGTTTGCATATGAAATAATTTGCAGGATGTCCGGCCATATTTGGATGCCCGTGATAACAAATATACTGGAAAAACCAAATACTAAATAACGTTATACACAAGAAGTCATAAAATTTTTAATTTTCTGACGAACTGAAATTCTAGATTACTCTAGAAATGAGTTGTAAACACAAATTATTTAAGATATGAATTATTTTTTAATTCAAATAAATTTGTGATAGTGATTTTTATAAGCGCAATTTATTTTAATACATACATACATACACACATACGTACATATATGTGTGCGTGTATGTATGTATAAGTGATAAAGAAACATACATGTAAAATTTATTATTTTCAACAATTATTAAATTCTATTTAATTTTCAAAATATATTAAACATGAGTGCTTATAAAAGCATTTGTTGTCGACATTAAAAATTAGAGGCGTTTTACACACTCAGTTATTACATATTTTTCTATATGATGATACTTTAATTGTTATATGATGATTATATAAATTAATCCATCTCTCAGTCTAATAATCACATCCTTAAAATATATTTTTAAAAATTGAAAGGAATATATTTATTCTCTATCAAGAAAAATTGAGAAAAATATTAATTACAAAGCAAAAGTATAATTATAATTTCGAAAATATTCGATTGGTGAGTACTTTTTACTCGTATATCTTTGAGACATATAAATTACTCGCTAATTCAGTGGTTTGCAAAATTTAAAATAATTTTTCTGTTAAGATAATTTTAACAGAAAATTTATTAATCAACTTAAAATGCAAAGCAGAATAAAAATTTAAAAATATAATCTTACTGGTGAATGTAACTGTATAATATATTGCGTTCTTTCCGTATCTCTCTATGATGGCAATTTCATTATTGTCTTTCAAATCGTTGTAGATATGTTGAAGCTGTTCCATCGAATCTCTCACCTGTTGTTTTAATAAATCTTTATCACTTGTATTAGCAAATACGAAAAAATTGACGGATGTAAAGTTTTATATACTGAAAGTGTTTATATTCGAACAAATGCAAATAGATAATCAACTCACAGTTTTACTGTTAATGCAAAACGCATTATATTTTATCGTTATGCTAATGAAACCAGATGCAAAAGATAACACTTTGATGACGAAATCTACGGTACATTTTGAAGTTACAAATGTTGTAAGCTGTAAATAATAATTTTTTCTGGAGAAATTAAAACTTCTACAGAAACTTCTCTTTATTAGCATAAAGTAGTTCTACATTCTTAACTACATTCCACTTATATAATAACATATAATATATAATTATATTATATAAATATAACATAACTTTTATTCTATGGAATGAATAAATGTACGTATATAAATACGCACACAATTATTGTAGAGATTAGATTAGAGAAGAGAAGAAAAGATCCAGAGAAGAGTTATTTTACATATATGTATGTATATATATTCATATATGTATATGTATATACACACATATATATTTGAGATTATGTACTTTTTTACTCCTATATCTTTAACACATTTAAATTTACGCACTAATTTAGTGCATTGCAGAATTTACAATAAATTTTCCCTTAATAGTAAATTTATTAATCAACTCAAAATGCAAAGCGAAACAAAAATTTAAAGAAACATATATAATATAATGAGAAATATTAGTTGTTTCTTATTTATAATATTCTTAAAGAAAAAGAGGAAAACTAATAATTATGTGCGTGTATATTTTTAAAAACATATTGTAAGTGACAGCACAAGACACATAAAGAGAATAGCATACATAGCGTGACACACATAAGATGTATATGACACACATAGCGAGTCATCTTTCAATCGATTCTTTCTTAGCAAAAGAGTCGGGAAATGAATAAGAGCTTATCGCAAGGTACAATTTTCAAATATTTCTACATAAATATGTACACATACCTGTATTTATAATAAATATTTCTGAAGTTTATCTATACATTTTTTTATGTAGTAAGGGAAATTTATTTAAAAAGACATAAAGAATAAGACTTTACTATTACTTGTACTTTTCTCAAAGATAGACCGAGAAAATCACTTATATTTAATTGTTTATAACCGAATTTTTATTAAGAAAGTATTGATAATCGCAACTCAATAAATCTTTTAGATTTTAGAATATGATATCCTATATATACATATATTGTATTAATTGTATATAGGATATATAATATATAATATACGTATATATAATTTATATATATATATATATATATATTAATGTTATAAAACATCGATGTATGCGTGAGTATGTGTGTGTATGTCTGTGTGTGTGTGTATATATATACCTGAAATATAATAAAGGTTATCAGGATGCTGAAAAAGCAGATTAACTGAAGTCGAGCAAGTTTCGATTTTTGATAAGGCCATAGACCAACCAACAATAAAAGAGCACGATTGAGACTAAAATATCGATCTTCGACACTGATCATCTCTCTGCTAATATCAACACGCGTTTGACAGGGTTTTTCTCGATGGAGCTTCGCTTATTCTAATTCAATATTATACAGTCATTTAAATATTCTCTCTTTTTTCTAGCATAAAGAGAAAATAAATTTAGAGAGAAAATGTTCTATAACTTAACTCCTGTAATTCAGCTCTGTAATTGTACCTACTGCAACGCATAAGACAAAACGCATAAGACAACTGTGAGATCAGAATATATATCCGCACAATTTAACACTGTTTCGCCAAACTGCAGTCGCCTATTAAATAATCGATTTAATGCCGAAAGAAATTAGACAGATGTTTTATTTCTCATATATTAACATCAACGGGGAAGAAGGCCTGGGGTGCCAAAGCTGCGCAAGCGTACTCGTCGTTTCTCCGCGGAACATATCCATGTGCTTCAGTCGAAATGTGACACTCGCAAGTTACGCTTCATCTTTCATAATGAATATCTTTTGTAGTGAATTGTATTACAATTGTCATATTACTGCAAAATTATTGTGGGTAAAGTATTATTTTTTTCAAAAATATTATTTTGTTTTATGTAATACTTTTCTATATTTTTTTAGTAGAAGAAACTAGGAAGAAACGTAACATTTTACTTATTTCTTCGTCGATATCTTCCATTTGCTTGTTTGCATATAAACTTTTTTTCTTTCATAAGGTAAACACATTCTTTGCTTACATTATGGGATAGATAAAATTTAACCACATTTTATAATTAAGTAGAAAAATTTTATAAAGTTCGAGATTTGTTACAATTGTCCCTACCCCTAGGGACGGTTGTAACAAGGCTCGGACGATTGTAACATCGTAAAATAAAATAAATCAAACATAACCAATGTTGCAAAACATTTTATTTAACTCTTGATAATTGCTTCAAGACAAATGAGATACTTTTCTGAAATAGTTATAATACTTATAGACATTTCAAATTATTTAAAACATAAATTATACAAACATAAAATTGACGAAAATGAAAATTTTTAACATAACAAGGAACTTCTCCTTTATAATATAAATTATACTTCTAAATGAAGGTCAGGTAATTACCTATATCTGAAAATAGTAATAATTTAAAAGGTCACAAATTTCTGAGGTGTTGAGATCGATATTAATATAAACTAAAGGAATAAGAAACTAATAAAATAAAAGTATGGAATATTTTGGCATCCGCTATAAAATTAAGAATGTCACTATTCAGAGAGACAATTATGGCAAACATAGTTGAATTCGTTATTAGCCCAAGGCTCGTGGGATCAGAGACCGCACTCAAGGCATTGGATCCATTTTCCATTTATTGTTAGTCTACTATTTGAAAAGGGTTCCACGCATTGCTAGACCTCTGTTCATTTTTCTTTTTTGTATATTCGATATTTTACAATAATAATAAGAATATTTTTATTAAAAAAATGTATATAAATGAATAAAAATCTACATCAATAACATTAATTACTGTCGGGACAAAATTAACAGACTGTTACTTTCATCCCGACTTATATTTTTGCCAGAAAATTGTCAAACATTTATTTTTATAAAAAAAGAACTAATCTCTAAATATTGTTTTCATTTACCAAACTACTCAAGGGAATAATGATTAATTTATAATAAACAATAAATAAGGATATAAAATGGATTTCCAATGAAGTATTGAGAAACTAAGAAAACACAAAATACTTACTTTGGCCGTGTTTTTATGGCGTCGACGTAATAAATGCACAACCTTTTATCACTGACAATGAGCTTTGAGAACTAATTAGGTGAAAGGGGCGTTCAAAAGACGTTATATAGTATCGGACAGATTCGTACAGGAATGATAGATTTTGAGTAATCGCATTTGTTACGATCATCCCGCGTTACTTTTGTCCCTGATTTCCTCTATCTATTTCTTTGTTATCAAAAAAAATAAAAGTAAAGTTTTATATACATACATTATATATATATATATATATATATATGTACATATATATACACGTTGCGTCTACAAAGTTTTAGGACTACATTAATTAAAAATAATAAATCTAAAAAAAGTACTGTAATTCCTATCTAGTCTTCAACATAATATTGTCCTAGTGCTATACATTGATTGGCACGGTCGTACAGCTTCTGGATGCTTTTGTGAAATTTTCTGTGCGGAAATGCTATGTAGTTCACTCGTAACGTTTTTCTGGTTGAGATAGAATCAAAATGACAGAACAGAAAATAATCATCAGATGCCAAATCTGGCGAATAAGGGGGATGGCTAAGAACAGTAAGATGTTTCTTTGCAAGAAACTGCAGGATAACTTGTCACAACTTGATCATTGTCAGGCAGTTTCTGTTCTTAGCCATCTCCTTGTTCGCCAGATTTGGCACCTGCTGATTATTTTCTGTCCTCAAAAAGTGAAATCACAATTAAAGGGACGTTATTTTGATTCTATCTCAGCCATCCAGAAAAACGTGACGAGTGAACTACACAGCGTTCCAGCACAAGAATTCCACAGAGGCATCCAGAAGCTGTACGACCGAGCTAATCGATATATAACATTAGGAGGATATTATGTTGAAGACTAGACAGGAATTACGGTACTTTTTTGATTTATTATTTTATATATAGACATATTTATATATTACATTGGATATCAAAATATATACGATAGAGTATATGGGAATGAAGATTTCAAATCAAGTAAAACTATTTCTCCCTACATCTGTATCAAATTGTTAATTATTTTAAAAATAAATTATATCAAATCTACAATTATGATATTTTATTGAAGTATGTTTTTGTGCGTATTTATGTGTATGTTGGATGTATGTACTGTGTGTTTAAGTGTAAAATATAAATTTAATACAATGTATTAATTAAAATAACTATATATAACACCCCTGATGAGAAATACCCTGTATGTATTATCTCATTTGATGAAATTTATCAAGGCTGAAAATAAATGTATCTTTATAACAAACAATGAAATAATTATCATTTTTTCTAATATAGTTGCTTTTGAGTTGACGAATTGATCATAATCAGATTATGTGCCTATTGCTGTTAAGGTGTTAAGTATAGCACCAGCATTAATATTAATGTTACATATTATCTAATTTATACATTTATTATAAATCGCTTTTTGAGTGCAATTTTTTTTACCAAATTTGCTCCAGTATAGTACCTCAGTTGATATATTTTGTTGTCACTTTTGTACAGAATACATAACTGTAAAATAGGATAGAGATGTGTTTGCTAGCTGTAACGAAAAATGATTGCTTTTGTATCTCGTTTCTTTCAAATATACAAACACATTCAATATATTATAATATATGAAATTTTACCGTGGTAAAACACTGTATAGATGCTATAAATAATCCACCTATATTGAGACCAAAATTCTTGTTGCCTCTTTGAATCAGAATCAGTATCAGCTTTTGTATGTCTGGCGGAGCTATATACCATTGAATTTTATATCTATATAAAACAATAAAACATGATGAAATAATAATTTAAGAAAAATAAGAACTTCTTTCAGTAATTTTCAGCATACGTATAAATTCGTGTATATAATTGTGCTGTACATATTATTTTAATTTTTATTTTTGTTATTAAAGTTCGTAAAATGATAGGATCGTATAAGCATTTATTCGATATGATCGAATAAATTATTATATTATTACGATATTTCTTACACAGCGACATATATATAATTATAGTGATCTGTAACTTCCTGTCCGACTACGTTTGCTATAAACATATATAAAATACTAATAAATCCACATAGAAAAGATATTGTAAATTCTTCAGGATTTTGTGTTGATGACGCGATCTGAAAAACCTAACATACAATTAGAGTGTTAAGATCAATTTTTAAAGCTTACTTTAAAAGATTTACAATTCACAACAAAGTTTGATACAAAATTCTTTATCGCAATTTAACTTTCAAATTGCAAGTATATTTATTAATAAAAGTTTTTGTATTAAAACATATTGTTCAAAATGTGCAAAAGAATTTAAGTTTTATATGGATTTTTCTTGAACAAAATTCTAATGAAATGTATCTAATAATTTTAGGAGGAAATCTTCAAGATCAATTTTTGAAACATTTTTAAGATATTATAAGATCGAATTATATTGAAAAAATTTGGGAGAAAGACAACTTTAATCAAAAATTTTGTTACTATAGAAAATTGACTACAAATTAATTAAGAAGATTGTAAATAAAATAAAATGCAGAATATCTCTACAACAAGCTCCTATATTTACAAATCTTAATATCATCCATATCAATAATAATAATTAAGAATAATTATTGATGAATAAACTATATTTGTTTTTTGGCGTGTGACTAGAGCTATGATATATTTAAAACACAAAAGTTAGCGTTTTCAAAGTGCGGTCACAAATACATTACTGTCAATTCATATTAAGAAGGAATATTATGTAACGTAGTAAATATATTTATAATTAGAAAACAAAACTTACTCGAAAAATATTCAGGCTTAAAGTCATCACTCCGAATACTATTAAAAAAAAGACTGATATCTCAAGGTTAGATATTAGATATATGCAGCACCTTTAAATACAATAAAATATATTATTACTGCGTATATTTTACACATGCACATGTATCATAAAATAGATACTAACTCCATGGCTTTTCGATGAATATCTACTGCACCTTTTATGCTTTTATGAACCAAATTCTTGTTCTGCAGAGTAATATCTTGTGATATTTGATTCTTTATTGCGTTCTCGATACGGTAACTGTAAATAATTTAACTACTGTAATTATATGAGAAAATTTATCTACATATATAATGATATAAGTTAAATAATAATCCTCAAGTTAAATGATTATAATTTTGACGAATTAGTATATAGTAATCAAGCATGGTTCAGTAAAAAAACATAGTGTATTCGTAATATTACACAAATAGAAAATTAAGAAATTTGAATAACATAAGAATACAAAAATAATAATATAAAATCAAAATATAATTTTTTTTTTCTTATCGTACTCTGATATTATCATTTGAGGTTCTTTCTCCAAAACAGAGCTAAAAGGTAATTGTCCGGAAATTTTTAAATAACACTGCATATATAGATTGTGTGAAAATTTCATTTTTTTATATAAGTGATTTATTAAAACTCGACCTCACTGGCTAATACAAATAATTCTACACAACGTTTCGGCCCTTGGGTACGGGCCCTTATCAAGTGTTGCTTTCAAGTTGTCTAAATGAAAGCAACACTTGATAAGGGCCCGTATCCAAAGGCCGAAACGTTGTGTAGAATTATTTGTATTGGCCAGTCAGGTCGAGTTTTAATAAATCACTTATATATTTTTGTTCATCACTGGCGACTTAAATTTTATTATTTGATAATCATTTTTTTAATTTAAGTTTTTTAAGACAGATAATAACTAATTTAAGACAGATTATTTAAGTTTCGCATATATTTATAACGTATCTTGCAGAGTAAATCTTTAGATTCGTACTAAAGGAGAAAACAGAACTCTTTAATATTTTTACCATTTTAATGTTTTTTGTTATACCTAGCAATTGTAAATATTCCGCAGATATATTGGAAATATGCGATGAGCATTGTCCCTGTTGCTAAAAATGTAATAGACCCTACACAAATAGCTGCATTTATATGTAGTAGCAGATAATAGAAATATTTTTCTTGATCAACAAAATACTCAGTCAAAATTTGCAAGTGACGTGGTCGAGATTTGTTTGCATATGAAATAATTTGCAGGATGTCCGGCCATATTTGGATGCCCGTGATAACAAATATACTGGAAAAACCAAATACTAAATAACGTTATACACAAGCAGTCATAAAATTTCTTATTTTTAGACTAACTAAAATTTTAGATTACTTTTTAAATGAGTTGTAAACACAAATTATTTAATTCAAATCGTTTTTAATTTAAATAAATTTGTGATAGTGATTCTTAAGCGCAGTTTTTTAAATACATACATACATATATACATACACATATGTGCATGTGCGTATGTATGAGTGATAAAGAAACATACATGTATAATTTATTATTTTCAACAATTATTAAGTTATATTTAATTTTATTAACTTATTAAACATGAGTGCTTATAAAAGCATTTGTTGTCGACTTCAAAAATTAGAGGTGTTTTTCACACTCACAATCAGCTATTAGAAATTTTCCAATATGATAATACTTTATTATACGATGTTTATATAAATTAATCCATCTCTCAGTCTTATAATCTTAAAACATATTTTTATAAAATCGAAAAAAATTTTTATTCTTCATTGAGAAAAATTGAGAAAGATAATTACAAAGCAAAAGTGTTATAACTTTGAAAAAATTCGAGAGATTGTTGAGTATATTTTTTTACTTCTATATCTTTGAGACATTTAAAATTACTCGCTAATTCAGTGGTTTGCAGAATTTAAAATAATTTTTTTGTTAAGAAATTCAACAGCATTTATTAATTAACTTGAAATGCAAAGCGGAACAAAAATTAAAAAATATAATATTATCTTACTTGTCAATGTAGCAGTATAATATATTGCGTTCTTTCCGTATCTCTCTATGATGGCAATTTCATTATTGTCTTTCAAATCGTTGTAGATATGCTGTAGCTGTTCCATTAAATTTCTCACCTGTTGTTTTAATAAATCTTCATCACTTGTATTAGTAAATACGAAAAAATTGATGGATGTAAAGCTGTATATACCGAAAGTGTTTATATTCCAACAAATGCAAATAAATAGTCAACTCACAGTTTTACTGTTAATGCAAAACGCATTATATTTTATCGTCATGCAAATGAAAAGACATGCAAAAGATAACACTTTGATGACGAAATCTACGGTACATTTTGAAGTTACAAATGTTGTAAGCTGTAAACAATAATTTTTTCTGGAGAAATTAAAAACTTCTACAGAAACTTCTATTTATTAAAATATAAAATAGTTTTACATTTTTAATTATATAATGAATAACATGTAATAAATAATAATATTATATAAATATAACATAACTTTTATTTTCTAGAATAAATAAATGTATGTATGTATACACACATGCACACACGTACACATTTATTTATTTTAGGGAATAATAGTTATTATATATATATATGTATATATGAGTTGATGATTCGTTTCTTACTTCTATATCTTTAACACATTTAAATTTACGCGCTAATTCAGTGCTTTGCAGAAGTTACAATAATTTTTCTCTTAATAGCTTTATTAATCAACTTAAAATGAAAAGCGGAACAAAAATAAAAAGAAATATATATATAATATAATGAGAAATATAGTTATTTTTTATTTATAATATTTTTAAAGTAAAAGGGAGAAAATATAATAATGTGTATGCATATCTTTAAAAGCATATTGTAAGTGTCAGCATATGACATATATGAACAATATACATAGCGTATGACACACATAAGGTGTATATGACACACATAGCGAGTCATCTTTCAATCGATTCTTTCTTAGCAAAAGAGTCGGGAAAGAAATAACCGCTTATCGCAAGGTACAATTTTCAAATATTTCTACATAAATATGTACAAATATTTATAATAAATATTTCTGAATTGTATTTATACATTTTTTTATGCTAGTAAGGGAAATTTATTTAAAAAGAAATAAACAATAAGACTATGCTATTACTTGTACTTCTCTCAAAGATAGACCAAGAAAATTATTTATATTTAATTGTTTATAACCGAATTTTTATTAAGAAAGTATTGATAATCGCAACTCAAAAAATCTTTTAGAATATGATATCCTATATATACATATATTGTATATAGAATATATAATATATAATATATGTATATATATTTTATATATATATATATATATATATATATATATATATATATATAATAAAAATAATGTTATAAAATATCGATGTATGCGTGAGTACGTGTGTGTATCTCTCTGTGTGTGTATATATATATACCTGAAATATAATAAAGGTTATCAGGATGCTAAAAAAACAGATTAACTGAAGTCGAGCAAGTTTCGATTTTTGATAAGGCCATAGACCAACTAACAATAAAAGAGCACGATTGAGACTAAAATATCGATCTTCGACACTGATCATCTCTCTGCTAGTATCAACACGCGTTTGACAGGGTTTTTCTCGATGGAGCTTCGCTTATTCTAATTCAATATTATACAGTCATTTAAATATTTTCTATCTTTTCTAGCATAAAGAAAAAACAAATTTAGAGAGAAAATGTTCTATAACTTATCTCCTGTAATACAGATCAGTAAATGTACCTACTGCAATGCATAAGACAAAATACTGTGAGATCAGAATATATATCCGCACAATTTAACACTGTTTCGCCAAAATGCAGTTGCCTATTAAGTAATCGATATAATGCCGAAAGAAATTAGACAGATGTTATATTTCTCATAAAGTAACATCTACGGGGAAGAAGTCCTGGGGTGCGAAAGCTGCGCAAGCGTACTCGTCGTTTCTCGACGGAACATATCCATGTGCTTCAGTCGAAATGTGACACTCGCAAGTTACGCTTCATCTTTCATAATGAATATCTTTCTTATGGTGAATCTTATAGTGAATGGTTTTACAATTGTCACATTACTGCAAAATTATTGTGGGTAAAGTATTATTTTTTTCAAAAATACTATTTTGTTTTATGTAATACTTTTCTATATTTTTTTAGTAGAAGAAACTAGGGAAAAACGTAACATTTTACTTATTTCTTTGTTGATATCTTCCATTTGCTTGTTTGCATATAAACTTTTTTTCTTTCATAAGGTAAACACATTCTTTGCTTACATTATGGGATAGATAAAATCTAACCCCATTTTATAATTAAGTAGAAAAATTTTATGAAGATCGAGATTTGTTACAATTGTCCCTACCCTTAGGGACGGTTGTAACAAGGCTCAGACGATTGTAACATCGTAAAATAAAATAAAACAAACATAACCAATGTAGCAAAACATTTTATTTCACTCTTGATAATTGCTTCAAGACAAATAAGAAACTTTTCTCAAATAGTTATAATACTTCTAGACATTTCAAATAATTTAAAACATAAATTATACAAACATAAAATTGACGAAAATGAAAATTTTTAACATAACAAGGTACTTCGCCTTTATAATATAAACTATACTTCTAAATTAAGGTCAGGTAATTACCTATATCAGAAAATAGTAAAAATTTAAAAGGTCACAAATTTCTGAGATGTTGAGATCGATATTAATATAAACTAAAGAAATAGGAAACTAATAAAATTAAAAGTATGGAATATTTTAGCATCCGCTATAAAATTAAGAATGTCACTACTCAGAGAGACAATTATGGCAAACATATATAGTTAAATTCGTTATTAGTGCAAGCTTCGTGGGACCAGAGACCGCACTTAAGACATTGGATCCATTTCTCATTTAGTTTATTATTTGAAAAGAGTTCCAAGCGTTGCTAGACTTCTGTTCATTTTTCTCCTTTGTATATTCGACATTCTAAAATAATGATAAGAATATTTTTATAAAAAAGATGTATATAAATGAATAAAAATCGACACCAATAACATCAATTACTTTTGGGACAAAACTAACAGACTGTTACTTTCATCCCGACTTATATTTTTGCCAGAATTGTCAAACATTCATTTTTATAAAAAAAACTAATCTCCAAATATTGTCTTCATCTACCAAACTACTCAAAGGAATAATGACTAATTTATAATAAGTGATAAAAAGGGAAAAACAGTGATAAAAATGAGAAATAAAATAATTAAGCAATTATTAGTCTATTAAAGAAGAAAAATAACAAGACTTAGGATGAAAATAATTTGGATTCATCTAAACAGAAGCCTCCCTCTATAAGAAGCTAATATTATAATAGAACAGAGGAAATGTAGAAAAAATTAAGAAATAATTATATAACTATTAAAGGAGGAAACGATAGATATAATCATACGTGCGCGTGTGTTTTTAGATTTAGTGTTTTTCGTAATGATTATCTTGTATATAAAGAAACATAAGATAGCAAGTATTACAATAAAATTGCCTTCGGACGTTGCAATACTACAAGTATTTTCAAGTGTCTTCAATGATGTTTGGGAAGCAACGATAGAAACGTGATGAGTAGCGAACGTTGAATACCTAAAAATCTGAAAACATAATGTATGTATCTAGAGCTGTTTTTGTTATACAAACAATTTTTATATCAATAAAATTAAATTTTGCGATCACACACGAAAATGTGAACTATTTTGTGAATATTATATACATATATCTAGACATATTTGTGCTTCATTGGATATCATATAATGACAAGATATATGCGATAGACCATATGGGAATGATGATATCAAATCATATAGAACTGTCTCTTCCTACACTTGTGCGAAACTGTTAATTATTTTGAAAATAAATTATATCAAATCTATATTTATGATATTTTATTAAGGTATGTTTGTTGTGTGTACGTATGTGTGTGTTGTATGTATGTAATATAGATGTGTATGTGTATATAAATTTTTAATATATTGTATTAATTAAAATAGCTATATGTAACACCCTTGATGAGAAATATCGTGCATGTATTATTTTATTTGCAATAATTTACAATATAAAAAATAAATGTACATTTATTATGGATAATGAAATAATTATCATTTTATAATTTAGCTTTTGAGTGATATGATGAATTGACCATAATCAGATTATGTGCTAATTGCTGTATAGCATCAGCATTAATGTTACATATTATCTAATTTATACATTTATTATAAATCGCTTTTTCTATAGAACTTTTTTTTTAATTTGCTCCTGTATAGTACTTCAGTTGATATATTTTGTTGTCACTTTTGTACAGAATACATAACTGTAAAATAGGATAGAGATGTGTTTGCTAGCTGTAACGAAAAGTGATTGCTTTTGTATTTCGTTTCTTCCAAATATACAAACACATTCAATATATTATAATATATGAAATTTTACCGTGGTAAAACACTGTATAGATGCTATAAATAATCCACCTATATTGAGACCAAAATTCTTGTTGCCTCTTTGAATCAGAATCAGTATCAGCTTTTGTATGTCAGGCGGAGCTATATACCATGGAATGTTATATCTATATGTAACAATGAAATATGATGAATTAATAATTTCAGAAAAATAAGAATTTCTTTCAGTAATTTTCAGCATACGCAAATATTCGTTGATATTCGTTGAATTTCGTATATAGTTGTGCTACATATTATATTAATTCTTATCTTTGTTATTAAAGTTCGTAAACGATATGATCGTATAATAAATTTTTATATTATTATGATATTTCTTACGCAGCAACAAATATATAATTATAGTGATCTGTAATTTCTTGTCCGACTAAGTTTGCTATAAACATATATAAAATACTAATAAATCCACCTATAAAAGCTATTGTAAGTTCGTCAGCATTATGCGTTGATGACGCGATCTGAAAAATCTAACATACAATTAGAGTGTTAAGATCAATTTTTAAAGCTTACTTTAGAAGATTTACAATTCACAACAAAGTGTGATACAAAATTCTTTATCGCAATTTAACTTTCAAATTGCAAGGTTTTATTAATAAAAGTTCTTGTATTAAAACATATTTTTCAAAATGTGCAAAAAATTTAAGTTTTAATTGGATTTTTCTTGAACAAAATTTTAATGAAAAGTATCTAATTTTTAGAGGATCAATTTTTGAAACATTTGTAAGATATTATAAGATCGAGATATATTTAAAAAATTTGGGAGAAAGATAGCTTCAATTACAAATTTTGTTACTATGAAAAAGTTGACTGCAAATTAATTAAGAAGTTTGTAAATAAAATAAAGTGCAGAATATCTTTATAACAAATTCTTATATTTACAAATTTTAATATCATTCATATCAATAATAATAATTAAGAATAATTATTGATGAATAAACTAATATTTGTTTTTTGGTGTGTGACTAGAGCTATGATATATTAAAAAACACAAAAGTTAGCGTTGAAAGTGCGGTCACAAATACATTACTGCCACATAATATTAAGAAGGAATATTATGTAACTTAGTAAATATATTTATAATTAGAAAACAAAACTTACTCGAAAAATATTCAAACTTAAAGTCATCACTCCGAATATTATTAAAAAAAAAACTGATATCTCAAGATTAGATACTAGATATATGCAGCACCTTTAAATACAATAAAATATATTATTACTGCGCATATTTTACACATGCACATGTATCATAAAATAGATACTAACTCCATGGCTTTTCGATGAATATCTACTGCACCTTTTATGCTTTTATTAACTAAATTCTTGTTCTGCAGAGTAATATCTTGTGATATTTGATTCTTTATTGCGTTCTCGATACGGTAACTGGTAAATAATTTAACTACTGTAATTATATGAGAAAATTTATCTACATATATAATGATATGTGTTAAATTATAATCCTCAAGTTAAATGATTATAATTTTTACGAATTAGTACTATAGTAATCAAGCATGGTTCAGTAAAAAAACATAGTGTATTCGTAATATTACACAAATAGAAAACTAAGAAATTTGAATAACATAAGAATACAAGAATAATCATATAAAATCAAAATATAATTTTTTTTTTCTTATCGTACTCTGATATTATCATTTGAGGTTTTTTCTCGAAAGCAAAGCTAAAAAGTAATTGTCCGGAAATTTTTAAATAACACTGGATATATAGATTATGTGAAAATTTCATTTTTTTAATTTAAGTTTTTTAAGACAGATAATAAGTAATTTAAGACAGATTATTTAAGTTTCGCATATATTTATAACGTATCTTGCAGAGTAAATCTTTAGATTCGTACTAAAAGAGAAAACAGAATTCTTTAAAATTTTTACTATTTTAAAGTTTATTGTTTTACCTAGCAATTGTAAACATTCCGCAGATATATTGGAAATATGCGATGAGCATTGTCCCTGTTGCTAACAATGTAATAAACCCTATACAAATAGCTGCATTTATATGTAGTAGCAGATAATAGAAATATTTTTCTTGATCAACAAAATACTCAGTCAAAATTTGCAAGTGACGTGGTCGAGATTTGTTTGCATATGAAATAATTTGCAGGATGTCCGGCCATATTTGGATGCCCGTGAGAGCAAGTATACTGCAAACAAAAAGTTCTAAATAACGTTATACACAAGCAGTCATAAAATTTCTTATTTTCAGACTAACTAAAATTTTAGATTACTATTCAAATGAGTCGTAAACACAAATTATTTAATATACAAATCGTTTTTAATTCAAATAAATTTGTGATAGTGATTCTTAAGCGCAGATTTTTTAAATACTTACATACATATATACATACACATATGTGCATGTGCGTATGTATAATTGATAAAGAAACATACATGTATAATTTATTATTTTCAACAATTATTAAATTATATTTAATTTTATTAACTTATTAAACATGAGTGCTTATAAAAGCATTTGTTGTCGACTTCAAAAATTAAAGGTGTTTTTCACACTTACAATCAGCTATTAGAAATTTTCCTATATGATGACACATTATTATACGATGTTTATATAAATTAATCCATCTCTCAGTTTTATAATCTTAAAACATATTTTTAAAAAATCGAAAAAAATTTTTTTTCATTGAGAAAAATTTAGGAAGATAATTACAAAGCAAAAGTATAATTATAATTTCAAAAATAATCAATTGGTGAGTACTTTATACTTCTATATCTATGAGACATTTAAAATTATTTGCTAATTGAGTGGTTTATATAATTTAAAATAATTTTTTTGTTAAGAAATTCGACAGCATTTATAAATTAACTTGAAATGCAAAGCGGAACAAAAATTAAAAAATATAATATTATCTTACTTGTCAATGTAGCTGTGTAATATTTTGCGTTCTTTCCGTATCTCTCTATGATGGCAATTTCATTATTGTCTTTCAAATCGTTGTAGATATGCTGAAGCTGTTCCATTAAATTTCTCACCTGTTGTTTTAATAAATCTTCATCACTTGTATTAGTAAATACGAAAAAATTGATGGATGTAAAGCTGTATATACCGAAAGTGTTTATATTCCAACGAATGCAAATAAATAGTCAACTCACAGTTTTACTGTTAATGCAAAACGCATTATATTTTATCGTTATGCTAATGAAACCAGATGCAATAGATAACACTTTGATGACGAAATCAACGGTACATTTTGAAGTTACAAATGTTGTAAGCTGTAAACAATAATTTTTTCTGGAGAAATTAAAAACTTTTACAGAAGCTTCTATTTATTAAGATACAAAATAGTTCCACATTTTTAATCATATAATGAATAACATGTAATAAATAATAATATAATATAAATATAACATAACTTTTATTCTCTGGAATAAATAAATGTATGTATGTATACACACATGCACACACGTACACATTTATTTATTTTAGAGAATAATAGTTATTATATATATATATATATATATATATATATGAGTTGATGATTCGTTCTTTTATTTCTATATCTTTAACACATTTAAATTTACGCGCTAATTCAGTGCTTTGCAGAATTTACAATAATTTTTCTGTTAAGAAATATTAAATAACAAATTTATTAATTAAATTAAAATGCAAAACGGAACAAAAATTTAAAGAAAAAATATATATATAATATAATGAAAAATATAGTCATTTTTTATTTATAATATTTTTAAAGAAAAAGGGAGAAAATATAATAATGTGTATGTCTTTAAAAGCATATTGTAAGTGTCAGCATAAGACACATATAAACAATATACATAGCGTATGACACACATAAAATGTATATGACATACATAGCGAGTCATCTTTCAATCGATTCTTTCTTAGCAAAAGAGTCGAGAAAGGAATAACCGCTTATCCCAAGGTACAATTTTTAAATATTTCTATATAAATATGTACAAATATTTATAATAAATATTTCTGAATTGTATTTATACATTTTTTTATGCTAGTAAGGGAAATTTATTTAAAAAGAAATAAACAATAAGACTATGCTATTACTTGTACTTCTCTCAAAGATAGACCAAGAAAATCATTTATATTTAATTGTTTATAACCGAATTTTTATTAAGAAGGTATTGATAATTGCAACTCAATAAATCTTTAGAATATGATATCCTATATATACATAAATTGTATATAGAATATATAATATATAATATATGTATATATAATTTATAAATATATATATATATATATATATATAATAAAAATAATGTTATAAAACATCGATGTATGCGTGAGTACGTGTGTGTATCTCTGTGTGTGTGTATATATATACCTGAAATATAATAAAGGTTATCAGGATGCTAAAAAAGCAGATTAAATGAAGTCGAGCAAGCTTCGATTTTTGATAAGGCCATAGACCAACTAACAATAAAAGAGCACGATTGAAACTAAAATATCGATCTTCGACACTGATCATCTCTCTGCTAGTATCAACACGCGTTTGACAGGGTTTTTCTCGATGGAGCTTCGCTTATTCTAATTCAATATTATACAGTCATTTAAATATTCTCTCTCTTTCCTAGCATAAAGAAAAAACAAATTTAGAGAGAAAATGTTCTATAACTGAACTCCTGTAATTCAGCTCTGTAATTGTACCTACTGCAACGCATAAGACAAAACGCATAAGACAACTGTGAGATCAGAATATATATCCGCACAATTTAACACTGTTTCGCCAAACTGCAGTCGCCTATTAAATAATCGATTTAATGCCGAAAGAAATTAGACAGATGTTTTATTTCTCATAAAATAACATCAACGGGGAAGAAGGCCTGGGGTGCGAAAGCTGCGCAAGCGTACTCGTCGTTTCTCGGCGGAACATATCCATGTGCTTCAGTCGAAATGTGACACTCGCAAGTTACGCTTCAACTTTCATAATAAATATCTTTTATAGTGAATTGTTTTACAATTGTCACATTACTGCAAAATTTTTGTGGGTAAAGTATTATTTTTTTCAAAAATATTATTTTGTTTTATGTAATACTTTTCTATATCTTTTTAGTAGGAGAGACTAGGGACAAACGTAACATTTTACTTATTTCTTCGTCGATATCTTCCATTTGCTTGTTTGCATATAAACTTTTTTTCTTTTATAAGGTAAACACATTCTTTGCTTACATTATGGGATAGATAAGATCTAACCACATTTTATAATTAAGTAGAAAAATTTTATGAAGATCGAGATTTGTTACAATTGTCCCTACCCTTAGGGACGGTTGTAACAAAGCTCAGACGATTGTAACATCGTAAAATAAAATAAAACAAACAAACCATTGTAGCAAAACATTTTATTTCACTATTGATAATTGCTTCAAGACAAATAAGATACTTTTCTCAAATAATTATAATACTTCTAGACATTTCAAGTTATTTAAAATATAAATTATTTAAACATAAAATTGACGAAAATGAAAATTTTTTACATAACAAGGTACTTTTTTTTTATAATATAAACTATACTTCTAAATTAAGGTCAGGTAATTACCTATATCAGAAAATAGTAAAAATTTAAAAGGTCACAAATTTCTGAGATGTTGAGATCGATATTAATATAAACTAAAGAAATAGGAAACTAATAAAATTAAAAGTATGGAATATTTTAGCATCCGCTATAAAATTAAGAATGTCACTACTCAGAGAGACAATTATAGCAAACATAGTTGAATTCGTTATTAGTGCAAGATTCGTGGGACCAAAGACCGCACTTAAGACATTGGATTCATTTCTCATTTAGTCTACTATTTGAAAAGAGTTCCAAGCGTTGCTAGACTTCTGTTCATTTTTCTCTTTTGTATATTCGACATTCTAAAATAATGATAAGAATATTTTTATAAAAAAAATGTATATAAATGAATAAAATTCGACACCAATAACATCAATTACTTTTGGGACAAAACTAACAGACTGTTACTTTCATCCCGACTTATATTTTTGCCAGAATTGTCAAACATTTACTTTTATAAAAAAAACTAATCTCCAAATATTGTTTTCATCTACCAAACTACTCAAAGGAATAATGACTAATTTATAATAAGTGATAAAAAGGGAAAAACAGTGATAAAAAGTGAGAAATAAAATAATTAAGCAATTATTAGTCTATTAAAGAAGAAAAATAACAAGACTTAGGATGAAAATAATTTGGATTCATCTAAACAGAAGCCTCTCTCTATAAGAAGCTAATATTATAATAGAACAGAGGAAATGTAGAAAAAATTAAGAAATAATTATATAACTATTAAAGGAGGAAACGATAGATATAATCATACGTGCGCGTGTGTTTTTAGATTTAGTGTCTTTCGTAATGATTATCCTGTATATAAAGAAAGATAGCAAGTATTACAATAAAGTCGCCGTCGGACGTTGCAATACTACAAGTATTTTCAAGTGTCTTCAATGATGTTTGGGAAGCAACGATAGAAACTTGATGAGTAGCGAACGTTGAATACCTAAAAATCTGAAAACATAATGTATGTATCTAGAGCTGTTTTTGTTATACAAACAATTTTTATATCAATAAAATTAAATTTTGCGATCACACACGAAAATGTGAACTATTTTGTGAATATTATATATATATAGACATATTTGTGCCACATTGTATATCACATAATGACAAGATATGCATATACGATAGACCATATGGGAATGATGATATCAAATCATATAGAACTGTCTCTTCCTACACTTGTGCGAAACTGTTAATTATTTTGGAAGTAAATTATATCAAATCTATATTTATGATATTTTATTAAGGTATGTTTGTTGTGTGTACGTATGTGTGTGTTGAATGTATGTAATATAGATGTGTATGTGTATATAAATTTTCAATATATTGTATTAATTATAATAGCTATATGTAACACCCTTGATGAGAAATATCGTGCATGTATTATTTTATTTGCAATAATTTACAATATAAAAAATAAATGTACATTTATTATGGATAATGAAATAATTATCATTTTTTAATTTAGCTTTTGAGTGATATAATGAATTGACCATAATCAGATTATGTGCTTATTGCTGTATAGCATCAACATTAATGTTACATATTATCTAATTTATACATTTAAATCATATAAATCGCTTTTTCTATAGAACTTTTTTTTTAATTTGCTCCTGTATAGTACCTCAGTTGATATATTTTGTTGTCACTTTTGTACAGAATACATAACTGTAAAATAGGATAGAGATGTCTTTGCTAGCTGTAACGAAAAATGTTTGCTTTTGTATTTCGTTTCTTTCAAATATGTAAAACATTCAATATATTATAATATATGAAATTTTACCGTGGTAAAACCCTGCATAGATGCTATAAATAATCCACCTATATTGAGACCAAAAGTCTTGTTACCTCTTTGCATCAGAATCAGTATCAGCTTTTGTATGTCTGGCGGAGCTATATACCATCGAATTTTATATCTATATATAACAATGAAATATGATGAATTAATAATTTGAGAAAAATAAGAACTTTTTTTCAGTAATTTTTAGCATACGCAAATATTCGTATATAGTTGTGCTACAGCTTATATTAATTCTCATCTTTGTTATTAAAGTTCGTAAAACGATACGAATGTATTATAAATTATTTTATTATTACGATATTTCTTACGCAGCGACAAATACATAATTATAGTGATCTATAATTTCTTGTCCGACTAAGTTTGCTACAAACATATATAAAATACTAATAAATCCACATATAAAAGCTATTGTAAGTTCGTCAGCATTATGCGTTGATGATGCGATCTGAAAAATCTAACATACAATTAGAGTGTTAAGAACAATTTTTAAAGCTAAGTTTAGAAGATTTACAATTCACAACAAAGTTTGACACAAAATTTTTTATCACGATATAACTTTCAAATTGCAAGTATATTTATTAATAAAAATTTTAGTATTAAAACATATTTTTCAAAATGTGCAAAAAAATTTAAGTTTTATTTGGATTTTTCATGTACAAAATTCTAATGAAATGTATCTAATTTTACGAGGAAATTTTCAAGATCAATTTTTGAAACATTTGTAAAATATTATAAGATCGAAATATATTGAACAAATTTGGGAGAAAGATAGCTTCAATCAAAAATTTTGTTGCTATGAAAAAGTTGACTGCAAATTGATTAAGAAATTTGTAAATAAAATAAAGTGCAGAATACCTCTATAACAAATTCTTATATTTAAAAATCTTATTATCACCCATATCAATAATAATAATTAAGAATAATTGTTGATGAATAAACTATATTTGTTTTTCGGCGTGTGACTAGAGCTATGATATATTTAAAAACACAAAAGTTAGCGTTAAAAGTGCGGTCACAAGTACATTACTGCCAATTAATATTAAGAAGGAATATTATGTAACTTAGTAAATATATTTATAATTAGAAAACTTACTCGAAAAATATTCAGACTTAAAGTCATCACTCCGAATATTATTAAAAAAAAGAATGACATCTCAAGTTTAGATATTAGATATATGCAGCACCTTTAAATAGAATAAAATATTATTGAGCATATTTTACATGCACATGTATTATAAAATAGGTACTAACTCCATAGCTTTTCGATGAATATCTACTGCACCTTTTATGCTTTTATGAACCAAATTCTTGTTCTGCAGAGTAATATCTTGCGATATTTTATTCTTCATTGCGTTCTCCATACGGTAACTGGTAAATAATTTAATTATTGTAATTATATGAGAAAATTTATCTACATATATAATTATATGGGTTAAATAATAATCCTCAAGTTAAATGATTATAATTTTGACGAATTAGTACTATTGTAATTAACCATGGTTCAGTAAAAAACATAGTGCATTTGTAATATTACACAAATAGAAAATTAAGAAATTTGAATAACATAAGAATACAAATAATCATATAAAATCAAAATATCATTTTTTTTTCTAATCGTACTCTGATATTATCGTTCGAGGTTCTTTCTCCAAAGCTGAGCTAAAAAATAATTGTCCAGAAATTTTTATATAATACTGCATATATATATTATGTGAAAATTTTATTTTTTTAATTTAAGTTTTTTAAGGCAGATAATAAGTAATTTAAAACAGATTATTTAAGTTTTGCATATATTTATAACGTATCTTACAGAGTAAATTTTTACATTCGTATTAAAGAAGAAAACAGAACTCTTTATTTTTTTTACTATTTTAATGTTTATTGTTTTACCTAGCAATTGTAAACATTCCGCAGATATATTGGAAATATGCGATGAGCATTGTCCCTGTCGCTATCACTGTAATAAATCCTACACAAATAGCTGCATTTATATGTATTAGCAAATAATAGAAATATTTTTCTTGATCAACAAAATACTCCGTCAAAATTTGCAAATGACGTGGTCGAGATTTATTTGCAGATGAAATAATTTGCAGGATGTTCCCTATTTGAATGCCCGTGAGGGCAAGTGTACTGCAAACAACAAATACTAAATAACGTTATACACAAGCAGTCATACAATTTCTTATTTTCAGACTAACTAAAATTTTAAATTACTGTTTAAATGAGTTGTAAACACAAATTATTTATTATACAAATCGTTTTTAATTCAAATAAATCTGTGATAGTGATTCTTTTAAGCGCAGTTTTTAAATACATACATACATATATATACATACACATATGTGCATGTGCGTATGTATGAGTGATAAAGAAACATACATGTATAATTTATTATTAAATTATATTTAATTTTATTAACTTATTAAACATGAGTGCTTATAAAAGCATTTGTTGTCGACTTCAAAAATTAGAGGTGTTTTTCACACTTACAATCAGCTATTAAAAATTTTCTTATATGATGATACTTTATTATACGATGTTTATATAAATTAATCTATCTCTCAGTTTTATAATCTTAAAACATATTTTTAAAAAATTGAAAAAAATTTTTATTCTTCATTGAGAAAAATTGAGAAAGATAATTACAAAGCAAAAGTATAATTATAATTTCAAAAATATTCGATTGGTGAGTACTTTATACTTCTATATCTCTGAGACATTTAAAATTACTCGCTAATTGAGTGGTTTGCAGAATTTAAAATAATTGTTTTGTTAAGAAATTCAATAGCATTTATTAATTAACTTGAAATGCAAAGCGGAACAAAAATTAAAAAATATAATATTATCTTACTTGTCAATGTAGCTGTATAATATTTTGCGTTCTTTCCGTATCTCTCTATGATGGCAATTTCATTATTGTCTTTCAAATCGTTGTAGATATGCTGAAGCTGTTCCATTAAACCTCTCACCTGTTGTTTTAATAAACCTTTATCACTTGTATTAGTAAATATGAAAAAATCGATCATTTTATTCTCGAAGGAATGCAAGTAGATAATCAACTTACAGTTTTACTATTAATGCAAAACGAAATATATGTTATCGTTATGCTAATGAAAAGAGATGCAAAAGATAACACTTTGATGACGAAATCTACGGTACATTTTGAAGTTACAAATGTTGTAAGCTGTAAACAATAATGTTTTCTGGAGAAATTAAAAACTTCTACAGAAACTTCTCTTTATTAAAATATAAAATAGTTCCACATTTTTAATTATATAATGAATAACATGTAATAAATAATAATATTATATAAATATAACATAACTTTTATTCTGGAATAATTAAATGTATGTATGTATACACACATGCACACACGTACACATTTATTTATTTTAGAGAATAATAGTTATTATATATATATATATATATGAGTTGATGATTCGTTTTTTACTTCTATATCTTTAACACATTTAAATTTATGCGTTAATTCAGTGCTTTGCAGAATTTACAATAATTTTTCTGTTAAGAAATATTCAATAGCAAATTTATTAATCAAATTAAAATGCAAGACAGAACAAAAATTTAAAGAAAAAATATATATATAATATAATGAAAAATATAGTTATTTTTTATTTATAATATTTTTAAAGAAAAAGGGAGAAAATATAATAATGTGTATGTCTTTAAAAGCATATTGTAAGTGTCAGCATATATGACACATATAAACAATATACATAGCGTATGACACACATAAGGTGTATATGACATACATAGCGAGTCATCTTTCAATCGATTCTTTTTTAGCAAAAGAATCGAGAAAGGAATAACCGCTTATCGCAAGGTACAATTTTCAAATATTTCTACATAAATATGTGCAAATATTTATAATAAATATTTCTGAATTTTATCTATACATTTTTTTTATGCTAGTAAGGGAAATTTATTTAAAAAGAAATAAACAATAAGACTATACTATTACTTGTACTTCTCTCAAAGATAGACCAAGAAAATCATTTATATTTAATTGTTTATAACCGAATTTTTATTAAGAAAGTATTGATAATCGCAACTAAAAAAATCTATTAGAATATGATATTCTATATATACATATATTGTATATAGAATATATAATATATAATATATGTATATATATTTTATATATATATATATATATAGAGAGAGATATATATAATAAAAATAATGTTATAAAATATCGATGTATGCGTGAGTACGTGTGTGTATCTCTGTGTGTGTGTATATATATACCTGAAATATAATAAAGGTTATCAGGATGCTAAAAGAGCAGATTAACTGAAGTCGAGCAAGTTTCGATTTTTGATAAGGCCATAGACCAACTAACAATAAAAGAGCACGATTGAGACTAAAATATCGATCTTCGACACTGATCATCTCTCTGCTAGTATCAACACGCGTTTGATAGGGTTTTTCTCGATGGAGCTTCGCTTATTCTAATTCAATATTATACAGTCATTTAAATATTCTCTCTCTTTTCTAGCATAAAGAAAAAACAAATTTAGAGAAAAAATGTTCTATAACTTAACTCCTGTAATTCAGCTCTGTAATTGTATTTACTTCAACGCATAAAACAAAATACTGTGAGATCAGAATATATATTCGCACAATTTAACACTGTTTCGCCAAAATGCAGTTGCCTATTAAGTAATCGATATAATGCCGAAAGAAATTAGACAGATGTTTTATTTCTCATAAAATAACATCTACGGGGAAGAAGACCTGGGGTGCGAAAGCTGCGCAAGCGTACTCGTTGTTTCTCGACGGAACATATCCATGTGCTTCAGTCGAAATGTGACACTCGCAAGTTACGCTTCATCTTTCATTATAAATGTTTTACAATTGTCACTGGAAAGTTATTGTGGGTAAAGTATCATTTTTTTCTTAAATACTATTTAGTTTTTTATGATACTTTTCTAGTATGTGTAAAATTCTAGTATGCGTAAAATTATTAATAAGATAGTATACGTTGGAGCTTTAAAATCGCTGATAGAGTGAGGAAGAAAGAAGTACAATATTATTGATTAATATTAATTCGAAAGAAAAAAATAATGCTAAATATTATACAAAGTCATTATCGCTTACTTTAACTTTTTCTCATTACATAAACATTTCATAAATGTGAATTAATGAGCAATGCAAATACAAGTAGTTATTAAATTAGTTAATCTTTTTTATACATGAAAAAAGTAGTTATTATAAACTTTTATTTTATTAATTTTTAATTTATACATTTTTATATGTCATGCTCTATTAGTTTGAACGTAAGATATACTGTTTTCAGTAATTTCACACCAGTAAAATATGAATTGATATTGTTTTTTTAATTGCATTTTGCTTTTTATTATTGGACTGAATACATAACGGTAAAGTAAGATACGGATGTCTTCACCAGCTGTAAGAAAATATGTCTGCATTTATTTCGTCCTTTCAGAATGTGATACGTTCATAATATGTGATATATTATGATATATGTGAAATGTTTTGTACCGTGGCAAAGCACTCTAAAGATGCTACGAATAATCCACCGACGTTCAGACCAAAAGCTTTGTTACCTCTTTGCAACAGAAACAGTATTAGCTTTTGTATATGTAGAGGAGCCATATACCAGCAAACATTATATCTATTATGTGATGAAAATATAATGGATCAGTAAATCTCTTAAGAAAAGTGAAAAGAGATACGTATCTCTAACGAGATACATATATTCGTTTTGTGCATTTTAATTATATATTTAAATTTACATTCTTGTTATTAACGCTTATATTCATACATGAAACGTTAAGATTATATAATGTGAAGATATTTCTTACGCAGTGGCATATATGTCATTATTATGATCTATAATTTCTTGTCCGACAAAATTAGATATGAACATGTATAATATAGAAACGAGTAAAACTATACCAGGTAATAAAAACTGCTCAAAATTATATTCTGATGATACAACCTGGAACATCTAATACACACGTAAAAATTATGAATTTTAATGTTGTAATGTGTTTATAAGAAGCTCAATTTAGATGATTTACAATTTATGACAGATTATTTAACTACGATTTTAAATATCAAAAACAATATATGTGTATATATATATATATATATATATATATATATATATATAAGGAGGATATATATACATATACATATATAACATATATATAAATAACTATAAATATATTTAAAAATCTTCTTATTAGTCATATTTATTTGAATTATATATGTTCCATTTATATTGTATTATACTTTATTTTTATTTTAATGAGTTTTTGCAAAAAAAATTTATATTATGCGTTAAAGATAGGATAGGCAATTGTAAATTGCCTATCCTATCTTTTTGATTGACATCATCATATCCAAAACTGTTACATAAAATTTATTTTTTATAAAATTTAGTTTTATGTAAATTTTACTACAAAAGTAACTTAATTTAATAAATATGAAGATACATTTATAAGATTAAATTTCGAAATATTATAAATCTTTCATATTGTTGCTAAAGGCAAATCAATTACATGCCAAGAAATTCATAAATAAAATGGAATCTGGAACGAATCTTAATATTTATAAATCTCTATATCATTTGTGGCAATTATTATTTGTTATTTAAAATTAATAATTGTTAACTAAACTTTCTTAGATCTTATAGTCGAAAATATAGCCAAGATTATGATTTACATATAAAGACAGAGAATTATATCAAGTATTGCTTGAATAGAGTTATCGACAAAAAAGCGATCAAGTGTTTTTAATATAAAACAACATAATACAAATGTCGTAAAATATGTTTAAATATATATTTATAAACGAAATATAAAACTTACTCGAAAAATGTTGAAACTCAAAGTAATTACTCCGAATATTATTAATAACATGAATGACATCTCAAATTTGGATATTAAATGATTCGAAAACCTATAAAAAAGAGAAAATATATTATTGCACATACTATATATATGTATTATGGAATAGATACCAACTTCATAGCCTTACGATGAATATCTACAGCACAAATTATACTCTTGTGAATCAAATTTTCCTTTTGTAAATTAATATCTTGCGACATATGAATCTGCATTGCATTCTCGATACGGTAACTATGAATAAAATTAGCCTTGAGATATAGAGTGATCGTAATTTTCATAAATTGATATAATATGCAGTCAATTAAAGATTAGTAAGTCTGCAACATTTGTAATATTAGATAATGACTAATATAAGTAAGAGTCAGTATTTGCATATTTTAGGAAGTGCATAAGACAAAAATAGAATTGCTTTCAAGTTTTAATACTTTAATTATTATGTATATAATGGTTTACCTAGCAATTTTAAACATTCCGCAGACATGTTGAAGATATGCAACGAGCATTGCTCCGGTTGCTATCACTGCAACAATTCCTATGTAGATAGCAACATTTATATGCAGTTGCCGTAAGTAGAAATATTGGTCTCGATTTACAAAATGGTCAGTCGTAATTTGCATATGACGTGGTCCAGACTTGTCTGCCAATAAAATAATATCGAAAAAACCAGGACAGATTTGGACGGATACATGAACGAGTATCATGATAAAGAAAAGCACTAAACAACAATGTAAACAAGTAACATCTTAATAATATAGCAATAAATTCGTGCATTTTAATTTATACACTGTGCGATGCTTTACATGATTCAAAATATTTTTTATTTCATACAAAGGCTTCAGTAATGGCTCATTAATAAACTTGAAATATGAAACGTAATAAGAATCAGAGGACATTTTCTCACTTATAAATGCAATCGTATAATGTTTCGCGTTACTCTCATATTTTTCGATGATCATGAATTCATTATTGTCCTCTATATCATCATAAATACGCTGGAGCTGTTCCATTAAATACATTACCTATTATTTCAACAAGCTTTTATTTCATTTATTCTTTCTTAAACTATGAAAAAGATTGCTACGTGTTTTGAAATTAAACGTTTATTTATCACATGAATGCTTATAAATATAATAAATGTTTTGACTTACTGTTTCGCCATTAACGTAAAACGAGTTGTATGTTAATGCGAAGCTAATGCAAGCAATTGTGGGAGATAGAATCTTAATAACAATATCAATAGTAAACTTTGAAGTTACAAATATTATAAGCTGTAAATAATAATTTCCTTTAACATAATTTATGCAAAAAATATCTTTCTTGATTAACAGATTCTAAGTTCTATGTTATTATAGAGAGCTAGCTTATCATGGCAATATAATAAATTAATTTTATATAATTATAAAATAATTTTTTTGTAAAAGATAAAAATATCATGTGTATTACAAAGAGAAATATATAATTATATTTATATTACTATAATATGATATTAATAAATATATTTGCATATTTAAATTATTATATATAGTGTGAGATATAATATATACATTATAAATATATAATTTTATTTTTTTATAATAAAATATTCAATACAAGTTACATAAAAATAAAAGACTATTATAAGTAACAATGTGATAGTATATTTACGATAATATGTATTATATTCATATACAGAGTAAGCCACAATATTTTCGGTCGATTTTTTATTAGCAGAAGTCGACAAATATTATCACTCATCACAAGTTTTATCAGATTTTGACAATAAATATTTGTGTATTTATTCTATAGATTATAAATTTAGAATGAGATGAAAATTTATATATACTTATAAATGTAAATAAAGAATAACACTTTTTATTATTTAGCTGCATTTCTTCAGTGTTTCAGAAATATCTTTCACACATTCAATCGCTTATATCTCAATCAATGTCTTTTTTAAGAAAGTAATCTCTATAAATTGATTGCAAAATTTTCAGATATAAAGTGGCTTCATTGGATTTCAGAATTCTGTATAATGCATATAATAAAAATATTTTGGTACATACATACTTGAGATACAATAAAGGCTGTCTCAATGCTAAAGAAACAGATTGACTGAAATCGAGCAAGCGTCGATTTCTGATAAGGCCATAATCCAATAGCCAACAACAGAGTTCGGTTAAGACTGAAATACCGATCTTCGATGCTGATCATCTCTCTGCTAACACTAAAACGCATTTGACAAGGATGAAGTTGGACGAACATTTGCTTATCCCCACCATTCAAGTGGTCGATTAAATATTCCCTCAACCCTCTTTTCTAGCACAAATATTTATGTTCCATAAGTTAATTTTCCTAAGGTCTGCCGTAATTGCACCAAATGCAACGTGAAAAAACACGGAATACCACTGTGAGAGAGGAACACCCGTAATTTAACACTATTTCGTCGAAACGCAGCTGTCGATTAAGCGATCGATTTAACGCCGAAGGAAATTAAACACATGTTCTTTTCTCATAGAATAACATTCACGGGAAAAGCGTATAGGGCGTGAAAACAGTGCAAGCGTAGTTTTTCAACGGTGCATATCCATGTACTTGAATATAGTGTATGTCCATTTGTAAACTATAGTTTATATAAGCAATCCTCTAATATATAAAAATGCTGTGAAACTGTGACATTAATTGCAAAAGTATTACCTGTAAAGCATTATTTTTCAATGACAATATAATTTTCCTGTGTATATATACTTACCACATTTATTTATTTTTTATCATTTATTTTATATATGTGTGTTTGCTATATATATATATATATATATAATATTTAAATTTAAAATATTTTTTATCTAATTTCTTACTTTTTATTTGATTCAAATATGTAAATTTTAAAATATTTTTAAGTTTTAGTTTTGTTATAGATACACACACTCAATATATATATATATATAAGTTCTCCCTTCTCTAACGTAAATTTTAGCGTTCTATAATTTAAGCTTCCGTAATTCAGCTTGACTGCAGAAGGGCGAAACACACACTCGCAATTTAACACTATTTCTTTAATGTGCAGTCGCATATTAAGCGATCGATTTAATGCCGAAAGAAATTCAACAGATGTTATTTTTCATAGAATAATATCCTCACGCGAGAAGAATATACTGGGGTGCGAAAGCTGCGCAAACGCAGTCGTCACAGTTCAGCGACTTATATCCACGTGCTTTAGTCGAATGTATACACTCGTAAGTTATGTTTATCTTTTAAAAGTAAAATGCTCTAAAGTTGTCATAGAAGTACTGCAAAGTTGTTGCCGGTAAAGCATTATTTTTAACTAAATATACAGTTTTGCTTTACGTATTTTCTGTCTTTTTAAAGTATCTCTCTTATATTTTAATAAGGAAATTAGTAGATATTTTAAAACGCAAAAAGTTATAAAATTTAAATATTATACAAACAATATAAGTTATTTAATAGATAAAAATTCGGTAGATTTGGGTCTCCTCAAATAATATTATATTAATAATAGAAAAATTAATTATTATAACATACATAAAGTTATATTTTAGTTATAGTGATGTACAAAAAAGGATCGGGCAGGTAAATCATCAATATTGTATATATATATATATGTATGTACGTATGTATGTATGTATGTATATATGTATATGTATATATATATATATATATATACATGTGTGTGTGACAATACCAAAATATTTAATTAATCTTAATGACAAATCTTTATTAAAATTAAAATCGAAAGATATGTTCGAACAATAATATCGCTCGTTTTACCTGTATTAATATTATGACAAATGATATTGAATGTATCTGGGAAGACATTTACATCGCGAATTAATACATATTGTCTATACACTTTGTATGCACTTTATATGCGTTTGCATTTCCGTTGATGAACGATGAAGATAAATGTTAAACACAGGATTCTTCTCGAGTAAAATATTATAGACTCAACATGATGCATTTGCATTTGATGATGTATCGTTTTTTGCTGCGTCGGAGCTTTCATCTTCGATGTCCTCGGTACCGCCAGCGGACGGCGATTCGAGAATCTGCGAGAAAAATCGGATAAAAAAAAGGGTCGACGAAGGGACGACACAATTCGTCGCAATCTACAGGATAATTGCGTGCTCTTACCTGACGAGGTAGATTCAGCAGAATGGATGGCAGCCTACGGCTGGGTAAAACGTCTGGCATGGGCGGAGGAACCGGCGGTTCCCCGTAAGCCTCGTGAAGCTCCTCCAGTCTTGTGCAGAGAGCGGTGCTCCGTTTGCTCGTAGCGTTCATCTTCTTCACAAGCCAATCAGCTTGCTCCTCCAAACGTTTTAATCGATCAGCTCGTGTCGCCAAGACTTCCTCCGGCGTTCGGATTTTGGTCGATGTGACCGCAGATTCCTTCTGCGAACATGTCGCGCTCTCCTGCAGCTCTTCCTCGGATATCGATGTAAAAGACGTGGAATCGTGGTCGGTCATAGGAAATTCTCGAACGGTGTCCAGACTCGAAGAGGAATCTATGGAAATACTGTCGGAATCTGTGATACTTTCTATTGATCTGGGAGATCGCTGTTCTTTGCCGTTCATCGGTTCTTCTTCTCGACTCGATGACGTCATCGACGAGGACGCGGCAAGGTTATTCGTAATATTGTTGGATTCCGTCGCAGCCGCACCAAACATCGGGGCAAAAAAGCGATTAGACGGACCCACGATCAAGGGGTTGCTGAACTGCACGCTCTTTATAGACGAAGATGACACAGCGGATGTGGGAAGAGGCCCGATAGAAAAGACAGACATCGTGCTGGTTGTATTCGCGGTGGTAACTACGTGAGAAACGGCTGATGACGGAATACTTTCAAGTTTGATTGTCTCGCCATCGCGTGGCTTTGACGAACAGTCGGTCACGGTCGACGACGATTCGGACGATCTGCCATTATCTATCGCCGAAGGAAGATCGACACTCGTGGTAGTTCGTTTTAGAGTCTGCGTCGTAGGTAATGAACACCGAGATTCACTGGTCGGTCTCCAGGATCGTAGATTTCCGTTGCAGGAATCCACTTTCGAAGTTGTCGAACTATCACTGTTTTCCGTGTTGCCGTCAGTTTCGCCAGCCAGATTCTCGCACGGATCTTCAAAGAACGAGCAAGAGGTATCCTCCCGTGAAATCGAAACGTTCCTGCCTGATTCTCCGTCGTTGATTCTTATAAGATTCTGTATAACGTTAGTAAGAGCCTGGTCCAAAGGGTTCAACGATTCCTGCGTACTATCCGCAACGCGCTGTTCGAAATTAATTAAGCGTAAAAAAAAAATATATATTATCCCAGCATATAAGTATTTTTGCAATTTTGCTTACACTAGCTCCCGCGAGATTAACAGATTCTGCAGAGTCGACGTGCGCGATTTCTGCCTCGTCCAATTCCGCTTCGGTTTCCGGCGTGGGTGTGCGTTGTTCCAACGTCGTCGAGGAACCAGTCTTTGACTCTGATAATTCGGTATCGGTCGGCTGTTCGGATTCTGTGTCCGGTGTCGGCGCTCTAGGACTCTCCTACGTTAATAAAAACAAAATATTGTTGAACGAACGTTTATACGAAAATTTGTACAATTGATTAAAGGGATGATATTCGCGCACCTTTCGTGTCCGTCTGCGCGGACCGTGCCTGATTCTTCCTTCAATCGCATCTTCCTCTTCATCGGTATCGTCGCCTCTCTCATCGCTGAAGCCGCTTTCAGCACTAATCAAAATAAAAGAATCCGAAATTATAGGATATTTTTGCGTGAAGTAATGAAAAAAAAATGCATGATTTTATATTAATATATCAATACAAAATAATAATTAATAACTTTATCACATCATATAAAGATACCTCGATGTTAAAGCAGAATAGGGACATGTATATATGTACAATAAAATGTATATAAATGTATATAAATGTATATAAATGTATATAAATGTATATAAATGTATATAAATGTATATAAATGTATATAAATGTATATAAATGTATATACAATAAAATTATGAATTTAACCTGTTAAAAGAGTCGTGAGCGGCCAAAGCTTTCCGTGCGGCAAATTCGCGACGTAAGCTCCTCCATTCTAATTCGGTATTTGTATTCTTTTGCCTGGCCGACTCCCATTTCTCTCTGCAGTATTCCAGCTCCTGTTTCAATTCCTGCAACATCTTCCTCTTCTCTTGCAGCTCGTAACGTAGAATTTCCTCGTGCGTGTGCAACTGCTGATGCTGCACTTGCATCCGACCGACGATATTCCACGTTTTGGCCAGCTCGGCCGACACCATGGAGAGTCTCTTTTCCTAGATATCGAGAAAATGGATATAAATTTTCGTCCTCCCGTTTCACGTACGCGAAATAATTGTAACCGATCGCTTACCTGCTCGCTCAGTTTACTCTCCAAGTGTGTGTTCAGCTGCTTCATGCGATTCATCTCCTTCTCCAAATGCTTCTTTTCTAGGATCAATTCCTTTAGACGAATATACGTTTTGCTCACGGATATCACTAATCTTGGTCCGGCCGGAGTGTCCACGGACTTATAACAGCTGTTCGGATCCGAGCAGGATGCAACGGAAACGCTCGGAGAGGTCACTGCATGACAGCTAAGTAGCTCCAATAAAACACGCCATACCTAGGTAATTTTGCAATTAATTTAACAAAGCCGATCTGCGTATTAAACTCTTTCGAAAGCGTAGTCGTGTAAGTTTCAATATGACCTTGATACAACATCCAAGTTAGCGATTAAAAATTTAAGGAAAAAATACGAGAATTACGCGAAATATATAATTAATACAATTTTTATCATTATTACCTTAGGTAAATTATGAGCAATGTCTTCTTCTTGCAGATCATCTTCCTTCCTATCAACTTCGCCGACATTTCCTATATTGTTCTCGTCATCCGCGTGTTTTTGGGACGCTTTACCACCCTCGACTTGCTCGATCAAATCCAAAAGAAGTTTAGGAAGGGCCGCTGCTTCGGTACTTTCTTCCCTGGCTATGTCACTTATAAGATCGTGATTCTCCTGCAATTTTAAAATCAAATTTAATTTATTATCTTTTATTCGCATCTTCTTTCGCGAAATTTGAAGTTAATCTTTTTTCCAACAAATATGTTAAAATATCAATTTTAACTTTCGTTATAAACTATCAGAAGTGCAAATGATAAACATTGCATGGCGATACCTGTAACAACTGAGTCAATCGATCAAGATCCATGTCCGCGGAGGAAGCTCCGAGCAGCATCTGCGTAAATAATCCGTTGATAAGAGACATCTGATTCTGAAGGTCTCTGCAGTCCGCCTTGGTTAATCCCAACTGAGATTCCAAGTTCGTGATTTCCGTGTCTTGAGCATCAACCTAACGCATCATAAAAAACCTCGAACATAACGATCCGCATAAATTATCCGCGGAATCAAACAAAATCTCGTTACCTTCTCTTCGGCTTTCTTGAGTTCCTCTTCCAAGTTCTCGGATTTCTTTAGAGAGTATTCCAGCTTCTGCCTCACGTCCGCCAGTTCCTTGATCGCGGAATCTTTTAGCTCGGTCAAAACTCTCAGTCTCTCGTTGTAGAGACCCTTCAGCACGTTTATGTTCTCCAGTTGTCGATCGCACTCGGCATCCGCGTCGTCGCGGACTTCCAGAAAACTCCTGTCGCCGAGTCTAACCAACATCTGAGCCAAGTAGTCCTTCAGCTCGTTGGTCCGACGTTCTCGCGCGACGAGAGACTCGCGTTCCTTGCCGGTCACTTCCGTCAAACATCGGATACGAGGTCGGTGACGCTCTGGATCGGTCTCCAAATGGTAACGAAGGTCGTCCACCTTCTCGATTTGGCATCGTATGTCATTTCTCAACTCGTCGGATACCTATAAAGTAGACACGTGTATATTTATACTCAGATTTTGATTATAAAACGAATAAAAGTGAATGTGGTTTCTTGCCTTTAACGTGCTCGTTAATCGTCGCGCTTCCGCGCGTCTCAACACTTTCTCGCTTTCGTCCAAACGCTTGTCCTCGCCTTGTTGCTTCATCGTAGACTTTGCGAAACCGCCAGTCGCGAGATCGAGATCGCCGTGAGCAGAACGCAAGAGAGTCAGCATGCTCAACGTTTCGGAATGCGCTTCCTTTTCGGCGTCCAGTTCTCTTCGAAGTCTCTCCATCTCGGACGAGACCGCTGCGATAGCCCTGTGTCTAGCTTCCCTCTTCAGGGTTAATTCTTTTTTAAATTCCTCTATGCCAGCGGAGGCACGATCTGAATTCGACGTACTCTCCGATATGTCATCTATCGAGTCGACAGCATCTGCGACAAATAAATCTCTCGATATGATTCTGTGATTTAAGATACAAATCATCTCTGTATCGCTATGTATGGATTAATTCGTGATTGATGATATAATCGGGAGGAGGATGATTCTTGATATGAAATAAAAAATACAATGAAAATGTAAAATAACATATTTTTATATATGACGCTTGTATAAAGAGTATCCATATTGCATATAAACATACCGACGTCCTCCTTCGAAGCAATGCTGTTCTCGTTTCTTCTTTCAGTCTTGATAGTTTCCTTCAGTCTTTGTATCTCCTGCAAAGCGTCTTCGAGAGCCTTAATCTGCTTCTTTTTGTCCGAGACCTCCTCGGACAATTGTGCCCGTAACTTTGACGTCTTTTGATTTTCCGCATTTTTCATCTGCTCATTTTCGAGCAGCGATTTCTGCAGATCCTCTTCCAAAATCGAGATTCTTGCATCGGCAGTGTCTTTTTCCGACTGAAAGATATCGATCTTTTTCAGCAATCTATCGATTTCCCTTTTAGCGGAGTCCAAGTGCTTCGTCAGTTCGTCGTATTGTTGTTTGTGCTCGTGTAAATTATCTTCTACCATTGCATGTCGCGCTTTCAATTCCTAAATAAAAAGATGTATAATTCTAATTAAATACATTTTAATTGAAATAAAGATTATTAAGATTACTGATCCCTTCATGAAAAGACTCTCTGGAATCGAGAGTCTTTAAATATCATCATACCTCATAATCTTCATTTAACTTCTCCATCAGGGTTTTCTGGTCCGCTAAACTGCACAGCAGTCTTTCGTTGGCACTTTGATATTCCAGTCGATCGGCTTTCAATCTCTCAACTTCTTCCGACAATCTGACTATTTCTTCGCCCGCCGGATTTCTCGTTGTCGAACTTTGCTCGTCGTCTCTCAATCTTGCGCGTCTTCTGCGCATTTTATCTATGCTCGCGGAATCTGAGTTTTCCTCTACTCTAGGAACAGTTATTTCCGAATCATCGGAATCATTACAGTATCTATAAATATCAATCATTTCCTCTCTCGCGCCTTGATTGTCGCCACAATCATCTTCAGGTACTTCACTAACGGCATCGATCGCGATGTCACTCGTTTGTTGTTCCGACGATTCACAACGCGATTCCACGGATCTTGATCGGTTCTTCGTATCTCGTGTCTTCAGCAAACTCTCCAGTCTCTCGATTCTAGAACGCAGTTTGCTATCGTCCCTTTGTTTGCATTGTTCGGCGGAACTCGCCGCCAGCAGTCTCTCCAATCTGACGACGCGTTGCTCCAATCTTCGCGTCTCTTCCCTCTCGATGGCTCCTTCGGGGTCCGATAGTCTCTTTCGAAGAGTGTCATCGAGCATCTCCGAGGGCTCCGTCGAAATCTTTTGCTTCCGGTCCTGCCTATCCTTCGACAGCTCCAAATATAACGCTTCCATACGCGCCAGCGTCGCGTTATGCGCGCTGGCTAATTGATGATTCGCCATGGCAAGTTGCGAGATGATTCGCGAAAGCTCCATGACTTCGTTATTCTGTTGATACATCGGGAAATTGTGACCATCGGCTGGCTGCCAACCTGTCATTTGCGTGGCGCACGTTAACTGCAATATAAATAAATAAGCGAAATAGCGGAGTCTGAATCTTCGAGCGCTTGAGAATGTGTGAATCGATTGTCGCAAAAAAAATGTGACTCCTTTGAAATGTTACACAATCAAAATGTTTTTTTTTAAATCTCCCTCTAAAATTATCTGTGTTAGTATCTGCGTGTAATAAACGACAATGTTGATGACGACAATTTTGTAAATTTAACTATGACGAGCGCACGAACGCGATGAATCATCCGACTTTGAACAAAGAAGATGTAGAAAATAACGGAATTTCTTTTTCTTTTTTTTCCCCCACATTTTCGCCAAACGAATTTTAACATGCGCGATTGGAAATTATCTCACACAATTTCTCGTAGAAATAGATTCTTCCGATCCTGTCCGAATAAAAAGCAATCCGCTCTCGACGATTTGCAACAGCACACTAGCTATAGAACCACTGCGTCTCGCGAAACCGTCGACCGAGACCAAGCACGTGATCGTGATCGATGACTGTGGAAACGGCTTTTCGTGACCGTGAGTCAGCGTGTTCTCCCGAAATCGCGGATTGGAGAGGAGCCAGCTTGTCGCGGCTTCCGCGGGAGCAAAACTGCGCGTTTTTATCGCGGAAAATTGCGCGATGGCATTGCCCGAGTTTAATTTAGCCGCGATCGCACGTGTGTCTCGGACAGACGATTAACGTCCGATTGTACGAGAACAACCCAGACGAATATCGACTGCGCGAAAAAAACGTGCTCGTTGACTTTGCCATTCGGTGGAAATAGCGCAAGACGTTCATCCGAGAACTCAATACGACGAAAGCAAAGAGAAAAGCAAGAATAGAAGAAACGACAGCTCTCTCTCTCTCTCTCTCTCTCTCTCTCTCTCTTTCTCTCTCTCACCAAGGTCTCGTGTTTAGGTGGTAGCATGTTGGATGAACTGGGTGCCGTTGGTCTTTGATCCCAGAATTCGCCTGTCCTCAAGGTCGCGTAGGGACTCGGACCCTGCGCGCCAAAGTCTCAAATAAATTCGCTATAAAATGTCTGTCTTTCTCTCTGGCAAGAGCAATGTACCTGCGATCGTGGCTGATCCTCGTCTTTATAAACGCTCGTTCCGACGTACGTTCTTTGTTCTTGATCTTTCGTAGAGCAAGCGTCTTCCGGATATAAACACGCTCCCGTTTCCTGTTCGCTCGTAGAGATCGGCATCGTCGAACGTATGTCGTTACTACTACTTGATGCTCCCATTATCTAACTTTTCCGATTGTCCGAATAATAATGATATGCACCTTTGGTGTGTTTTTTTCTTTCCTACAAATAATTTTCTTGATATATAATTCCATGCAATATTATCTCATTTTGCTAAAAGTATAACATTCCAATAGGAATGTTCTCGTTTGCAATGTTGTTATGCTCTTTCTCTAGCGTATATAAGTGTATATAAGTACGAATGTATGTATAATCTTAAAGTTGCTTTAAAATTGTAGCTTGAGCTCAGAATTTATTATAAAATTGTGACAATTCTTAATAATTTTACACAGTAAATGAAATGTTTATTCATACCTATTTAAATTAAAAATGTCGATCTACAGATGTGTATATAGGATTGCCACAAGAAAAAGTTTGAATTGTGTCAGCTTTTATTTTTAGAAACTAAGTCTGATCTAGATTGTATCTCGACTCTCTTTCTCGCTCTTCAAGTAGCTCTCTTTAAAAACTAATTAAAATTAGAAAGACATTTAGCTTAGAGCTTTTAATAAACAACGCTAGAATAACAACTGGTCATTCGATGAAACAAGCATAAAATATAGCGTACAACATGCTCGACAAACGCATCCAAAAAGATTTGCATAAATAAGGCCTTAATCTATTAAGTAACAAGCTGCGCGTGTTATTATATTTAATAGCGAAGATCCGGTACTTTATTTTACTTCAAAGGATGATAATCACAGAGGCAGGTATCGGGATATATAACGATCTAAAATCCCCGAGTTTTAAAGTCGCTCACCAATAGTCAATCGGAAAATCGTGAAACTCGTGGCTTCGGCTTCGAGGGTCAACGACGACTCTTGACTACCGTCATTGCTAGCGGGCAGCGACTCGCATCTCTAAAAATATCATTTCGAAAGACCGCCTGCGCAAAGTCGACGATACATCTTTGCTTCGTGTTGCCGCGCAGACGCGCATGCAAACACGCGCGCGTGTTTCACGTCCTGGAAAGTCGAACTTCCTCGATTACAAGAAAACAGATTCCGTATTCAAAAGTTTCCCGATGAGAAGATTAGATCGCACTGATTCAATTGCGCGTCGTTATACAAAAGGTGACGTTGTATGCGACATGCACCGGATTCCATCTTTTCATCGATCTTTAATCGAATTAAAAAAAAAAAAAAAAAAAAAAAAAAAAAAAAACAGTTTCGACAAATGTGTATCTATTTACTGTATCTATCACTAAACTCCCTGATACAATTTTATTTAGATTTTTATATAATTACGAAGATCACTTTTGTTTCTCGAGAATAAAATGATGCGTAATTCATTGTAATCGCTCCTGTTACAAGTTCTTTCTTGACTACAGTCAGTTAACAGAATCAACATCTATTTTAAGACGCTTTCAAATCTTCATACGGTACTCTGAAATGCACTCGGGAAAACGTTCTAACAATAGCACCGCACGTATTCTATATTTAGGTAGTTTTTCGAACTGTTCGTCATCGCCATCGCTGTATAAAAAGGAAGAGCAAAAGATTTATTCTTTCACGTTTTTATTCGTAATATTGTACGCTCGATATCGTCGTGTTAAATACTAATTGTTGAGAAAATAATGGCCAATTTTAATTTCTTTCGTTTGAATTCTACATCACAAAAGAAGAAATACAGATATCTGTGTTCTTTTCTAGTTTTATTCTTTTTCCTAAAAAAGTTTTCTTCAAAAGTAAAATTTGAAATGAATAATAAATATGAAACACAAAATGTAGAGATATATGTTAGAATAAGCAATGTGCGCAAGAAAGCATTATATTTATTTAAAATAGGAATAAATACGAGACATATCCAATTTATTTTATTTCTTATCAATTATTCGAAATATATGTCAGAAAACGTGCAGAGACGTCGCGCCAACATTTTCGACACACGATCCGTATATAATAAATTGATAGATATTATCTAGATTTACATTTTTCTCAGAACCTTTCTACAATTTGCCGATAAAGCACCAAATGTCTGAATTAAAGTTCTTTTGATAGACCGTAATACGAGACATATCCAATTTATTTTATTTTTTATCAATTATTCGAAATATATGTCAGAAAACATGCAGAGACGTCGCGCCAACATTTTCGACACACGATCCGTATACCTATAATAAATTGATAGATATTATCTAGATTTACATTTTTCTCAGAACCTTTTTACAATTTGCCGATAAAGTACCAAATGTCTGAATTAAAGTTCTTTTGATAGACCGTAAGAATATAGAAAGATATACATACATATATATATATATATATACTTTGGCGTCAGCTGTTATCTGTCAAAAAGGAAATTTGGCTCGATATTATCGAGTACTACTTTATCGACGGTAGATCAATCTGCTAGCAAGTTGATCTACCGCCGATAAAGTAGTACTCGATAATATTCATCGAGCCAAATTTCCTTTTTGACAGATAACAGCTGATGCCGAGAAGTATGTATATATATCTTTCTATATTCTTACGGTCTATCAAAAGAACTTTCATTCAGACATTTGGTACTTTATCGGCAAATTGTAGAAAGATTCCGAGAAAAATGATAATGTAAATCTAGATAACATCTATCAATTTATTATATACGGATTGTCGAAAATGTCGGCGCGACGTCTCTGCTTTCTGACATATATTTCGAATAATTGATAAGAAATAAAATAAATTGGATTAATAAATCTTATATATATATATATATATATATATATATAAAATTAATATATATTAATATTATATTTTATATATACATATATAAAACAAATATGAATAAATATATTTATACATGTATATATTAATAACAAGTTACACAAGTGATAATAATTGTTACAACGTGACAAGTGACGTATTCGCAAACGCAAAAATATGTGTTCTCTCTCTGTTCTTCTTCTATAATATTATATTTCTAATATCTAATAGAAGCTCCAGAGCATCAGATACGAACATCCGTAAACGACGCCTAGTGTCGAATACCGCGCGCGCGCTGACGCGCGCACTCCGCTCCGGTGCCGCACTGCCGCCAAGCCAGCCAGCCGTGTACCGATCGGCTCGGACCCGACAAGGCCGTCGCGCGCGCGTCCGTCAGTCAGCGTTCGCGCACGAATGTGACGGTACGGTCGGTCGGTCGGTCGGTCGTCGTCGTTGTCATCGTCGTCGTCGTCGTCGTCGTCGTCGTCGTCGTCGTCGTCGTGGCGGGTTTTCACTCGGCGCCGCGCTCACGAGTCCAGCTCGAGAGAGCAGAGCTGACGTTTCCACGCGAAGCGAGAGGAAGGAGATCAAACGGCTCCGCTCCTCTTTCTCTCTCCTTTCCTCTCCGTTCTCTTCCTGCTTTCTTTCTCGTCAGTCTACGGGAACACGGCCAGGTAGCCCGAAGGCGTTCCGCCGGGCATCCGCGACGACACAGGGGCTGTGACCTGCTTCCGCGCATACAATCCTCGCAGCAGTCCGACTGGCGGACGAACCGAAGGTGAGAATCACCCGGTGATGACATCCCGCGCGTTGTCGAGCCCCATTCGAGCTTCGTTACAACGCGATCATCTCTCGACGATCGGCCAACCGTTACGTCGCGCTCCGCTTACGGCGCAACAGTCCCGCGAGAACGGATAATTTGACAGATTTGACAGTTCGGTGTCGCGAACGGATCCGTCGTCCGATATTTGGGTTCACTCTCGATACGAGAATCGCGCGTTTATTTTAAAAAGTATCCCGCGAGGATAGATTTTCAGCATTTTCAGCCGTAGCATCCAGCGGAGCATTATAGACGGTCTGTGGAACGACACGTAATAATTTAATTAACATACCGGAATCTCGCTATTGTGATACGTGCGCGTCTGTCAGGAGGGTTAAGCGATTACTACGTAAGCCGATTACAAGGTGTTGTTAAACAACAGGAAAGATTGCCGCGGTAGATTATCTTCAATTGCGCTGAATCTCAAGATATACGCGGATACTCTATCTGATAAAATATACAAGTATGTGTACGTGTGTATGTGTGCTGGAACAACAATTCCTCAATTCTTTTTAATTGCCCAACGCAATCTCTGTCAAACACTAGGAATGAAAATTGCGCGTGTCTCGTGCGACGAGATTTTATTCTCTACTCTTGCTTCGCGAAAAAGAGATCTTTCAGATTCCGCTCGTCACAAACACACCCGACGAACTAAACACTGTACCAAATTAAAAATGCGCACCCCCCTCACCCCTCCCCCCTGTTTTAAGAAGGGCAGAATCATGCACCGTAATAGAAAGCGCGAGAGTTTGACAGCCGGATCAGCTGTTAACCGAGAGTAGGAGGAAAGGACCTATTTTAACCGAATAAGTGGCTCGCCTTTGTCGTTTAACGGCTCTGTTCGCCGGAGAGCGCTTCCTCATTACGGAAGGTCGAGAAGTCGATGCTCATCATCATCGACTACCCGAGCGCGGCGCCGCGGTGCGCGGCGACCTTGATCGCGCACATCGCTCGGTGCCACCAGGTATAGAGATACGCACGTCCCGCGCGCGTCGACGTCGATAATTCGCGACGTACATTCTCTCCCGCGTGTCTCTCTCGCATTTGACATTCGACATTCCTGCCTCTTGCCGTGACGAGCGCGAGCGCAATCCGGGAGGGAGAAGGTAATCTTCTCTTATTAGGCGTTACACACACAGAGTTTTACGCGCCTTTCGATTTCATTGTTATATACGACCGCGCATTCTTGGGAGAAGACGGGGGGGGAATAAAATCTCGCTCTAGTCTATAAAATCGGGTTCTTCACATTTTATGCGTCACCCAGACGAACCGCTGCTGTTCGTTCGGACTTGTGGAAATAGCCATAAAAAAAAAAAAACTTTCCCCGCGTCTCGTCTGTCAAATGCATCCTGACTTTTATATCTGCGATAGAATTATGAAAATAAGATTATTCGACGATTGCAATTGTGTAACGTTACAGTAGGAGATGAGTACATAGAGTGTGCGTTAAATATAAAATAAGAAAGAGATCTCTTATATATCTATCGCTCTTGTCCGACTACAACGTATTTCTAATCAATGTTATTTGCAAAAAAAATATTAAATTAGTAAATATTATATATAGCGATTAATGCTCGACGTAGCTGTAACAAAATTGAATTATTTTTTAGATCGATCTGTTTTCATTACATCACTTAAAATTTGTACTTTGATTATCAAATACATCTGTGAACGAGGAAAAATAAAGAATAACGAAAAAATGCGACGAGAATGGAATTTTCAGTTTTACAAACGTCTGATAATCTTGGTCGAGTTGCGTTATTTATTTTATCGGCAGCATTATTGTATTTTGCGATTTTAAAATGTAAAATAATAATCCGTCAAACGTAAACGTATAACGGATAATCGAAATTTAAATTAATTCTTCAGGTTGAACGTTCTCGAATCATAATTTATTGCTCCGGGTGTTTAAATCACGATCTCTTCAATCCGAAATAATTCCCGCTCGCGAGAATTATTCGGATGTACGCTTTAAGCCGCTTTAAATCACGCACGATCGATGCTCGTTTTGCTGCGAACTATCGATGGGTCGCGCTACGCGTCATATCTACCGCGATAGAGGTCGCGTATTGATAATGTAGGTCATGCATTTTCGGCCTTGCACATTTGACATCCGAACGTCGATTGGTTCGCGCGTGGACCGATTCGGCCATTACTGTTCCAAGGAGAGTGAGGGAGAGCCATTGTTCTCGAACAGTTTGAAGAATTTTTTACGAGATGATTGTCAGCTCGATTGACAATTCGAGTGATTTTATAATATGCATGAGAAGCAATTATCCCTTGGAATGCTCACAAATATATTCACGCTAAATATAGCGGCGTGAATTTTCTTGTCACATTTGTCGTTGTCACGTGTCAAACGAAAATGCACAACCTTAAATTAGACACTTAAAAAATCTCAGAGATCTCGGTGAAAGCTTATATTTTCAAAGTTTGATACGGAAGATTATCCGGCGATAATCGTAAATCGACCATCTTCGAACAATATAATATAAGCGTCTCTAAAAGGCATCGTAAAATCAAACGTCTTTTAACGTTCTTACGACGTCTTTTGGACACTCGTTCCTCATCGTATCCGGAATAAGGACGCGAAACGATAAATCTTCATGTCGATATTTTTTTTACGCGAATTTATTATACGCGTAGGATATATTTTACATTATCAAGTACTCTACTAAAAAATTCGATATCCGGCCGCTCTCTTCTAATAGCGCGATCGTCCAATTTAGGTCATTCGTTCGTACAATTGCTGGTCGTCGCATCGACCTTCGGTTCAGCGAGTACCTTTGATATGTAATGCGCTCGAGGTACCGTACGTTTCTTTGAACACTCGGAAATAATAGGACAGTCGCCTCTCATTACATCGGCCTCCATCGCTCGTGTTTCAACGCATCGTGTTCGAATACTTCCGTGACTCGATTGATTCATCGTGCCAAGTTATCGACCTTTTACGTCGCTTTTAATAACATATAACGTGGTCCTGTGGCTTATTTTAAAAATCCTATTCTCGCTTTGCGTTATGTCATGCTATCAGATGTTTCGCGAAACATTTTACAAAACGCATTTCAACCGGATAAACAATGATCGATTTATCTTATTTTGCTTTGTCGAGTAAAGCAGGAGATAATTATATCCGACAAATTACAATTAAAAATATAATCTTTTGCAATATTTGAGATATCAGGTTACGATGTAAAACTTCGATATTGAAACCGTCAATAAGTATTTATAAAATCATCAGACACAACATTATATTGATACAAACTATAATACATGCTATAAAGTAAGCGAGAGAAATAACTACTTTTTGGCGAGTACTACTGGTTTCGAATTGCACTTATTTTCATTCTCCGTTTGAAATGCGTCTCGATAACGATAGTTATACGACAATGAAGGACAGACACACCTACGCGTTACAAGTCTCCAAAGCATAATTTAGAATATATAATACTGTGTATACTGTGTGACGCCTCAATACTAACCATCGTTCTAACTTAACGCTATGATCTTTTATAAATAAAAGAAAAAGTTTTCAACACAGCTATGTTACATTATTAGACATAATTGCACGTATGTTTATTAATTTATTAATCGCACGTGTATTGATTAATTTTCATTATAATGCAGCATCCATTATATCGAGAAGCTCGGCCAAAACCATTGCCAAGAGAAAGTCTATTAAGTATCTTTGGTGATAATATATCTAGCGATAGCTAGTTAACTGTTCCTTAATTAGCATGACTTCCGTTGTGACGACACTTCTCGTAGGCGTTGTACGAGCGTAGGTAGATACTCTACGAGACGACGCAGGACACGTTTCACAAGAATTCGCTCACTTTCCACTTATCACCATCTTTGCAGTTTCGAACCTGAAATGCATATATGTATAGAGAGATTAATTTCAAAGTAACGATTCCAAGTAAACAACGAAATTATTAAACTGACGATGAGAAGTAAGAGAATCGGGTCTCTCTCGAGTCGATCGCAATCAATCGTACGGACTGTCTGACTAGAATTTTCATACGGTAATAGGTCATCGCAATCATATCGAGTTATGATGTCAGAGGTGACAAATTATGTAAACTTTTTCCTTGTATTATACGTCGAAATCAATTAACTTTTTTGCGTTTTATTATTTAATAAAAAAAAATTTAATTTGTACATCTCTATAAATTTTCTTATGATAATTTATAATAAGGAAAAATTTTTGGCATTTATAAAAATCTATTCTATCGAATAGTGACATGCGTAGCAAAAATTAATTTATTTAATCATGTAACAAGGAAAAGAAAATTGTATTTTTCACAATCATAATATGACGAAGAATTACGAGTCTTAAAAAAAAATAATTTCTTGCACAATTTTAGCCATTTCAAGAAATTCGCAATTCGTCACACAATTCGCATTGGCTTGTAAACGATTTCAACGTAATCGCCGACAGTCGATCCTCGGAAAGTGACTCGTTGGATGACGTAATATACTAAATACATCATTGTATACAAGTACGTTGTATGTCGAATCTTACGTCATATGGCACACGTCGCCTTCTGTCGTTATACGTCTGCTTCAATAACTTCGAACCAAGAATATCTCTCTGAAATATCAGCGAGAATGAAATTCCTGATTTCAGGAATGAACGTAAACTCTCGCCTAAGCGAGACCCGAAGTAATCAGAATCTTGGGATTCCAACGAGGTGGAATAATGAACAAGCGAGGCAAAAACAATTTGTGTTTGCACAGTGAATTCGGAATTCGTATCTAACAGGAAAAGATCGATACTCAGCTAATATTTCATAATCATCGATTCGATCGTATCGTTCTCTTGCATATGCCCGACGGTACTTAACGAAGGCAAAAAATGTTGCGAATATTTACTTTGCGTCATTTACTGAGTCATCAGTTAGTGTACGATGAACTAATGATCCACGCGTCCAAAGTCGTATGTAATTGTAAACGTATAAACCTCACATCAGTTTCAATACTGCGTATCGCATTAAAAAACATATTATACATAATGTATAATAATGAGCAAATTAAAAACACGACAGTAACACGTGAACGACAATAATCGCTATACAGACGATCTCGCATTAAATGTACTTCCTTTGTCTTGTGCGAATTTTGAGTCGATTTTTTTTTTTATTATTAAAGTATCCGTAGTTTCTGAGTTATAAACGAAACTAAAAATTCAAGAATTCGTCATTAAAATTATACGGCCGTTAGTTCTGTAATATCCTGTACATCCGCGAATGAAAACGCACTTTTCTTCAAAAAAATGCAGCGAAAAATTAATAACAGAGATAAAGAAAACGCGCAGTAGTGTTTAGAAGCGGCAAATTACAGCGGAGTTCTCTTAATGTAAGAAGCTTTATCGATGAGGGTATCATCATCGTGAACAATCAAGTGTGTACCGGCAACTTTTATCAATGTGTAAACCAAGGAAAATCAGAACAAACGTGTTATCACCAACCGGATCTGCCGTTCTCTCCCGAAAGATAATCGGAAAGCAGACGAAACTATTAATGAACTCGAAATAGTTGATGAATTCTGACGGTTTATTACACCTATTATTTCGATGGATTTATTCCGTCGATTAAGACTCTCTTGGTCTTTCATTAGATTTCAGACCTATTAGATTATGACATCGAATCCGATGTAACCATGTAAATTTTTTCCTTGTACTATACATTTCTTTTTTTTTTTTTTTACATGCCGCCACTCTCGCGATCGATAAAATATATTTGTGACATGTGCTGCAGACATTCTCCTTTTCTGCGTGTGTAGTTCGTATATTAATAGATAGCTATAAATCTTGATTAACTGTGATAAGATATATTTTCGCTGAAAATGTTTATAGGACACACGTATAGATTGAATTATACGTTCACTAAAAGGAGTACGTTCGTTAAAACTGATTTATTTCGACGTGGAGTGCAAGGAAGAGAAATTAGCACGATTTCTCGCATCCGACGTCATAATATATCGCGATATAATTGCAATGGGAGAGATCGGTAACTTTAATTAATATTTTCCAGTGAATCGGCCAAACGTATCGTATATAACATGCGCGTTCCACGATCACATTCGCGGTTTAAACAATCGTGAAGGCGCTACCTGGATGCCTTTGTGAAAAACCCCACCGTCGCGTCGTGTCGATTACGTCGATATATCCGTCGATTTATATCAGATTTTTTTTCCCGAACTTTTCACCTCGCTGGCAACTACGCGGACACAAAGGATTCGTTCGGAAGCCTTTCGTGTCACACAGAATATGTAACGGAACGGCTTCGCCCGGTGCATTCGTCCGAGATGTCAATTGTCCGGCAAAATCGAAGCCCCTTTTGTCGCGCCGTTATTTTATTAAGCCATGTGTAAGCCATGTCGCGTTAGCGATCTGGGACTCTCACGAGGCAGCGATTTTATCGCAAGCTCGTCGGGACGATTACTTATGTACGATGTGTAGTTCGGATCTATTTTTGAAGTTGAATTTATCGAGCGGCTTTGACCCTTCATCCCCGCCAAGTGTTATCGGCCGGCTGTAAAGTTATTAGACGTAAGGGTCGTTAAACGCATAAAACGCTTTCCGTTGACGTTCACCTCCATAACTTTGCAACTTTACGCATTACGCTGCCCCATCGTAATACGGAGAGATATTTTTAATCAAATAAGGATGAGAGAGATAATAGTGATACGTCTGTCTACAAAGTGTCTGATACTTATAGCTTCCGCCAATTGATAACTGTATAATTAGTTTTACGTTTATAATGCTAAGTAATAATATGAGAATATAATATAGCTTGATACCACCAGCAATGGCATGAAAGCGAGCGTTTGTTTCGCGCGAACGCGGGATATATCGATTGATTGGTCAACCGTGTGTGCGCGAGGCTGTTTATAGTTAAATAAGAAAGCTAGTGTATAGCCGGTATTACGTAAATAGTAGGTAAACTATCCTGTAAAGTTAAACCGCTCATTCTCAATACGGTTACATATATGTGGCTACTCGCTAACGTACTGTTTATCAATCTCTTGTCGCTGCTAAAGTCAATCAATTTCTAAAACCGCGCATTTTCATTGTCGACTCGCGTCGAGCACAAAGTCGTTTGATAAATTTCTATCATTATGACTCGTTATCGATGAAAATCGAAATGTCAAATATCAATCGCGAATCATGCGGCTAATATTTCCATGTCTATATAAAACAGCAAATTGACACATATCTCTCCGCTAAATATAGATATTTTTTCACCGAGGATTTCGCGAGATTCATAGATATTTTTTATCCGTAGAACACACTTTCATAAATCAACTTTTTTTTTTTCTCTTAGATTCGAATCGACCTTTAAATTATCCCTGGGACTGGTTCGAATGCGAAAGCGACGATAATGCGAGGATCCCGAAGTGACTCGATTTCTTGAAACCAGTTTTATTCCAGTAAAGGGCAAACGTGATATCTATATTATTTTATCGCGTTCCGGGATGTATAAATAAGAACGACGACTTTTTTTTTTTGTACCGCGATCTGAGGATTTCTCTGTACCACCGTGTCGCGGGCAAGTGTAAATTATTCTGATAATGGAGGTCGACGATCCTGCCTCTTAATGGGTTTGCCAGAACGTAAGATCCGCTTGAGGCCAGACGGCGCCAGCCTTCCGGCTCCTCCGGCCAGGATTACCGGCAGTATATCCAGCTATCTTGTCGCGTGTGTGCACACTTCCAAATAATTCGATCACGAAAGCAATAAAAGCCGAAACGTATAATAAAAGGAAAGAGAGCGATAAACGAAGAATTTAATCTACGGTAAACAGGGTATAATCGAATCTGTGCATTTCGCAGATTACGAATACTACGTCTATTACGAATGTGTGCGTGTGTGTTTCTCTTGTTCCTTACATCTTACATTACTGACAGATAACTCAAGATAAGACAAGATAACGTTTCAGGAACAGAGTAATATTAATCGCACGATTTTTTTTTTTTTTTTTTTGTTGTAAAAAAGACGCAATGTAGATAAACGTATTGTACTGATAAAAGTTGGACAACAGAGCAATTGCAATCCCGATTGTCCCAATACGCGAAAGTAAGCTTGTTTTCGAATCGCTCTGAGAATTGCGTCCTTGGTCGAGTATAGCTTCTCTCCTTGGTCGTGATGCGCGGCCCACATTTTTATCGACGGAATCGTTTATTTTTAGGAATACGCGACAAAATACAGTCACACGGTGCCTCCGTTACGCAAATCGAACGAACGCGGTCCTGTCGGTTCATATAGTAGATACTTATATCGCTACTTTTATTATAGAACGCTTAAATGTCACAATTATCGATATACGATCTCTGCAGCTGATATATCAATGGGCTACCTTGAATGAATCTCTCTCTCTCCCTCTCTCTCTCTCTCTCTCTCTAGGAGAGTAGCAACTCGAGATTCTCTCCCGTTGAAGAATCTGTTCCGAAAAATATAAATTTAAGACAATGTATATTTAATTTTTTTTCTTTTTTTTTTTGTTAGGAACGTATTTTATTATCCGCGAAACGTAGCCCCTAAATTTCGCAACCGGTTGTTGCGTCGAGCGCGTAGCCAGCTGAACGAATGTCGCATGTCCTCTTTCCGGGTCAATGACCGCGCTGCATATGACGCACGTCAGGCAGAAATGGCAGAAACGAGAGGTTAGGTTGGGATTGAAACAGCTGATACGAAAACAAAGGGCCTCTCCGCGCCTCCGCTTTCCCATTAGAAGACATAAAAGGTGCGTGATCGATAAAGCGTATGACGCGATTTTCAGCTGAATGAGGCTGATGGAACCCTTGGGTGTCGCCCAGGACATCGTGGAGCCGGCTGCGTTAAAGCGATGGGCCGACTATCCCATCCAACATCGATTCACGGATTATTCCGAGTCGATCAGAGAAACGGCGCATCACGCTATAAGTCCCTTCCCTTGTCAACCGTCGCTCAACAACAAGCTCGCGCTATGGTAAGACCTTACGTTTAGTCCGAGACACTCGGACACTCGTTAAATTTACATATCTCTCGAGTGCTGTTTTGTGTCAAGTTATTTTACCAGTAATCAATTCACAAACAATGCTTTTAATTGCACTTTAATTGCTCGTAGTATGATTGTACGATAATATTAAGCATTACATGAATTGTTTCAGGACTGGGGATATCTCAATATTACAAGTAGACGCGATAGTGAATCCTACCAACGAGACGATGGACGATAATAGTCCTATGTGCCAAAGAATATTTAGCCGAGCTGGTTCTGCGCTTAAGATAGAAATATATAATGAAGTAAAAGGTACTACAATATTTGTATTATTTGTATATGTACATTGATGGAATCTATCTTGATCCTCTGCTTGTCAAAATGTCGCAGAATGCAGAACTGGCGAAGTGAGAGTAACACAGGGTCATGGATTACCTGCACGTTTTATTATTCATACTGTTGGACCAGTTTATAATGTCAAGTATCAAACAGCTGCGCAAAACACATTACATTGTTGCTATAGGTAATTAAAATAATATATATTCACAGCATTCATTCATATACAAGCATAAGCATTGCCTTATTTTCACACTAATGTTATTAAGTTATACAAGAAACAAATTCTGATAAAAGAAACGTTAAATAATCAAGCCTTACAATCTTGTAATTCTGTTTTCTTATCGTAGAAATGTCTTACAAAAGGCAAAAGAACTGGGATTGCGCACCATCGCTCTACCAGTAATAAATTCAGTACGGAGAAATTATCCACCGGATGCAGGAGCGCATATAGCTCTTAGTAAGTACAAATGCAAATGTCCGTGTAAATTTAAATAAGCACGCGTTCAATATGTGAAAAATAAATAATTTCTTTCTATAGGAACCGTACGCAGATTCATGGAGCAATACAGCGATTCGTTAACGTGTATTATATTTGTACTGGAACCTTGCGACCTTGGAATTTATGAAATTCTTCTGCCACTTTATTTTCCCCGAAATCTGGCAGAGCAGGATAACGCTTGCTGGCAATTGCCGAATGATATTGGTGGAACAGACGGGGAACCTTTACTCCCAGATAGACAAATCAGAATTATTGACAATCCTCAGCACGCTTTGCACGGTAACAAAGCATTTGCGTTATAAAATGTTGCAGCTACATATCGTTTAAGCAATTCTTTTTTTTGAAAAATATATTGCGTTTATAGGCGATGAGACGGTAGAGCTTTCGGCACAATTGGAGACTTCTGTGAATATTGGTGAACATGCCTTTGCACAAATGCAAGGTGATTTGGATCGCCAGAGACTTTTAGGAGAGAGACCCCCTGCCGACCCACTAGCGGATATTATGCTCAAGCAAATGCAGCAAAAAGAAAGGTATGAATTTATGATATTGTCCTAATAATCTTGCTAAGATTAGAATTAATAATTATATTACACTCTTATACAGTAATGGGATTAATTTTGCAATTATTAATGAATACTAAAATATATGTGAATGATCGGTGCATTTAAACCAAAAGGATGACACGAGAGACTATTTTTATAATCAAATTAAAACAATGTAAATAAATTTATAACTGTTAGCGCTTTTAGCATGCTAGATAGTGTCTCTAATTTAAACTCATTAAACAAATTCGTTATAAAAATAATTTACGCTTTGTTCGGTATTAAACGAGTAATTAGTTGCATTTAGCATTGTGTACTCACTGTTACTTTAATGCCTTACATTGTGCCATCAACAGCTCTTGCAGAAGATTCTGTTGGACACCCTTCTTTCAAATTTCGTTCGCTTATGCTTCACATATATAAACGTAGATCTTGTGGCACTGCTTGTATATTCCTTCCAAAACATTCTGAAAAAGAGAAAAAACATTGGATTATTTTCTGTTCTTATTCTGCGCAGTTTGGATGTACAACTGGCTATCATAAATTGAGAGTTGTGATATGTGTAAAGACTAAGAGACGGGAAATGTTGAGAAATGTTAGTCCAATACAAAAATCTATACATATAATTTTTTTCGGTTCTGATATAATTGCAGTAAAGAATTAGAAGTCTTAAGTGTTTTCTCCTATCACTTCTTCTATCTATTTTCTATACATATATTTTAAAATGTTGCATTTATGTGTGTCAAATGTATTTTTAAAAAAATGATTTATTTAACTAACATACTGAAAGTTAGCAGATTGCTAGAAAATGTTTAATGGAAAATTTCACAATTGCAAAATTGTTTTCTTGTTAAATGCAACAAATCTTGACGAGTTTCGATTCAATAATAATATATTTCTTCGTCCTCTTTCATTTACAAATTACGCAATACAATGAACATTAATAATGTATTCGTGCAGAATAAGTACCTTTTCTACAGGTACAACAACTTGAACAACATTGTCATATGACCATTAACAGGTTTCTCCTATATCGACAAGTATCAAAGTGAAAATTACATTTTATCTACGAGTATGTAAAATGAACGGAGAGATCTTACAATTAACAGCAAAACTATTTGTTTGAGTTTAATTTAATTCCACAATTTGTAAATATTCATAGCTGTTGAAAATTATTTAGTACATCGAAGTTATGCAGATTCTCGAATTTGCACATTGTATCTCTCATACAAGTTATATCAATTATGAGTCAACATATGTAAATTTATTTTTTTTACTTATTAATCGTCAGCGATTTTGATCAGCGTCTGTTGACGTACTATTTTTGTAATTAACGTTTGTCGACAATTTTTAACTAATAGGATTAAGATTAATAAGATGAATTATTCTTCGAATATGTAAAGTTAAATAAGTAAAGTTAATATGTAAAGTTATAAATATGTAAAAAGTTTTTAAGATAGTTAATATCAGTGTGCAATAACTTATAAATAATTATATTTGATTATTTGATATTACACTCGACAATGATATCATATCTATGAATCATCGTTTATCGACTTTTGTATGACGTACGTACGAAGTTTACCTCGTAATATCCGTTTCTAATTAATATCAGGACCGAGATATCTCTTGCGTCACGGAAATAAATCATTCGTGTAAATCTGACATTTTCTGTCGCATTAAATATTTATTTCTAGATCGAGATTGTCACCGTCTATCATTTTATATCGTGACAAGTTCACTTTATCACGCGAAACGAAAATCCCACGCGCGGTTAGAATTGTTGATTATACGAGCAATTTGCGAATTTTCTCTTCGCAGCAAAACTTTGATAATCAATGGTTGCTTTAATAAAATAGCAATCGATATTCTTCGTATCACAAAATGTTACAAGCGCACATATATCGACACAAATAATATTACGAAATATGATCGATATACGTAACAAAAGTTTTATCTACATGTTTATATACATTTAGGCGTTTAAAAACATCTTTCGTCTTCACGCGCAATTTCGCAAATTTGTTCGAACGCATCAGAGAATGCCGTATTTCGTGATCTCGATGAAATACCTTGTATTCGTTTAATCGAAGTCAGGGTCAGACGAAACTGCAGTCTCAAGCAAGAACATGATGTTTCAGACATTACTGAGCGATCGTAATCGCGTGCAATATTAGTGTCTTCGTAGTTTGTTATCTAATTCTTCCTTGGAAAGAATGATTTAGGAAGCAATGCTGCATTGTATTGCGTATGTTACTTTATTTCGTTTTTTTTTTTTTTTTTCCTAATGACTATCAATTCGAGATTAACGTATCAAAATCATTAAAGTAATTTTTACACAAAACATAATGCGAATCGTAATGACGCGTCATTCAACGTGTCGTTCTATTTATGTGCGCGAAAATTTCGCGAAATAGGACGATTGTTTTCTTAGATAAATCTATAAGCCACGTATATATTTGCTTTTCAATTTAAAATAATCTCGAACACACCAGATGTTCCTACTACGCACGAATTTGGTCGAAACACTAATTCATCGACACGTGTAGCGTCTACGTGAGCTTTAAAATCGTCGAAATCCCTGAATATACATTCGCAAATTATGATATTCTGTTTTTATTTCGACCAAAATAAAATAATTTTTAAAATCAAAATAATTACAACGAAAAATTGCGTCTTTTGCTTGAAACGGTCTGTTACGCAAGTGTGTTTGAAGGAAAAATTATTCTTTTGAAAACACGTATGCAAATAAGAATTTAAGATATGATCGAGATACGATTATATACGCGGGCATTTAAGTTTAGTAGACTGTTTAATCTCCAAATTGTCAAGTATAATTTCAACAACGATCCCGAATATCGTTTGCGTACCAAAGTGGAAATGTTATTCCATACTTTGGATTGACTCTCATAGTCGTTTGGCCGAAAATGGTATGATCGATCATTAAAAGAAAGCTCTCCAAGAAAAATCCTGCTATTCACATCGAAACAGCTGTTTCGTCGAACAAGATACTTCAAAATTACGCCGAATCAATCCAGTAGAAGTACGCTCGAAAAGCGCTAATAAACTGTACTCGATAACAGTATGGAAATTGATCGGTTTTTACGATAAACGCGTAATTACATAACACGTGGAGTCTACGTATTTTTTTTTTATTCCAATTTTTGCGTTATTTCAAAATAATAATCTCTCTCTTTCACGCACCAAAAGATATGCAGGGCGACGCTCCTGCGCCCTTCTTTTCGTCGTAAAACGCCTCCGCGCCTCCGCGATATGCAAATAACGCATTCGATTAGCGGAAAGGAATCGAGATATCGCGCTCGGGACGCTTCTCATCCTGTTTCTCTCCTTAATCGGCCTGTTACGGTCAGAAAAAGATCGTCACGGAAAACGACACACGTTGACAGGCTCAAGGCTATCGGGCAGCGTTACCCGTAATTAATGAATACACCGCGATTTCCCGAATTAATAGCGGGTTCTCGCTAGGATCCCTACTCCGCGTTCGTCTCTCGCTCTCTCGTATATACGCGCGTATCGAGCACGCAGTTCTCGGCGAGCCGGGCAGGCGCCGTACGAGCCTCGGAGGCAGGACTCGGCGGGAGACCCGGCCGTCGTAGCCGACGTCGTCGTAGTCGTGGCCGTCGTGGACGTCGCAGGTCGAGAGAGAGAGAGAGAGAGGTGGCCTCTCGTCTCGAAGCGAGACGCTCCGGTTCGGTCAGTTCGTCGTGAGTCGTCGTACCGTTCGCGTTATCGCGTTTCCCATCCCTCGACGTTGCTGTAAGCGCTTCGCGGTTTTTTCGGCTATACGTGTCGCGTGCGTTCTAAGGTGCTTTTCATCTTAACGGATGTCGCGGCTAAAGACGTCCGTATAGAGCTGTCAGTGCATTCCGCATCTCGCGCATTCTTTCGTCCTTTCTTTCTTTCTTTTTTTTTTTATTTAATCGAGGCCAAACCGGAGAGCCAGCACGATCGAAGGGAACGTCACATCAGAATGGTCATGATTGATATGGTGGATGTCATCGAGGACGAGGACCGGTGTGTATTCGAAGTAGAGCACGATTTTCCGCGTTTTCCTCGGACAAAACCTGTCTCTCTCTCGTTATCGGTATTGATTTTTTGCTTTTATTGGCGTTCGTCCAGAGTATATTCCATACATAGACCGTTGTTGTCGTCGAAGAATATATTAAAGTTGGTGATGATCGATCTAGTATTGGAAAGCTCGTACAATCGTGTGCGATTTAGTGTCGTCACTTTACTGATTTGTTCTACATTCTCAGAGAAAGAAGCTCAAAAGTAATCGATATAGAATAATTTACCAGTGAAATCTTATTAGCATGATATATAAAGAACGTACATATATCGTAGATTGGCTGTCAAAAGAGAGAATAAAATCATAGTTTTATCTACAACCAACGTATATTTCAGAGAATCTATACTACTTGTACGCTAACGTAAAATTCGTGACGATACACAATATATTTATTAGCGATAAATCACAACCGTAAAATTTACGCGAAATGCGCATTACAGAGTTGTATTTTTATGCACGCGTCACCATTCGCGCTTTATGTTATGCAAAGCGGCACGTTCTTCCATATCGCAATTAAAGCTGCGTGACAATCGGTCATATCCCGAGATTCGAGTAACATTTCAACGCATGCATCACGCCGTGATCTTTCTCATCACGATATCAATATCGCGAAATTATAAGGCATATCGTGACGTCGCGTCAATTTCTGTGTAACGTGAATTTTTGATGACATTTCCTATAATATTTAATATCGCGCCGTATATAGAAACGAAACTGGACTTGCATTGAATAATTCGATGAATCGTCGTGCCACATATCACAGAAACTGGAACTCGAGGGATATAATTAGCCGGGAATTTCGAAGAAAATTGCCCAATTTGATTTATCGCAAATGAGTAACCGTGAAACTGAAATAGACCGGTAAAATAAATCCAAGCGCTATATTAATATGCGATGACTCCGAATACCGAACGTTTGGCATTACAAGGTGGACGAAATTTACTTTGATTTTAGGTACGAAAGGCTCCTCAGGAGGGCGAAGACGGAGGACTTGACCGAGGTCTCGGGAATTGGTTGTCTTTACCAGAGCGGCGTGGATCGACAAGGTCGACCGGTGGTGGTTTTCGTCGGCAAATGGTTCCCCGCCACGAAAATCAATTTAGATAAGGTAAAGACTTTTATTAAAAATCGATATTGCCCATTAACGAAAGAGAGATCGTACAAGAAATACGTTTCTCGCGCAACATTACGATGAGAGCATCATCAAATATCGTTCGATCCTACGATATAAATTAAACGGATCAAATAGTTGACTCTATTTTAGGAATATCATTTAAATTGACATTTTCAAAATATTATCACAATTATGTGTATGTCCTCGCAAATCTTACTATGTATAGTCTATATATATTATATATAATCTTACTATATATATAGTTCTCAAGCGTAATTGCAGGTTGTTGCATTACAATGGACATTATTTTTCTATAGTCATTCTTGTCTGTTCTTCGCAATTTAATCGATTCGTTTGGAACATTTCTCATATATATACATATACGGTAGTACATAATGTTTTACAAAGTATTCTTCCGGTGAAATTATCTTTGATTTAAAAGCTCTTGCATATTTAAGCTGTGCTTATTGTTCTAGAAACTGCGATATACTTGAACAATTTTAATTAAATTAATCATTTGTTTCATGCTTTCGATAAATATCACGTTTTCCACACTAGGTTTTAATGCCGAAATATACACACAAAAAAAAAATACAAATTATATCAGTTTGATCAAAAAGTTGTATAATGAGTCTCAAAAGATTGAGACACTATTTCTTTTTGTTTTACTGACTCTTTCTCGGCACCGGAATCTAGAATATGGAAAAATTTGTTTCACGAAACCATCATCGGAGTTCTTAGAAAATAAATTCTCCTGTTAATTCGATATCGGACGCGATTTCATGAGTCACTGTAAGAAAAGTGTCTGAACCCCTTTGTGACGCGAATCAATATCTGGATTGAAATTGTATACCACTTTCCTCTATACTCTTTTTTTCCGAATATTCCGAACGTATACGTTCGTGCATAGAAGCACCGACTCGCGCGCATGTCGCTCGTGCTCGATACCTCGCATTGTGTCTCGGACGCGAAAGAATAGCCCTCCGGACCAACCACCCCTCGATCATTCGGCGCCCATCTTCGCCCCGCTTTTGTGCCATTTCCTTTCTCCGTCGGACTCATTCTTACCGCTCCGCTCATAGCCGGCATACAGCCGGGGTTATATAGCGGCGGGTGGCGAATCGATATTTATACGTCCAGAAATAGATCGACCGCGGAACGAGTCCCCCCCATAAGGGAGGGGGTGCGGATTGCAGCGTCGTCGCGACGCGCACCCCCATCCTCAATGAGACTTCATCATCCGTTGCCTTTTAACCCATTTGCATCGGCGAGAGCACGCGAGAATGTTGCATGCGATAATCGCATTATCCGCACATGCAATAATCAGCGTGATTATAGCGGAGAAAGAAAGCAAATAATCGTCAAAATCTCTTTTCTCGAAGTCATTTTCTCCTCGTGATTTCTTTTTTATGGAAAAGGGGAATTGTTGTTAGTTTCTTTTTTTTTTAAATATTAATATTTATTGTGGTTTTCGTCAAAAAATAAATCAAAAATAAACTGAAAATATAGAGCTTATTTCCTTTTTCCTCATACATAATAATTCTGATCGTATAATAATTTCTTCCTTAATCATACATTTTCAATACCTTTCTCCTCCTCATCAGTAACGAAGATTTTTGAGAAGCAAAATAAATTACATATTTTGTATCATCATAATGAATTACTTGTATATCTTAATGTATTATGTATTAAAGCAAATTATATATATATATATACTTAAAAAAAAATTTTTTTGAGACTTGGAAAGAGAAGTTTGAACAATCGCATTTCGGTAAATAAAACGCATATTTTTTTATAACTCGTACTTTTTGATCGAACGAGAAAACGATCTATATTTCTGATGCAAAAGCATATGTAACTTCGTAAATCATTCCTATGTACATTAAGATGTCATAAATAAATGCCTTGACAAGCGCTTCTTCAACCAACGTATTCACGTTTTCAGCGTGACTTACATGTGTCTAATATCTGTTTCGTAAGATATAAAGGCTTTTATTAATTTTTCTTTTTACTTCAATTTTACCGATCACGACCGATTACTAGCGATCTTGGAATGTTTTGCTACTTCGAGTTTCGAGATAGGAATATCAACGAGATGTAGCGATGTGAAGATTCGTCGGTTTAGCTAAAAATATACACCGTCATGCACAGCAGCTGTTGACACAACGTCATACACGTAGCGTTTGAAGTGCGTGTTCTAAGACCGAAAAATTCGCGAAGTTATCATTCGCTATCGACGCTGAATCTCTCGAATCTGCCAATTTAGAGCATCGAGAACATTTCAATCTCTTTCTTTTTTTCCCGCTTTTTTATCCCCGTATCCAGTGACCTGCTTTTGAAATGAACCATTTACGCTCAGTCGGGAAGCTAATTACACAGCGACCTGAGATAACGTGTCTCTTGGGTCGTGATACAGATAGTGACACGTTTTGCAATTTACTTAGAGACAGCGCCCAATGTAATTTTCATTTAGAGTGACTTCATTGTTGCGATCAACATTCTCTATCTCTACCAACTAATGCTGGATAATGAAAGTTCTAACAGTTCGAAAAATCTTCAATTGTCTCTTGCGAAATAATAACAATGAGCGCAATATCGCCGCACGCGTTGCATAATAGCATCATTCGATCAATCATAATCGGACACGCGTAGTTGAATCGCATTGAAGATACATTCGCGAAATCACTCCGACCTAAACCGTCGTAGCGCTTTCAATCATTTTTCTCGTAGAATTCAAATAGTCTCGTGTTGTGATAAAGATGAAGATGAAGAAATAATATTTAAGAGGAAAATGTGGCACTTTTTTTTTACGTCAACTTAATAAAGACAGTTGTCTCCAAATCGAGATTTCTGTAAAATTATGTAACCAATGAGGCGTATTTTTACACGATTGAACCAACAACACGGTCTTATATCTTGTAGCCTAAATTTCTTAGTTTGCGTGCTGTCGAGCTTACGGCTCGCTCGTCGCCACGGGTTCATCGATCGCTCGAAACATCGTATATTCGTCCTCGAATCTTCAACGTAAAGGTGAACGAATAAAATTACGATGAAATGGCGAAACATAAGACCTTTCGATATGGAATTGGCGGGAGGATTTATCTCTACATTAAACGACATGGAAAAGCATCGCGAAACGCATTCCGTATATCACACCTCGCTCACATCTCATCGATCTCGAGAATATTTACGTAGCGTTTATTTTAGGACGTGTATTTACCCCTTGTTTATACTTTGACATCGTATTTTTTATGCGATATGGATTTTACCATATTTTACCCTAACAGGATTTAAAGGACTATTATAGTCGCGTCTCGCTTTCTATTTTACGAGATAGAAACGACGAATTAAAAAAAAAAAAAAAATCGACGAAATACTGTCTCACCTTCGCATTTCTCGCGCGATTTCAGGCCTTGCTGTACCTGATACAAATGTTGGATCCCATCGTGAAGGGTGACTACGTTATCGCGTATTTCCACACCCTTACATCCAGCGGCAATTACCCCAGTTTACACTGGCTACGCGAAGTCTACAACGTGCTTCCCTACAAGTAAGTTATATGCCTGATATCGAACGCATCGAACTTATTGATCGCATCTTAATATGGTCGAATCACGTACCGCGTCTTTACGCGATACGTTACAGACGGGTTAAAGGTATTTCGATGATATAAGAAATTTGATAACAATCTTTTAACCAATCCTTCAGCCGAATCTCTTAACCGAATTTTTTGTTAACTTAACAATAAATTTTCACGAAATAGTTACAAGATCTCTGTAACATTTATTATTACCTGATATATAATTAGTTGCAATAATTAGATGCAATAATTTTTTTTATTCCAAAAGACTAACGCAGTAATATATTGTGCGCTTGTATTTTTAAAGGAAAGAGATATTCTCTTTACACATCTCTTAATATTATCTGTAGAGTAATTTGCTTTTATTACGAGAGAGAGAGAGAGAGAGTGTAAAATATTCTTCTCGAAAAGAGTGCTAATTTTCCATATCTTCCGTTGCTTCTGCTTTTGATAGAAAACGTTGTTATTTGATATCTACATTAAATTACTTTCTATTTAATATAAAACCTATTTTTTCATAATATTTAATTAATTAAAAGCAAATATCAAATTACACACACCATAGCCCTAGTTGCGCATTAGCAAAATTGCATGGAGTTGTTATCTCTCGCAACTTGATATCGCTTTGTTTGCAGAAACTTGATAGCGATCTTGAAACAAGGTTTCTTTTACAGATATAAGAAGAATCTAAAACATTTCTACATTATCCATCCTACTTTCTGGACCAAGGTTAGTAACAACATCTATCGCGTTATAATTATGAAACTAACGACTTAAAGAAGAATATTACGCTCAACAAACGTTGTTAAGACGCAAAAGCACGCTGAATGTTGTTATCGCATTTCCCACGTTTATGCATTTCCACGTTCATGACGAATTATCTTCGTGTTCGATCGTATCGAATTTCCTGACTATTCGTAGTTCGTTAGTAAATATGCTTGCGCAGTAATTTTGTAATCGTTAATCTAATCGCATCGCTAAAAAAAGAAACAGTTTAAGCGCGATAATTAAAATGTGATAATAACGGTAAATATTATTATGTCTCTGTATTTTTATTCGGCACTATCTGGCTCTTCTGTTCCATTCACGATTTTGTATGAAAGGTTCGAACTTTTCAATTTTCTCTAAATAAATGGAATCGATCGGTCACGTTACAGATGATGACGTGGTGGTTCACGACCTTCATGGCTCCAGCCATTAAACAGAAGGTTCACAATCTGCCTGGAGTGGAATATCTTTACGAAGTTATGCCGCCTGACCAACTTGAGATCCCAGCGTACATCACGGAATACGATATGACGGTACATAGCAAAAGCACAGCAAAATTTTATTCTCTGAGAGAGACGAGAGAGAGAGAGAGGGAGATTGTGGAAAGAAGTCTCTTATGCTCGAACGCTTACTTTTCTCTTTACAGATAAATGGCCTGAGGTATTATCAACCGGAACAGGTCTCGTCGTCGCCATCAACGTCCACGTAACTCGCAGAAAATCGAGACAAAAGCAGCGAGGCGTCAAGATCGAGGCCGGATCGAATGTTCCGCGCGTTCGTACGGTTGACTGTTCGTATTATTACAGTGACACCGGTGCGACACTTAAGTGTGAGAGCCATACGCATGAGATTCGTGATCGCCGGTATATCTCGCCGACTCTCGGCGATGATAAGGCGTAGAGCACGACGTTGTCTGGATACGGTAACCCGCGTCTTCGAAAAGGTAATCCGTCTCCGCAATACCTCGAAATCGATTTGTCCAAGTGCCTCGTGATGGATCGCTTATAGCAGGAGGAAGGACAAAGAGAACGATCGGCCCAGCGCGCGAATATTAATACGAATATTAATACAAAATCAAGAAACCACTGCCCGCCTGCTTTTGACGTTGACTCGGTTCTTTTTACTCGTATACGCATGCGGGTATTACGTCCCCAAGAAAGTACGGAGATATATATATATATAAAAAAAAACTTGGTACTGGACAATCCGCGTTAAGGTAGGTAAGTCTCGAGAAAACTGGACCGACCATGTACGCTGCTGGAGGTGTTACTGCTAAACAGCGTGTATCCACCTCATCCAGTAATAGAGCTAATAAATTACTATTCGCTTAGAGCGAACATCAGCTGCCAAAACATCAATAATCAGTATTTTCATCATCGTCGTCGTCATCGTTGTCGTCGTCGTCGCTCGCAAAACGAAATCCGAAAGCTGAATTATTAATCTTGCCCTTGTACATATTACGTAATTCGTGGCAGATTCTTAGCTTAGTACTGCCTGAGAAAGCAGTAGAGTGGATAAGAAGGATGGTATTTGACGACGCATTAGACTTAAACGTTGGCTTAATACAGACCGTCGATCGCTTTCTGTTATTTTCTTATATCAATCGTTATACAGTAAAGAGCGATTTGATTATTGTATATTGTCAATATTTTATTAAGTCATATCGTTGATGAAGAGATCGCGCTGCGCTGCCGCCGTCGCCGCCGTCGTCGTATAGCCGCGGTATTTTCGATATATACTAATAATAAATCATCTGCTACGAACAAAGAGCGGTTGGATGTTTTACTGTGATGTCATGTCTTCGGCGCTCAGCAGATTTGATTTATTTTAAAACCCGGTCCCCTCACTTATAGGAGACGTCAACGCGAAATACGCGGAATAACACTCGCGGAATGTTATTAGTGTTGAGCGCCGAAGTCGTACGTACGGGACAGTCCTAGATTAGAAAAAGCAATAAATTTAAGAGCTTGCTCGCGATGTATTTCGGGAGGCAAAAAAAAAAAAAAATCGTTATCCCAGTTGTTAAGCATTTTTAGCGATTAAAAGATATAAATTAACGAAGTTAAAGGAAAAAGACCTGTTAATCGCGTCGATTAGCCCATTTCTCACGCGTTCGCCAAATATCACAAGTATTCCCTCCCCTCCCTCCCTCCCTCCCTTCCACTTCGCGGCAAATATAGCGGATTCCCTCCCCCTCCCCCCGTTTCCTTTTTTGATCTTTCGTCGATTAGTTTTTAGTGCGATGAAAAAAAAAAAAAAAATTCCGCGCTTCAATCAGCCGCGGACGAGCTGAGAAGGCGCAATGGGTTAATTGACCATGCTACCTCCGCCGAAGATACGATCGTCCGTGTGATCGAATGTATAAGCGTTTATACGGATCGAGATTTAAACACAGTTATGGAATTTAAAAGAAAAAGTGCTATTCACAATCGTGTCGTCGTTGGCTGCATTCAGAAAGCGCAACCAAATAGTACTACGATCGTTGAGTTTTCTGAACGTAGACCGTTGTTCGCAAGGACGAAGTAGTATTTTCTCATGTTACTGTATCTACATATGTCTATGTTTTGCAAAGACTTTCAATACGGTTCGCGCTACGAATAGTCGGAAAAAGATTAACCTCGTACTATTCGGAGGGGCCAATGGTATCACGGAATGACACGAAAATAGGCTATTTTCCGTTTTTACGTTTAATGACCTCACTGTCCGTCCCTGACAATCGAGTTTAACAAGTAGCGACAAGATGAAACTTCATTCGGAGATCGTTGTTATCTATATATATTATAGTGTCGTTACTTTATCGTTTAAAATTTTATTGAAAAAGGGGGATAATTCCTGTACGATGCAACTATTTGAACAAGTTTTGAAATTTAAAAAATGTTAAAAATTAATTTCTCAAATATGAATAATTGTTATTCGGACGATATATTGTTATCTTTGAGACAAGTTCGTATACGACAATGGGATTTAATTGATGAGTATGATTAAAATATTTAATATGTTATGATTAATTCAATATATTATATACATTAAACAACTGACAGTTGAGTCTATGCTTAAATCTTAAACAGGTACTTACATATGTATATTCGAGGATTAAAGAGTATAATTTTTTTTAAGGTCCTACTCTAGTAATTAAGTGATATTTTTATCTGCTACGTGCAAGAAAAATATGTTATCTTAAACGAACGTTTAAGAACTCGTGACGAACTCGCACAGCATTATATTTGCTTCGTCACGTTTTTTTTTATTACTGAACTCGACTTTTGAATGTTAAGTCTTCCCGCATTACATCAAGCAGAAGATTTACATCGCAAATTTTTCTTTTAATATCTTTCTGTGACGTGAAAATTTAGGAAAGATACAAATGAGAACATACAATATATAATTAGAAAACTTATTGTCTTGCTAGTTCATAATCGTTGTATAATCCTCCTGAAGTGATAATATCCCACATCGTGTCAATTTTGAATATTTCAATTTCACACAAGTAAATCAACTAGACTAGGACCTTAACAATTAGTCAATCAGCTGGTAGTACCGTATTTAAGATACACGCGAATGTATGTGTGTGAAATGTGTGTACGAGTTTGTTTTTCGCACCACGAGACGAAGCGTTCTTTTCCACAAAAAATAATTGTTTTTTTTTTAATTTTCGAATATTCAGACGTGATAAAATAAGAAGCAGTAATTGTGTGATAAGACTGTTTCATTTACATATTGAAATATGAAATTATATGAAATCATTTGACATAAAATCATCAAATAACATCATTTTATGAAAAAAACTAATTTACCTCGATTTCTCTATTTCATAAAAAAAAAATTTGCATGATTTCTCTTCTGACATAATACGGCTACAGTAGAGAAATAGAAGCCTTAAATCTTAGCTCTTGATTACGATAGTTATTACTGCTTTTTTTTTCGCACGTCACTATATGTATATATTTAAAAAATTTTTTTATACTAAATTAGTACTATTCAATTTTAAGTTATTGCAACAATCTCACTCAAACTTAATGATTATCTTGATTACTTTTAAACTCTTACGTTATGACTTAAATCATGCCAAAACCATGTTATAATTATCAATGATAAAAAAAGGCAACCATATGATCGTGTGTGTGTGTGTGTGGAGATGATGCTTTGTTATCGTGCGCGTGTTATCATGATTAAAAAGAATGTGAGAGAACATTGTTCAAAATACTATAATCATACATCTCTGAATTTGTTTCAGACCTAGGAAAGTGCTGAAGCAAAAAAAAAAAGAATCAATCTTGTAATTATTAATTATGCTAAGCTTAGTTATTTTTTTACATAGTAATTAGTGATATATCTCACACAGTTATATTTGGGTTATAAATGAGATGTAATTTTATTAACTTTATCGCGTGATTCTCTATAGTTTGTACTTAGGAATAGATTATTATCGAGATGTAACAAATTTTGCGCGATTTATCGTTTATTGTTTTCTCTCGATGTCGACGCACTTCTCCATTGTATTCTTTTTTTAGAGTATAATAAACGTATTATTTCGATAAAACCTATATGATCCTATACATTTTACTTTGCGTGCTAGGTATATATAAATCCCTCTTACGAATCCATAATAATTCTTTGGACACTTTCACAATAATGCTAATGCTGGAACATCAAATGGAATAATTTCATGCTATTTTCATTCGGCAACGGCTATGAAACTTGCAAAATTATAAATCTCTACACATGAATTTTAATCGAAAATAATGGAAAATAATTTGATTCGATAATCGTGTCCTCTCAACCATTTCGAAGATCGCGCTTTTAATGGTTAAGCGACCAAACACGTGGTCAAGTAGGTTTACCTTAAGACCTCGAACGTTGGAATCGCGACTAATATACCGACAGCCGCCTTGTGCGTATGTATTCGCACGCACAAAGTCCGTCACGTGCTTTATCCTCTTTCTATCGGCGAGATCCAACAGTGAGGCGCACGACGCCGTGTCGAACGTTCCGTGGAAGATATCGAGGAGATAAATACATTACGCCACGCACAAATACAACCACACGCGCTGTATTTTGCGTGATGCATCGCGCCATTTCGTCTGCAAGAAGCAGTCATCTACCTGGTTGTTCCTCTACCTGGCGTGTACCAAAGGAGAGCGCAATTGTCTGAGAGAAATCGTATACCTGCCTATGACCGCGAGATCTACAGGTAGTAAGTGGATTTCGAAAAAGTATATCTGAACGAATTCATTAGTGCGATTATTCTACTCTCCGAACAGTTTGAAATACAAATATTCGAGCTTCGAACTTCTAAAGTTTGAATGGAATAAATGATTTTAAGCGGTTCAATCAATTCATCTTAATGTATCAAGATTCGACTGTTCGAACAGTTAAGATGTCGAAGGTAATTTGAATGCGAAAATAGTGTTCTATTTCAGACAGGAATAATTAGTTTTTGCTTTTTGCCCTTTTATGCCACATTACCTGTCTTTGCTTTACTTTCTTTTTATTTTTACTAAATTTACTTTACTATTGTGCTATTTACCAATTTGTTCGGATATATGCAAACTAATCTACAAACTGAACACTGCAATATTGAAACAGATCGAACTATTGGAAAATTTCGAGCATTAATTATAAGTTTTACTGGCCGAAAGTTTTTAATTTTATTTATTTTTTTTTTTTCATTCAAAGCAGTTGACCGGATTTTTATTCATAATTGTTTGTTTTTGTATAGATAGCAATTTTTACGTGAATTTGACACAATTGAAAATCAGTAATTAAACTGTGAGACACGTATGTTCATCGGAAAAGATTTGATGTCTGTGCGCGACAATAAATTGATTTATACAAGTGAGCTAGAGGAAAACAATTTTCAATGAAATAATAATATTTTATTATTCGTGTTGCCATATGCTCGGCGCGATAATTGGAGCATAAACGTTTGAAAAAAAACTGTTTTAGATCGTAACCGTAAAAAAACCTCATCTATTATTCATGAGATTCAGCGATCTTTTCCATGCTTAATATAAGCGCCTAGTATACATAAAATGTACATATAAAAAACCACAAGGTCAACTAACAAACAAATATATTATAAATTGACATCTCACATAAATAACATAATTACATAATTTTTTTCATCTCGGCTGTAACTTGGTAGAATGTAATGATTCCAATATTTTTTGCATAGCAATCTTCTTTAATATATAGCTAAACAATAGTCAATGAATGCAATGCGCGCTTTGTTCGTAAGATGGAATAATAATCGCATTGTCCGTTTGACGACCTCTGCCTATTATTGGAATATTCGGAATATTGGAATTTCTTTCTTCACGAGCGCGTATCTCAATGTGGTCTTTTATAGCATAATAAATATTTTTATATAATTTATTATAATTAATTTTTACATAAATTATATGTCCATCTACACATCTGAGAACCTTATCTTTTATATAATGCATTCTATATTATACTCTCCTAAAAACAATTCTTTTTATTGAAATCATAATTCAACGATATATAAGATACGATCTTTTTTTGGTGTATCTTTCGAAACTGATATATTATATAAGATTGATGACGATTAGGTTACTAACTCTCGAGATAGTAAATATTAAAGAGGGCATCATAACGGTTCATTCACAGCGGTGAAACCATCATAACATGTATGTTTAGCAGCGATTAAGACACATAAGGTATTGTAAAGTATTTGTTTATATGCCGCGACTGGCTCTGTACTATCTGGCATTGTTCCAATTTCTTATGAGGAAGAGTAGAAATAGTGTACTTTCGTAGTCACTTAAAGTTCGAAATAGAAACGTTACTTATTCAAGACGATCGTACGATTTACCTCTGAATGTACGAGTAAATTTACGTACAATCGGTGATCCTTGCATTCAAATAGCGCTGTCGCATTCCATTCTCTTCGCTTTCTTCGTCCGTTACATAAAACACGAGTTACATAAAAGTGAATGGACATAACGTCGCGGTGTGTCGCGAAGTAAATTGAGGAAGGTAAAAATCGATTTGAGATTACGAGGAGAGAAGATAGAAAACGACGGAAATACAAAGTCCGTCCTTCACGTATCAAAGATAGACTTTGTGCGTGCGCTTACTTGATAAAGCGCCACTTCGTGACTGCATCTTCTCCAGTCAGCCGAAGCGACGCAACCGGTTCTCGTCGAAAGAGAGATTGAAAAAAGAAATATACAATTCCTAATCTAGAACTTTCATCGATCGCTCCGGGCGAAGTGTAGCGCGAACCAAGAGAGAAGGATCAGATCCTCACCGATGATTTGAATTTGGCACGCGAAAAACTTGCAACGTGAGAAACATGGAAATTCTTGGTGTGAAATTCGCGCCGTTAAACATACCTCTGGAAAGAAGACTGCAGACCTTGGCGGTCGCGATATGGGTTTTCATCACCCCTTTCGGCGATCTTTGGGGATACATTGCCACGGCCTATCTTCTATTCTACACGCAAACGATACGTTATTTCGTGCTACTGTACTTTCTCTGGATGTATTACGATTGGGACACTTGCGATCATGGTGGCAGAAGGTAATGCAAAATTTCTATTTAAATTTCTTTGCCGGTCTTGAAACGATTTTGAGATAGAGTGTCGATATATAAAAAAAAAATGCTGTAGATAAATAAAAAATTTCTCCTATCGTTCTTTGACCCTAGATAATTAACGCAGAACGATTATATAAAACCTGTTACAACGCTCCGTTGTACTTTAGCCGCGATAAAAGAAAACTTATCTTAAAATGAGAATCGTTAAGATTTAAACAATAATTGCACCTTACATTTCAGTGATTGGTGGATAGATATGTTTAAAAAGAGCGTATTTTGGCGTTACTTTTGCGGTTATTTTCCCTTGAAGTTAGTGAAAACCGTCGATCTGGACCCGACAAAATCTTATCTTTTCATCTCCGTACCTCATGGAATTTTATCAATGGGAATAATGGGTTCATTTGGAACGGACGTACTAGGCTGTAGGAAACTATTTCCCGGATTAGACATACGTGCAATCACTCTCGATCAACACTTCAAAATACCTCTATTCAGAGAATATCCTTATTTGTTAGGTAAGAGAACTCTTGGTAGCTTTTATTTATTACTTCTTACCGTTGTTCAATGAGTTTTTTTTTCATTTTCCAAGCGATAAATCTTGTAACATTCTATTGAATGCTTTCAATATCGGTACAGCATACATGAATACATTCGAGTTTTTGCGTTACGTCAGTTTGAAAGGTAACATATGTTGCCACATTATTTTTTATCTGTAAAAAAAGTTATGCTTTTTTTTATATCGTATAGAAATAGTCATATGGAAGAAAGAAAAGAATTTTATAAGAAGAAACGATTTAACATATCGTAAAAATAATTTTGTATCGCGAAGAAAAGAATGTGAGAATGTATCGTTTCGAAAAAAGACGTTTTACATATAAATTTTTAATTGATGAAACACATTTAGATTAAACTCATTTAGTACATTAACACGAGCAATTAAGAGACGATGTTTCTCGAACGCGTACAGGTTGCTGCGCTGCTAACGCGAAGAGTGTCGAGTATTTATTATCGACACCGCCAAAGAGCCCGTATACCGGAAGAGCTACGGTACTTATCGTCGGCGGTGCTTCTGAATCCATGGAATCGACACCAGGCACTTACCGTACCATTGTGAAAAGGAGGAAAGGCTTCGTGAAACTAGCGTTAAAGCATGGGTAAACTACCTTTTTTTTTTTTTTTTTTTTTTTTTAAATAGATTTTTAGATATATTTTCGTATAAACCATATTTACTTGTAATGACTTGTAGTAAAATAAATCATAGTCAAGAAAAATAAGAGAGAAAGGAAAAGTTTGATGTGTGAAAACACGACGATGATACTGCGATTTAGAACTAATATAATTTTATTATTCACAGCACGTCGTTAGTTCCTGTTTTCTCCTTTGGCGAAACGGATTTATACGATCAAGTATACGGTCCGGAAGGATCGACTTTAAGACGTATCCAGAACCGCATTCGCAATTTCATAGGATTGGCGCCTATCATTTTTTCGGGTAGAGGATTCTTCCAGTATTCGTTTGGCCTTATTCCGAAGCGATTACCTGTCACCGTAGTCGGTAAAGTTCTCATTATGTTTCGCAATTTAATGTACACATTAACATGTGTGTGTATATTAAATTCTCTTAATATTATCTTTTTTATTCTTTGTTAAAATTTTGTTTCCTTTCTTCATTTTAGTTGGCACTCCTATCGAGCTGCCGAAAATAGAGAAACCCACAGCCGAGCAGATCGACAAATATCATAAAAAATTCATGGAAAATTTGATTGAGCTCTTCGAAACGCATAAACACAATTATATAAAAGATGCGGAAACAGTTACTCTCGAAATCGATCTATGATATGCGTTCGATCGGATGACATCATCTAAATTGTAAATTTATCGCTTTATTGAAATTCTCTCGGACTAATTGTCATTTTCTTAAAAAGATTTCGGAGAAGGTGTTAGATATATATTTAATATATATTATTACGTTATTCATTCGATTCAATTTAAATATAAAAATTCTCCAAAATTTATGGTGGAAGAGTGTAAGAATCAAAAAGTTAAAACTTAAGAACAGACGCAAGACAATCTACCAATTTAATCACGTGATTCTTGTATTACATATATATATTCATATATATATCAAATATTTGTGTCGTTTCGCGATATTCTCGTAAGAATCATAATTAAAATATATTAAAATTACTGTTTTTTTTATAAGAATATACAAAGTTAAATTTTGTGAACTAATGATAAGTAAATATGTATAATAGAAGATATTGTAATTATTGTAATATGCGTGGGCAAATGGAATAATTGAAAGTGTTATTGCTGTGAATCGTATAAATGATAGTATATACGAGAATATTTAAAAAAAAACGAATCTTTTATAAAAAACATTTTTCAAGTAGTTAATAATTTTATTAATTATATTTTTGTTATTATTAAATCATAACTTATAAATGGCATTTGACAAGCGATCGCATATTCATATGGTACTTTGCGACAGAGAAATAGCTAAAATGGCGACAACGAAAATTCCAAAGCACCAAAGACTCGCTCTTAATACCTATAAAAGAAATCGTTTTTTTAGAACGACTTTTTTATTACATTTCATTATATATCTAGCTTTCATACCTTGTCCTGCCATTCTTTATGGGCTATGCAGTCGCGAAAACTCATGCGAGTAAAATGCACACTGGAATAAAGCGGTATCCAGGAATTGGGAATAAACGTGTACAAAATTTTGTCCACGAATTTTCGTACAAGGAAAGATTTTCTCGTCACTAAATCTCTCATCTGAAAGACGCGAAAACGTGCTTAATTTCTTTCAAATCAACAGATGAACGCATGTGCGCGTGACGGTAAATATTAGGATTATAAATAAACCTCCAGATAATTATACATTGCGAGATCGCATATTGCATGGCCATCGTCGCATCGTAATTCCGAAAATTTCGGCAGAATTTTAGCGAAGTCTGAATTGTAACATTCCATTAATTCATCGAGCAATAAAACATCCTCAAACCCCTGATGGAATAAAAAAAATATTGTGAAAGAATATCCTATTTCCTATATATTATTTTCCGCAGCTGTATTATTATCGCGCATGATTGCGCAATAATTTTTTTTTTTTTTTCAAACATTGAAATATCGCGATGAAAAGTAAAAAAAAATAAAATAAAATAAAAAAAATAAATTTTTTTTATCGATTCGATAAAATCACTTACGGTATTCATTCCTTGAGCGTAAAAAGGAACCATCGCATGAGCTGCATCGCCAATTATAAGAGCAGTTTTCCCAACGTGATAAGGTTTACACTGCAAGATGCACAAACGGATGCTATGCCATACTTAGCCAAGTGATTGAATCGAACGACTATGTATTAATGAAATGGAAATTAACCTTAATCGATATTAACGTTTGCGGTTCTTTTTCGAAAAACTGTTGCACCAAACTTTGCTCGCCGATTAGTCGCAAAAGATCCGGGAAATGCTCGGTGTAAAATCTCAACAACGTCACGGGTGTCTTCAGTTTTTCTAGCACGTGGAACGGAGCGAACAAATTGCCGGTGAACGTGTGATCTTCGTTCGGCAGCGAGGTCATCATAAATTCACCACGCGGCCAAATATGAAGATTTTTACCGTTCATCGCAAACTTTTTACAAATTAAATCAAGAAATTCTGATAAATCCGTACGTCAAACGAATTCGATTCAATTGGAATTATCGTGACACTTATATTTGCGACGCTCACCTCGTTATTTTTTCCAGACGGCACGGAAAGTTCCACGTATCCGTGCTCGATATACGTTTGTGCGCAATTAAAGAGCGATCTTTTAGCCATAATTTTTCGTACTTTCGAATACGCACCGTCGGCACCGATTATCAAATCAGCATCCGCATTTTCCATCGCTCCCGTTTTCATACTAAAAACAAGAGATATAGCTAAGCGGAGTAAGAATGCTCGCTCGTTCAGTCACGATAGCTCACTCACTTTAAAAATTTCATTTTTCCCTTCTCCAAATCGGCGTCCACGAGCTTTTTATTGAAATTGACTTGCACCTTTGGATATTTCTCCGCGGCTGTGTCGATAAAATGTAATCGGCAGAATGAGATTCAAATTTTTTACTTGAATTAATTTTTATATCGAAACTGTGGTTACTCGATATCATGCTTACGTGACTTAAGTCTATGTTACGAAAAAGGGGTGTCACGAGTAAGACGATACGCGCGAATTCTTACGGCTTCACACACACGACGTCACCGGATATCATGCAGAAGTAAAAGTTCTTGTAACTCGACTTGATAACAAAAAATAGCTTTTTGCGTTTCGCGTCCCATCGTTAGCTTTAATTAAAGTAATTTGCGAGATGATTGAGATAATCGAGAGATGCGGTATTTTTTTAAAATAAATTACGAGTAACAAGATCCATTAAGAGAAAAAAAACCCGATACATTAGCCATGTGCTAGAAAGTACTCACATTCTTCTTAGTATTCTACCATTTCCGCAGTGGAACTAATTTCGATTTTTAGTTCTCGATTTAAGTTCTCCTCAGTTAACGGTAGGCAATCAACCGTTGGCTAAAGAGAACCTGAGTAAAGCTCGAAACTAGTTTCACTACTTCTGGAGACGAAAGAATACCAAGAGGAGTGTGTGTGTGTGTGTGTGTTGTATTTAATTTTCAAATTCGACTTCTTGTGCAGTACGAGAAATTTTGTATACAACAATTTTACTCCGCATTTTTAATTTATTTCTTTATGTAAAATTACCGCTTTGTCTTTTATACCGTTAAAAATCATTTGCTAAATCATTTAAATTTACATTTCGGGTAATGTAAAAAATAGTCATACCGTCCAATAGAATTATATTAAGACGTCGCCTGCTAATGGAGTAGATGCACTGCAAAATGAACAATTAGCGTGTCAATGCGCGTAAACGTATAATAGATACGCAAAGATAGTTCGAAGTAATAAACTGATGAACGCAAACTCACGTTTCCCTTGACGCTATCGTACAAAACTTCTTTCAGATTGCCGTTCTTATCATGGAGCATTCTGCCGCGCATGGAGGTACCGTACTGTTTTACCACAATATCTTCGAGACCGACCGCCCTTAGAGCCTCTCGGCCACGAAATGACAGCGCTAGGTTAATACTTTGACCAGATGAATTTTCCATTCGTAAATCTAAAGATTTCAAGATCGTTCGAGATCACAATCATCGAGTTGATGTGAATTATAAAAAATCCAGGAAATATTTTAATATTCAACATTTCGCTAAATTGCAACTATGGCCTCTCTAGAATGTCGTTCAGCTAAACTTTATCAACGTATTTTATTAATTATATTGATGAAAAAGTGTCACGCGAGCCTGCATATCGATGTATCTTATTGATGCTATAATGAATGACGAGAAAGGATATATTAATTTCTAACGATAAATTATAAAGTCTATAATTGTAGGAGAAATGCTGTGAGATTTTAATATTTTCAGCGTCCTTTACCTGACCGATATTCATAGATGACTACCTGATGACCTCTTTTAGCGAAAAAACACGCGGCTAATGCTCCAACCTGCAACGAAGACAATAGTGTCTCTCCCTTTTACAACCTTTTTGCACCAATATTGAATTAAAAAAAGTAGAAAATTTGTATTCTTTCGATGCAATCTCACGCACCAAACCGCCTCCGATAATGGCGATACGCGACTTTCCTTCCACCTCTGTCATTCCGTTGTGTATCGAGGCTACTGACGAACTGTACTAGCAAACTGTCCTCACGCCCTTTATATACATCTTCGCACCCTACATCGGCCTACTAGTAATTGTTAATTCGAAGGAAATCGAAATCTGATTGAATCATTCATATGTGCGCGCATAAACAATATCACGCACTGCGTTTTAAGTTTATTAACCTTTTTTTTGTCGAGATAAATTAAAGATATGAGAGCTTTAACTATTTAACTTGATAAACAATTAAATTCTTTGATAAACTAAATATTAATAAGTTTATTCCACGATCTTTTATGTTGCATTGAATATTTTTCATATATTATATTCAATTCATACAAATTATACGCAGAGATATAATAAAGTATGGATCGGGAGTGTCGTGCAAAATGCGATTATCATATTCTACTGATTAATACGCGTGATCATAATTGACAATGTTCTTGTGAATGGATGTCAAGTGTTTTCGCGTGTGAGTATCACGAAGAAGCAACTAATGAAGAAGAGAAGAAAAGGAGACCCAAGAAGACATCAGGCGACGACGAAGCAACCAGGGGGTGAATACATTATAGTTTATTTAATTTATTTAATTTATTACTGGTAAATAATAGTTATGAATGACGTGACAAAAAGTTGACTCTGAAGCGTAGAGTTTTTTATGTTTCGTATGTGTTCCAATATTAAAAATATATTTCGTATTAAATTATATGTATTTTAGTAACATGTAATATAATTGCGTATTTTATTACTTTTATGCCAGAAGTGTGCAAATACTATAGCACTCTTTAAGACTGTTAATAATAGAAAAAGAATAGTTTGCTAAAAAACAAGATTCGATATAGTTTAAAATTGTCGCTCGTGCCTAAGTATTAGTTAAAAATTTCTAGCAATTGTCCCTACATTTTGTACCAAAAAATGCATAAGTATTATAACATTCTTTAAGATCTCCCTCGATAGAGAAGAAGAATTTGCCAAAAGATAGGTCCTGGAAGGGTTCTGAGAGCCGATTCCGAAATACGTTTCGAGATTTTTGGAGGCGCTTAAATTTTGAGCGATGCAACTATTAGCAATACACGAAGAATTACTTTACGAATGAAAGTAAACGTTACCGAAACCATAGTAACCGAATTCCTTTATTAACTCTCAAATTTTATAGGAAAATACTTTTTAAAAATATCGATTATAATGGGATAATGAAAAGATATACATATAAGTGTGTTCAAGTGTGTTCAAGTATTTCTCTCCGTATCTTGGACTCTAGATTCAGATGTTACTTTTATTATTTTATATAAAAAAAAACATATCCCCGAAAATAAGACGCTTCTAATATGCCGGTTTATGATCCAAGATCTTTCCATTCAATTGTCAATTGACGGATATGCTCGACCGCGCATATCTTCCTGTGAAAAGAGATCGGGAGCTTTAACCCTTCTGTCAACGAACGGATATCCAAAGCAACTTTAAATATTAATAATATGTCGAAACTTTTCTCCGCCCGAAACAAAATACAAAGGGTCTTTGTATTCGAAAACCATCTAATAAAATATAACGTGAAAGAATGTTCGATGCCCAGCAGCTGCTACAAAAAAATTGTCGCAGTGCAATGTATCAAAAACACGCAGTTGGTATCCGGATACACCTTTCGTACATTGACGAAAAGATGAAAAATTATGCATTGACGGAAGGGTTAAGAGACGCTATTCTGAACCGAAATGGGTGAAACGGACGAAACGGAAACGCGGCGCGGCGACGTCATCGTGACCATCGCCATCGTCCTCGTCGTCGCCGTCGTCGCCGTCGTCGTCGTCTTCCTCTTCTTCATCGTCATCGTCGTCTTTGCCGTTGGCCGTTCTGCCTGCGTGGCCGACGCTGTCCGAAAAATCAAAAATAGCCGATGCGCGGCAGTCAGTGCGGCGATGTCGACGGCGAACGACGGTTCGGCGGTACGGTTCGGCCGATGGTGGTGGTGCTGGCGGAGAAGAAGGCGGAGTATTACCACCCGCGGCCCTGCGATGCCGACGACGACGGATTATCCGAGGACGATGGTCCTTTTGGCCGTGCTGACGTTGATCTCGCTCCTCCTGGGTCACGTTGACGCCGCCGCAAAGACGAAAGCCGAGGAGTCGGCCTCGTCCCGCGGCTCGGCCGGCAAGCCGAAGGAGGCCGAGCCGGTGATCGAGGAAGTCACTGCCAAGCAACTCGAACGGCTCCTCAACGAGAAGGACTTTGTTGCCGTGTATTGGTGTAAGTGCCTGCTCTCCGTTGCTCTCATGTAACCGAGATCTTTCACAGTCTCCGTATGTCGCGCACAAACCATGGCGTGGTATCGCCTCGCAATCGCTTCGCGGTGAACGAGCGGCGGCGACGACAGGTACGATGCGACCCCCGAATTAACGCGCGGACAAAATCCACATATATATACATTTCTAAATAATATCTATATGTTTTAATATATTATATTATATATTAAATATATATATAATATGTTAAATGGTTAATATATATGTTTTAATATATTATATTATATACATATATATATATACAAAACATATTAATATATATAAATATATATATATTTAAAACTATATATATTTAAACTGTTAACAAAAATATATATATATTGTATATTTCTTTTAAATAGTTTAAATATATATATTGTTATAACATATATATATAACATATATAAAATATATCTAATATTTATAAGTTTCCATATAGCGGCATTTTTCATAATAAAGAGACAGCCCTTAACTTTTACGCGATGCAAAAGCTGTAAATTGCAATCACATATCGCAATTGCTGAACGCGCTTAAAATTTATCTCGAAAATGAGACATTCTTTTCCTTGTCCCAAAATTGATGATGCATCCCGAAATTCGTCTTCGATATAAAACGTCGTTTCTTATATGATCGCGCGACGGTCGCGCGATTTTACGAAATCGCGCGAGCGTCCACGGTAGCTGTGATTCGCGTCTATATTCGTATCGACATCGAACTCACGTTTCGATTCTTGTGATTTGGCACTCAAGCGGGATGCTGCGCGCCGCGACTCCCGTGTGGTCATTCTTGTTCTCTTATCCGCGCATACATATCATATTTCGTTAACATAAAGGGGAAGATAAAAAATGTTCCCTCTCTCCTCTCTATTTGTTTCTTTACTCGAACAAACTAATATGTTAGGCATATATGTTTTTCCATTTAAACCTTATTACATAAAAATAACGGGAATTCCTATGACAAGTGAATGATACAATATAACAGATGTTACATCTTTGGTAGCAATCAATATTTGCATATCGATTCAATATTAATTCTAAGCAATAAATATTCAATAAATTAAAATAGTTCACTAATATTATATCACACATGTAAAGGGACATAATAATATAATTATAAAACAAAATAATATATACACGATCGTGTTGTGATAAATAAAAACATGAAAGAAAGAAAGAGAAAGAGAGAGAGACGGCAGCAAAGCAGCAAAATATTAAACAATATCTCAGTTTGGCCAATTATGACATTAAAATGCAGATTTTTTTTTTAAAGCTTTAAGATTAAAGCCAGTCAATTAAATATAACAGATTAATTTGACCTTTTTTCATTTTAAAGATTCATATATCTTACGAGACATTCCTGGTTAAAATCATATAATCGACGTCTGTAATCTTTTTTTCATCTTTTATGGCATTTTCCTCTGCTAATCGTGAAAACGCATTAACGTTTTCCGGGCTCTCGTTAGTACATTATATAACGCGAGTGGGTGTCGATGAAAGCTACAGTCAGAGTTACGGAACGCTGTTCGTCATTGAGACCGTTCTATATGCAGCGAAGAAAAGCGTAACCTTATATACGAGATACATCGATTATGCACGCCAATGAAAAACTGCATAGTGTAACTGCATTTTCAGACCAAAATATTTCGCTCGAAGCTCACCGCGACGCACACATATAAATCGTTTCCAAAAAAAAAAAAAAAAAAAAAAAAAAAAAAAAGTTTCCTGCCCAGATTTTAATTTGAATATAAAATTCCTAACTTTCAACAATTTCCTACTTTCGGAAGGATAACAATTGTACAAGCATAACTCTCGTGAAAAGTTACGATTTTGCAGTAACGATACGTTTTATCGGTACACGCTTCATAAACGATAATTCTACTCCCGCAAATTGCCCTCACGTGAGAATTAACAGGTACTAAATTCCCTCCTTTTGCCAAGTGCTACGACCGCTCAGTAGGACAGCCTCTCTCGAGGTAGCGTTTCCCGAGTTTGCAATCTGGCAGTTTAATTACCGCAAACGTAGACGCTTAATTTAATTTAAGCTAACTCTCGCTATCTAATAATCACTAACTATCTAAATCATCTGGATGATAGAATCGGGATAAATCGGACAATCTCGTTTTAAGGAAACGTGCATTAGGATACCGATATTGAATTGCCATATGCTGAATATACCGAAGGTCATATCTCATACGGCAGCATGCCAAGATGCATCCTTGTGTACGCCTTTCGAAGCTCCCCAAAGAGATAATTGATGTAATACAATCCCCTTCCTTTTTCAACAGTCGAGACGAATGTCTGCAAAAATGTCTCTCTCTTTACGTTGCACGTGTCTCTCTCTCTCTCTCTTTCTCTCCGCATATTTTTACGAGAATAATTTTGATAGAATTGACAAGAGTTGATAAAAAATTTTATGAATTTAAATGTGTCATTAGAATATCTGGAGACGTGAAATGCGTATTTTTATCATTTAAATCATTGTGTATATCCGCGCTTCGTCAACATCGAAGGCAAAACTGGTCCATGCGTTTACTTGTTAGAGAGCAATCCAGGAAATACATATAGCGAAAAGTGACTCATTAGCGTGACGCATGGCAAGATGCAGAAGCTCACGAGCCATGATCGTAACGTATTAAAACGTCAATCGCGATTCGTTTGAATTTGCTCACAATTTAATTTGCGGTACTATTTCAATAATGTCTCAAATTTGCGCAAATAAACCTAATATAGTAATACATAATTTTTGCAAATTGATGATTGATTGATTGAGGATTCAAAGATATTTTTTTTTATATTCGAATTTTATATATGTGTATATAATTGAGAATAGTGGCTTTGGTCGAAAATCAGAAACAACGAAAGGACATTATAATGTGTCCTGTATGATGTGTATATCTTAAGGAATATAGGAAATCAAATTAACGAGTGTCGCGAGATCAAATTCCTGACAACCTGTTCGTCTGTATCGGTCGCCCGAGAGCGCTCGGGCTCGCATGCTCACCGTAATTTTCTCTTGAATCATCTTTTCGTAATACCGCGTGATATAATCGACCCCGGATTTTCGGCCGCGAACAAACACTAACGTGCACATCGGCGGTAAGCACGACTAGCTCACCTTTACCGCGTCGACTCAAAATACATTGTCCCGAAATGTAGCGTTCACCGCTTTAGCGTTCAAACCATAAGTGTAATGTATATGTATTTGTGTGTGTGTGTGCAAAATTATATGAGAAAAAGTTATTTAAATTTCAATTAAAATTACAATAAAACGTGTGTGATATCACGCTATTTATTGCAAAAAAAAAAAAGTAAGATTCCAAGATTCTCGCGATCTCTCTCTCGATACATCTCTCGCTCCGATCGAAAAATTCAAGCCCGAAACGCATTCCATAAATTCAAGATCGGCCGAACCGAACCGAAGGATGATCGTCGGAAGATTCGCTCGCTTCTTAAACGCGCTGTAGCAAGGCTGGCGCTCCGGTGGACGCCGCTTTTAGCACACGTTAGAAGTTATTTTCGCGCTTACCCCTCTCGACTTATATCGTCTCCGCTGAAAACATAATGCCGTCCCGGCAGCCGCGACCACCCTGGCGTAGATCGCGTACGGCTCGTCGTCGCGTAACACGGACCTGTTCTGGCCGGTTCTGGTTCTCCAAGGGCCGTGGGAGACTCGAAAATGCCATGTATCGGAATCGTATCGCGGAGGACACCGTAGGATCCGCGGAGGACACCGTAGGATCCGCGGAGGACCCGGACGACGAGCTCGCGAGCAGAACCTATTTCCAGACGCCTCGGTTCCTCGTCCGTACGGCGTCCTGTCCTACCCATATGCGGGTGAAATTGATTTTTTTCCCCCCTTCTGTCTTTAGCCTCTCTTATTAGGCTTACTCGTTTTGCAAATTATTTCTGAGCTATTTCTTTCATAGGTAAGAGAAGCACAAATGTTAGACGCTTTAAATTTATTTGAAAAAAAAAAAAAAAAATGAATAAGGGCGCGTTTGATGCTCTCTTTAGACGAGGTAACGCGAGATCTTAGGTTCGAAAGCAGGAGAATTTCTCGCGCGTAGAACGAGGAGGGAAGGAAGAATGGGGGAAGGGCTTATCGAGAGAGATACGATAGACAAATCGACTGGCGAAGCGTCGGAGGATTCAGACGACGAGCTCACGCGTCGAACCTATTTCCAGCTGCAACGTCCTCGCGGCTCTCGTGTCGCCGTACGCTCTCGTGTCGAATTCTTTTCTTCTGGGTTACTGTTTAGGGACTCGTATATGTTTGTTTTCTTTTTATCATACGTGTGTATTGCCATTATATGCTCTAATATTGCTCTAGTCTTGAGATAGGTCTTCAATAAATTCCACGCGATACTACGTACATCTGTCAGAAAATCTGACATTATTCCCGATATTAAGTAACCGAGTGTCATTGATGAAATTCGCAAATTTAAATTAATATTAACTAAAGTAAAAAACATAAAACTTGATTATTTTTTTAAATCGCACCTTTAGAAAGAAGGGAATAAAACTTAAATTTGCGATACCTTTAAATCTCACTATTTCAGTATTAAATTTGGAGCAACGATGTAACATTTAAAAATATATATTTTTCCTGATGATCTATAATCGTCGAAATTTTAAAGTTCTGAATTTAATTGCGTTTATATAATCCGCGAGAACAATGTAATTGAGAGAACACTGAAGTTATATATATGATGAGAGGTATTTGAGAGAGGAACTGTCAAGTTCTTCTTTCTTGGCACATAATACATTATGCAGTTGACAATTTATGCAATGGTCGCTTAAATATAGTTAAATTAGTTTGGATACGCGATGTATTTTGAAATTTAACAAAATCTTGCCGCGAAATTCGGAAAAAAATCGTGTAATAACACCGAAAGTAGTATCGGCATTTCGAGAGCCCTAGACATCCTTTCGGCCAGAAATCTAAAATTACTCGTATCTATCGTGCGGGGATGCTTCTTCCGCCTCTGCGTCACGGTGAAATACTTACTCCACGTGGCCCTGTTTCCCAGAGTCGAGTCAATGGATTATTAAAAAGACGTAGATACATGTGCTCTCGCACGCTGTTCAATAATGTAATTTTATCTTCATTATCGCGAACATGAATCATACAATTTAAAAGTGAAAATTTCGAAATCTATGCTGCATTGGATTATTTGAAGTAAAAAATTATATTAATTTTCTTCTTGTATCATAGATTGAAATAAATCTAATTGTTTTGCATGTGTCATAACTTGTATTTGATAAAATAAATTTATCGTGAAATATATTGACAAAATTCCTGAAATATATTAAAATATATTGGAAAAATTCCTCCTTCTCGGTTTATAAAAGGGAGAGGGAGATTAATAGATAGCTTTGATATACTATAACTATCACGTTCATATTCGCTGAAAGTAGATTAAATTATATGCTCCCTTATTAATGCAAGACACCATTGGAAAAGGAGTTTTCAGTATATTTCGATTGATTTATACCATCGAATACAAGCGCATGGCATACGAAAAATGTAATTTATTTCGATATATAATTCAAGAAAAAGTTTTTATTATTTTTAACTTTAACGTCATGATCCAATATAGCCGCAGTGAAGAATCAGAAGCTTAAAAATACAAGATCTCGTTTTGCAGAGCGCACTGTCATCGTAACTCGCGTGATTTTCTTTTAAGCCGCGCCATTCGCGACTGCGACATTCGAAAAGCGTTACCGACATAATAGCAATCTGGGCCATTGCATGGGTGGCTCTCGTACAGATAAATTCGCGTGCATACATACAAATAGAGCGACTCACGAATAGAGCGGAAACATTCTACGCACGGGCGACGATTAGTCTTATTCGCGAAGCGCGCTCTCCCGCAAATATTTTGTCTTCTATTTCTGGAAGAAGGTTATATCCCGGCAAAATTATTACTATAATGGACACAACATTATGGAAATAATGATTTAATTTAAAGACGTGAAAAAAATGGAAGAATTATGATCAACGACTAGATAATTACGGATTGTATTACATTGCGTCATATCGAAGAATTCGCATCTCGAGAAAGAGAGAGAGAGAGAGAGAAATAAAAAGACTCAATGCCGAACACGTATCATTTACACAACAATTAAACGATATATTGTAATTGCAACAACGTAAATAATTATATTTTATATTTTATATTTCGGAATTTGTTTACTCTGATTTTTTTTCCTATCGATTATCGCGCGATTTCTTCGAAATAATTTTTCCATTCGTAAACACATACACATACGCACACCTAATTATGTGTCTTGGAACACATAACATACGGATACCGTATTCCGTAGCGATGAATAGTGCAATTTATTCCTGTGTTTGTTCCTCTCGCTACAGTTTATTTGCACATTATGCCTGACGATTTATTTATGTTGTTACTCCAATTTATGCATTCAACATCAAGACAAACTTCGTTATTTCAACGGATTTCTCTCTTCTTTTCATATACTTTAAGAAGAGTAGTCTCTTTTTAACTAATTAAATTTTCTTTGCGCGCGATTCATGAAAAGCAACGACGACGAGTCAAACGCGCGTTTAATTTCATACCGTATAATGTCGGTCGTTACTCCACATAATTGTAAACCAAGAGCGTCGCGGGCGCGTCCTTGGCGAAGATGTCCGCGGACAACGGCGACGAAGACGAAAAGACGACGACGACGACGACGATATAACGGCGAGGCCGTTCGTTCTTGTATTTTTAGTGGCTCGTAAACTAGGCACTGGCCGTCGTTCGATCTCGTCTCGTCTCGTCTCTCTTTCTCTCTTCCTCGTATAATGGTAGCATATACACAGTTTAACGATTAAATAAAGTAAGACTAATTTTTAAAAAATTACAATAATTTTTTACGCGATAAAAATTATTTTATTCTGTAAGCGCAACGTCATTAAGATATATATATGGTTGGGGGTAGTTTAATGATAAGAACAACTGTCTCCGAAAAATAAAAACTTCTATACCTACCAAAATTTATTGAAAGTGAAGTTTTATTAAAAAACTTTTTTTTAAATACACACGTGCCTCTAATGAGCGGAAGAGTTAACCAATCACTGAAATGATTTATTTCGCGAAAAGGAAGTAATCGCAAGGAGCCAAATCGTGAAAATACGGTAAACGAGGTATACTAAAATTGAACCTTCGTAAATCCGTGTTCCAATCATCGATTGAGTGTATGACAGTGTCTCGACGCTAGAAGGATCTATTTTTTAAATAAAATATAATAATTTTTCCATAATCACACATTTTAGTTTTTTTATATAAAATCAATCTTTCATTATTTAATTATCTGTCGCGGATTACTTTTGCCTATCCCTCGATCCGTAAAAGCACATTCGTTCCTTTGTCATTTCGAAATGTCGAAAAAGACTGTAATATATCTATAAAAAAACGGAAATTCTAAGCACTTAGGCATCGCATCGAATTGAGAATCGCGAATATAGATTCATTCAATATCTCTGGCTGACCGATCGAGACTAATCCGAAAGTTGAGGCCAACCGACGAACGCGATCGAATATGCATTCTTCGCCAGAGACGAACATAATTTAGTTATGTGCCTCGTGGCAGCTGTCGATGTGACGACGAACGAAATAGTTCTACGAGCGCACCTGTCGCCTTTAATCGGGAGCAATGTCGCAAATGCGAAAAATGTCATCTGTTGTTACTTTGTCAAATAATCAATATAATCTCTCATTTACTGCGCGATAACTATCCACGCAATGTGTTAATTTTTTTTAAATAATAATTTTATACTTTTAATTTCTTTTTTTTTTTTTTACACACGAATTCCGATATCGGTGAAATATGTGGACGATTCTATTGATATGTGAACGTGTCATTTGAATTTTGATCTCTCTCTCTCGATAATTCTCTCGGTATCAAAGCACAAAATAAAAATAGGTTTGTTTACGACACTGTATTTATATTCATTCACGATCTTTGCCTGTGGTCCTTTCCGAATAAGTAAATAAGAGTATTGTGTTTCTAAACTTTTTTCAACCAGATTTTTTTTCGGTCTCTGAAAAGCACATTGAAACCAGAATCAAAGCTTTCAATCGAACTAAAATAATAAAAGTTGTTCAGTTGAAAAACGAATAAACTACTGATTACACTACTCACTGAATCTCCAGATTATTTATTCTAGATATCTCGAATGCGAAAAGCCTGAATATAGGAAAATACGTAATAGAATCGCATAATTTTAAGAGGTTTCATTGATTATGCCGACAGTGCCAGTAAGATGTCAATCTCATTTGTTCCTTCCCCGTGGGCTTTTGTTTGGCTGAATCTTTTTCATTCGTATCCGCCAATGGGTTATCGTCCAATTTCTCTTAACTTTCGACTATTACGGCAGCAACCGGTGGACACGGTCCAATTTATCTGGCACGACTTTTCGAGAATTCCTTCGTGCTCTGTGTCTCTTTCATATCTATCTATCTCTCTCTCTCTCTCTCTCACACTTTGAGCCTCTTAGTCAGACCATTCTGCCAACCGTTTTGCGGGGGTGTCCGTTAACCGAATGCTATTACGTTACTCCCAGTGATGGCGATGGACGAAGAGGTAGACAGAAAAAGACAGACAGATGAAGGTAAAATGAGAAAGAAAAGTAGACAGATATATGATCGCACAAGAGCAAAGAAGCGTAACGAAAAGAGTGACTGCTCCTACACCGACGGGTACATACAAGCCGAAAGGAAGAGAGAGAGAGAGAGAGAGAGAGAGAGAGAGAGAGAGAGAAAAACAGGGAGCAAAATCGAGAGCGAGCGAAAAGACAACAGAAATAGAGAGGAAGAGAATCGGAACCACCTCTCCTGTTTCTTCTAGCTCTATTCTGAGGAAGTCGTCACCAAAAATGGCGGGGCGCGCGAAGCGTGTACGCGACGATGAGCGTAACAACGTCGTCCCCGTCTCGTTATCACCGACATCACCGCGAATCAAGGTCCCCGCCTGGCGAGGACGTTACAGACGGTCGATGTAAATGCGGCAGGAAAACCAATCGGGGACAATACCTCGATATCTATAGCCGATGATTGTAACCCAACACCCGCAACCGCCACCGCGCCGTCACCGCACAAGTAGCGGCGCGATCCCTGTACGCTCGAATGAAGCGCAGCCCGCCAAGAATGTATACAACTGCCAAGGCAGAAACGGTAAAAAAATGTGCACGGAAAAGAGGCGATCGGGTCCCTTCTCCCTTACAGCCGTCCGAGAGAAAGCGCGAAGCGAGCTTGCGAAATGGAATGAAGAACGAAATTGTTCCCACTTGTCGAACCGGAGACGGAGATTCGATTCGCGAGTCATTTAATTTGCGATTCGTATATTTTCCAGCAAAACATCTTATCATTCGTTATTTGATATTGTGTTCGGCTTAATTAGAAATTTTTCTACAGACGCACGAAGTTGCACCACGTGCGACAGGGTCCTGGCCGAATTGGAGAAAATCGACGACGATACGGATCACTTTGGAGTCGACTTTGTCAAGATCAACGATAAACGACTGGCGAAGCAATATGGCATCAAAAACTTTCCAGCTCTTACGTATTTCCGCGAGAAAGAACCAATTATATACGATGGTAAGCATCAGCCCTCTTTAATCTTTTGCAAAGTTAACCATCACGGTAAATAAATATCTGCTTGAACACACGATGAGTATTGCAATTGATAATTCGCTCTAAATTTATCATTTGTAATTATAATTATATTTATTGCTATTGTTATGATGTTAAAAATTATAATAAAGACAACGCTAAAAATTATTTCAGTCGCACATCTAACAACAAAAAAAACATATACATGACGTTTGTTTAATTTTAGGTGACCTGATGGACGAAGAAAATGTATTGGATTTTCTCACAAGCTTGGAAGCGATGGATCGGCCGGATCGCATCGAAGAAGTTAATGCCAAGATTCTGACGAAAATCGTCGAGGAAACAGACTTTGTGGCGGTTCTTTTCTGTAAGTCGCATTCTTTTTATTATTCTTTATTATTACTCGTTAAACACATTGGATTATGTTCCGATCGATCCAATAAATCCGGAAGCTCGCACGCAACCATCTGGAGCACGTTACTTTCCAATGTTCATCATTTTATTTCCAATAGAATATCGAGCATGCTGTCGTACTGTAAAATGTCTTGCAAAACAACTCTATATTTTAAAAAATATAGGAATACACGCGCGAAAGACTTTGAAAAACTAAACAAGTCGAAATAGTGTGTTTAACTAAAAAGTTGAATAGAGATGATTTTAATTGATAAAATATTCAAATACTTGTGCAAAATATTTATGATTTTTTATTAAAAATTCAAATATTTATATGATCGATCTCAACCGTGAAATATAATTAAAGAGAAATGTCTGATAGTACGTTCCATGTGATCATAACACGTTCCACGCGAAGTTTCTATAATACACATAAAAACAACGAATAAACACTTTGATGATCTAATGCTCCATAATTTTTAAACTACGAATTCACAAACCACGAGATATGCTTGATACAAAACGAAGCAAGAAAATTCTGCGTTATATTAAGCCAACATCTGATGCAATTTAAAAGAACTGTCAAACGTGCGAGCAAGCGATCGAACAGCAGAAGAGAAGCGCTGAAAGAGAGAGACGCAGATCGTTCACGCTAGTTAGACAGCTCTAATTTAATTTTTAAGTAGTGACGGAGACGCAGAGCGTGATCGATCTCAACCGGCGCCTCTGAATTTTTTAAAGTAGCACGACATAATTCATATATATCTCTCATAAGAGATTTCTTCTGATTCGAAATCCATTTACGAGACTAATCTAGGCTAGTGATCGTGCCAGTCAAAAATCGGCGCCAAAAATCGACGGATACACAGCAATGCTATGTAATGTACCCTGATCACTCTATGTACACCTACACACTATCGTGTAATATCTATCACTCACTTCTCTTGTCATTGTCCGACGTCTTACTAATCATCATCTGTGTATATCACGTGTGCGACGAGAAGAGTTGTTCGTCGCTGTATATAAAATATAAAAATTACGATTAACTCTTCTGCAAGTTCAATACAATTTCAAGATACTTCTACTATGTGCACGATCAATTATGTATTATGTTATAAAGCAATGAATTAATAATAGCAGTTTTATAATAGGCACAGCTTATCACAAATCTTTTTTTATCATTAAGCTTTTAATCGTAATTAGATACATACGTATCATCGTATACGATTTCATATTCCTTGAGTTGCAGTTGTTTCTAATATCACACATGTGTATATGCAGAGAAGGATTGTCAAAGAGAGAGATATTTTTATCAACGAATCTGATGATAGAAAATAACACTTGTAATATTCATAATCATTCTCTGTATAAAGTTGTCGTGGTTTACGTCGGTTTGTTTACCTCTGTAAAGTCTCCACCTATCTATCTCTACTGTCTTTGTCTCTTCCGTTCGTTGTTCGTGTCAATGTTCGTGTTGATCGAGTTTGAAACATCCTATCGCAAAATGGGGAGCTGGATCGATAAAGATATGAATCATCATCGCAGCAACGAAGACCGAATCAAATCCGTCATGCTGGATCATTCCGTCCACTTTGCGATCCGATCACATACAATATACTTGTAAATAATACATATATGTGAAAATTCTTGTGTGTGTTGATACGGATAGGTCCGGACACGGAGCGGTGTGCGGGCGCTGGGTCTAGTAAGTACATATTTATAAGAGAACGATATGTTCTTCTACCTGTGGCACAGCATCTATTACCCTACGCTTCTTTATACACGTACATACACACGCACACACATGCACATACACTGCTACATGCATCCAATATCGGTTGACGCACGTTAATGAAAGATCACTTTACCGTTTATAGAGTTACTATCATTAACTATACCATGATAATAACGCTTGAGAAATCAATCTTTCTTTTTTTTTTTTGCGCCTGATCTTTTATCGCAAAATTAAATAGTGTGAGAAGCAAAAAATTATATGTATACTATATAATAAAATCGTTTTCCCTTTTTTTTATTCCGCGAAGAAATGATTTTTCGCGAGTGCGTCATCCGAGATGGCGACATGCTGTGATACGCGTTTACCTCCGGCAAATGTATTTCCTTCAAACACATTCTTAACTATCGATTTGCGTGTTCATCAATTATCAGAGTTGTATCTATCGCATCGTCCCTGCAGCTCTTTGCTCCAATGTACGTGTACAACGACAGAGGGATGCGGTACGCGGGGAAAAAAACGGATGTCAATAGAGCGGCAAGAGCTTTTACATTCACGCATTTCGCTCGTTTCGAATATACGATGGATACTCTGATGAAATATCTTAAAAATTATTTTTAGTAAATTAGCATTTCATATGAAATAATATATATGTGATGTATGTAATTGATAAGGAGACTCAGCTAACATGAAGCTTGCCAAATTTCTCCTTTTATATTATTTACAAGCGCTTTGAATTGTAAATTCTTGGCACGAGGCGCTCTCTAATTAAAATATCTGTAAATATTCTATTATTGTTTGCATTCTGAGTGTGCACCAGTCAGAAGTGTAGAATATAAACTACATTATTCCGCATCCCCCTTTAGAATAGAGCAATGTGTTTTATAAGAGTGAGACTGCTTTGAGAGTAATTGTGTATACTAATTCAATCTCGTTTCTACATCCTTGTAAAGCAATCTAAAAAAGATTATCCACTATTAAAGGAAAAAAAAAAAAAGAAAAAAAAAGAAAAAAAAACAGTAAATTGAGTCAGATCTATGTCGACACATTGCAAAATTTTATGATTTTTATACATTTTATGTCTAATAATACCAAATATATTTACCGGCATATGTTGAGCGTACAACGACACCAACGGTTACGTAAAATAACGAGATAAAGTTCAAGAATCATAAGAGAAGATCGAATTTTCAATTTTTACGTTATGGACTTGCGGATGGAATAATAATTAGCATTCGAGGATGGCGTCGACCGTTCGACGACAAAGGCACACAATAATGCATCTTTTTATTTCAAATGGGACAGACAAGCCAGACTGCAAAAAGTGCATCAAGGCTCTGCAAGAACTGGAGAACATCGATGACGAGGCCGATCAATTAGGCATCGGCTTCGTAAAGATCGCGGACGAGGCGCTCGCGGACGAATATAACCTCGGTTCTCTTCCAGCTCTTGTTTACTATAGGCATCAAATCCCGATCATTTACGAAAGTAAGTACGAGAGAGCGTGAATAACGCGTAACATTACGCAAAATGCTCGTACGTATTTAAGTCTATTAAATCGATTTAACACACAATTGTCCCATTTTAATCATGTAAAACAATTTAGAAGCGAAATTAATTCATGGTACGCGCTTTTAGATGAACTGAGCAAAGAAGAAGACGTACTGGAATGGCTGGTGGCGAACAAGAGCACGGGAGACGAAGAGGACGTTATCGAAGATGTTACCTCTAAGACGTTGAACACACTGATCGGAAACATTGACAATCTAGTTGTTCTGTTCTGTTCGCATCTATTTCGCTATTATTTCGGCCTCATTTGCCTTGCCCTCGCCTCGTAACGCGCCCTCGTGCTTGCAGACGATCACGGTGACGAGGACTCTATGCAGGTCCTAAACGAGCTGGAAAAGATTGACGACGACTGCGACAAGCACGGGATTCAGTTTGTAAAGATCGACGACAAGAAAGCGGCGGAAGAATTCGGAATCGACGACCTACCTGCGATTGTCTATTTCGAGAAGCAGATACCAAATGTTTACGACGGTGGGTAGGTGATTCGGACATCAGAGATATATATATATATATATATATATATATATATATATATCTCTCTCCTATACCGAAAATATAATTCCAGATATACATTACATTTAAGCCAATAAAGATGAAAAATTGACGAAAAATTGATCCGTAGATAGATAATTCGATTCAAGATAAAGTAACTCTATGATTGCAGGAGATATAGAAAACGAGGATGAAATCCTGGAATGGTTGTTGACGCAACTCGAAAAGGATGAGATCGAGGACGTCACCGATGAGATGCTGGATCGTCTCATCAAAGACGGAAAGACCTTGGCCGTGCTCTTCTGTAAGTTGCTCGCGAAAGTCTCGCACTAAAACCGATCTATACAAATGATATTAGGACGTATTCGTAATGATCGCAGACGACAACAACGATCGGAAGTCGCAGAGGGTTCTCAACGAGTTGGAGAACATCGATGACGAGTGCGATCAGCTCGGCGTAACATTCGTGAAAATCGACAGTTCGGAGGAGGCTAAGGAATACGGCATCGAGAAAGTACCCGCGATGCTTTACTTCGAGAAGGGCATTCCGATGATGTACCAGGGCAATCTGGAGGACGAGGAGAAGGTGCTCAAATGGTTGGAGCAACAGCAAAAGGCCGACCAAATCGAAGACGTCACGGACGAAATGCTCGACATGGTTATCGAGAAGATGCCGCTCGTAGCCGTCCTCTTTTGTCAGTAATATATTTCGCGTTTTTTCCCTCCATCTATCCTTCCTTCTGAGTTTTTCCTTGTTCGAAACTGTTCATCTAATTATATCGCTCATAATCGTTGATTCTATCGTCGCTCTACAGATGACAAAGATCAAAAGAAGAGTCAGAAGGTGCTGAGCGAACTGGAGAACATCGACGACGATTGCGATCAACACAACATAGCTTTCGTGAAGATCAGTGACTTGAACGAGGCGAAGGAGTACGGCATAGACACGCTTCCCATTTTAGTGCTCTTTGAACGAAAAATACCGCATATTTACGATGGTCAGTCTTGCCGAAGATTATCATTTACGTAAGATCGAGAGATGTAAGTCAATTGGAAAATGTTGAAGAAATTCTTTCAATTACGTTGCAGGCGATCTCATGAACGAGGATCAAATATTGGGCTGGTTGTTGCATCAGAAAAAGCACGCCGAGATCCCGGAAGTAACGGACGAAATGATCGAAAAGCTCGTAGAAACGTCGCCGTTCACGGCAGTCCTGTTTTGTAAGCGATCGATTGGTCTTTCTACCTCTCCTTTTAACATTCTTCCACTGTTATTTGTTAGATAGGTGCTGTTATACGGTTGCGAATGAGACCGATCAGCGAATTAATTTCTTTTCGTAGACGACAAAGACGATAAGCAGGACATTAGAGTCCTAAACGAGTTGGAGAACATCGACGACGAGTTGGAGAAAGAGGGCATCGTCATCGTCCGTATAGACAACGACGCCGAGGCGAAGGAATATGGTATCGATCATCTGCCGACTCTGGTATATTTCGAGGATAAAATTCCAGCGATATACGAGGGCGATCTGCTGAACGAAGACGAAGTCCTCGAATGGCTGATACAGCAGAAGAACAGCGCTACCATCGAGGGGGTCACGGATGAGATATTGACGGATCTTATAGAGGATCACGAATACGTTGTAGTATATTTCAGTAAGCATTTTTTTTTTGTTTTCATCAGTATTGATAGACTGCAAGCTAAAATCATCAATAGCGGCAATTTCCTTCTGCTCTCGTTTGATATAAGCAATCGAAAATCATGACATTAGGTGGAAGTTGCGACGAAGGAGAGAAATGCGACAGTATCCTCGACGATTTGGAGAATATCGATGATGAACTCGACGAAACGGGCATTATATTCGTCACTACCGAGGACACTGTCATA
>OZ020547.1:13006475-13028579 GCA_963971435.1 Lasius platythorax
TAAGCCACAACTGCCGGCTCTGAAACCGATAAACAAGCTCACGGCCAAGGAGAGCAAAAAATCAGCGACGATATCGAAAACCGACGGCGACGCGAAGGAATCCAAGTCCAAGGCCAAGAGGGGATTTTTTGGAAGCGGTAAATATTATAACCAGCTGCGTGAGAAAAGTTAAATGGCTGCCCACATACGCGTGCTTCGTCAATCCGCTTCGACGTAACATAAGAGTATATTCGCCGAGGAGGATAAACTTTCATCGATACAAAAATCGTCGCATCAACTTGTTCGAAATCCACTTCTGACAGAACGTGCGAATAAATCGTAAATCAAAAAACGCAAGAACGATCAACTACAGCGGCTACGCCGCGCGTCTGCGGTGGGCAGCGATTTAACGAGAAACGTCTTTTCGGAAAAGATAGCGACCGATAAACATAATAGATGCTTAGCGTAATAGACTTTGGGGAGGGAGGGAGGGAGGGAGAGGAGAAAACAGGGAACGAGTGGACTCGAAGAAAGATTTTTCTAAGACCGAGCCACCCGCGCGAGAGAAGGTTCGTAGCGGAAATAAGACACCTGACTCTTCGTCTTCGTATCTCGGACGCAGGTACCTCGCGGGTCTCGCGCGGTCCATGAAGAGAGCGTCAACGACGCGCAACTTCCGGATGAGCAAGACGATCGAAGACACGTGACGTCTACGCGGCTGGCACCGGCGGCTGGATCCTTCGAATCCTCGAGTCGTCGGAAATAACGAACACCGATTCGTTGTACGCGCCGAACGATTCGTTAAACTTATCGAACCACCTATCGAATAATCAATGGCACGGCCGATCAGTCGGAAAATGTAATTTATTATCGTGTAATGAGACTCGATGCTTCGGCGACGGGGCTGAGGCTACTTACGAATTATGAAAAATCACTCCCCCTTAATTGACGATTTTGTAAATACTTGCGCGTATAACTGTCGTTGAATCTTGTAAAATAATCTTCGCCTCGATGATACGATCGCTCGAGGGAACAACTCCGTTCTAAACGCGTAAATTCCTCCTTCACAAATGTAATTTCTCCAGAATTTTGATCGATCCGAAACATCCGCTTTGATTTCGAATTACGCGTGTCCCCTCGAACGAACATCGTCGTTGAAGAAGGACCGATGACAAGATTGTAGTTAATATGTAAAAGCGCGATGACAAGCATACGTGAGAATGATTTGTCTATCCTCTCACTGAGAGTTGGGTCGGGATTGTGGGCTGTTACAGTTGTAGCTGGAATTCCTTACCTCATGAAGGTCTAAACGACCGACACGCACATCGGCGTCCGGATGCGCGAGATCGAGCTGTGAACGACGATTAGAGAACGAAGAAAGAGTACTATTCGCCGGACAATTATGGTCAAACCGGTGATCGAGTGAAGAAAAAAAAAATGCGATGAGAAAGTGCGCGCGATGACGGAAGAAGCTGACGAGGAACAGTTAAACCGGACAGGAACCATAAAACCAAATATCGCCGTCGAGCGAGTAACGATTTCACGTTTCTTAAAGAAACAAAACGCCTCGTTGCCATTTAACATCGCCTACCATCACCTATCATCGTCGTCAATTACAATTATCGTCCATCATCGTGTTCGCCCGCGAACTCATTAACGTTCTCGTTATTATCGTATCAGCGTTATCAGTCATAATACAATGCCATCTTCATCGTTATAGTCAATGATATCGTCATCTTTCTTCTCGATGTGTTCATCCGTGTGTTACGCGCAGAAAGATAAATAAATAATGAAATCTGCGAGATTCTAATATTTCTGTAAGAATACGTAACAATCCTGATATCTCAGAAACATTCTACGATCGATAAAAGGACATTATAACAAAAAAAAAAAAATTACTATATATTAGGTATGTGTATAATATGACATTAAAGATATTCGAGAAGAACAATATTTGATAGTCAGTATCTGTCGATAATCACGCAATAGACAGAATTATTCTCGCAACGTTGCATTTCTTATATAGAGTTTTTTGATCATTAACATCCGATTATCGTCTAACGCTGAATTTTATCGGTTTTGTTTTACTCGTTAACCCGTTAACGTCACGAAGAGCGATACCACCTTCTGTTGCATTTCATCGGTAATATTTGTACAGTAAGGGGTAGGACTTTATATAGGATAGACGGAGAAAGAGAAAAAGAAAGGTCTATAAGTCACTGTTTTGCCGAGATCATCATAGTGTTCTACCTAGATTTTACGGTACACGCTCTAGCGATTAATTTAACGTGAGATTAATTATTTCTAACTAAACCTATCTTACTCTGAGGCCTCATTTTTATCGATCTCTGTATACTTTCTATGTCCCAACAAATTCTATTGACCCTCAAGCTATAACTTTCTTCTTCCTTATTTTCATAAGACAAAGAGAGCTCAAGAATGTGAAAAAGAGCCGAGGCCTAGAGTTAACTCGAAACTATAAACGAATGTCTTGTCTATAATTTATTAATGACGAGATTTCTTAATAACACGGAATTCTTATAGTGTTTTAATATCAATCTTTTATTCTAAAGAGAAATCAGACTCGCCTAATTATTACAAATTTAATGATATCTATTGAAATTGCTAGAATTTTAAAATATTCAGCATTGCAATAGTTATTAAAATAAAAACTACTATTGTCATCAATATCGCGATCTCATCCTTGAAATTTCAGGATTTATAAGAACGATACAAGAAAACACAAATAAAAGTCTCTTACAAATTGCGGATGTATAATTGTATGTATTGTTTCTTACTCGAAACGCTACTTTTTAGTTCCGACATAAATATATCCTGCTTTCTCTTTACAATATTTTACGATTCTTTACATCGAGGCTCACGTGAGTTTCTTTTGTTGCTTCCACTACCACTAATCGCTTATTTAGCTTAAACCGACACGTAACTGCATAAAAACCGACACAAAATGTAAATGAAGAATAGCCTTTCGACGATGCGCGATTAGATCGTGCGAAGAAACTACGATATATAGAGAGGTGTTTATTTATTTATTTATTTATTTATTTATTATACATTGAAATACCTCGTTACTTGTATTCGCCGTATTCTATCGCTCCGATAATATGCGCAAGATACAAGCACATCATCATCCTCGGAACTGTCAAATTACAAGTGAGATACACGTAATAATATTGTATTCCGACGTAAGGAGCGTAAAATCGATCATTTTAGATACTCTAGACTCTAGAGAAATTCATCGCGTCACAAACGGATGAGGGTTTTGCGATTAATGCAAAATTAATTTGTCACACTGTATCTGTGATCATGATTATCAAACGTCGTGAATTTATCGCACGTAAACGTTGCGTGCGAGCCAATAAGTCCTCGTTATTCGCATAAGAGCAGTATGTACGATAATAAAAGTCGATATTATACGATAACAATAAATACATTTCCTAATATCCTTTGTATTTGCTTCGCCCACCATCGTTAATAATGGTACAGGCTCCATTATTATATTATACGCTTACATGCAATCCCTGATGCAATAATGTTTTGTTAGAAATCTCGAATCCATTGTAGAATATCCAAAAAAGAATTAAATTGTGAAATCTCGTATGAACTCTTGTATTTAAAGATCCACATAGAAGGGATTGATCTATGACAGAATTTATGAAAATCACGAAAATTATACATATACAGAATATTTATACTGTATCCAACAAAATATGTAAACATTTAAAAATTGGATCACTTTTACTCTTATTCTTAAACACTTATTTTTATTAATCTATAAACTATTATCGAAATAAGTTTACTTCTCATTTGTTTTTTCATATAATCTCTAAACAAATTCAAATATTTGTTTCAGCGTCCGCCAGTTTTCAAATCTTTTCTGAATAAGGATTTGAATCTAATTCATAAATAGTAGTCTTTAACAGATTAAGTGTACGTGCAATTTTCTTTAATTTTATACGATGATCGTCGTATTAAGAGGGTAAGTTAATTGCAAAAGTCTTTACATATTTTAAATGATAAGACAATTTTATAGAAAATTGATAGAAATATAGGAATAGCCATTCCAGAACAGCGTCAATTTTAATAAAATTATCGCTTTGTCGACATGTTATTTTTTAGTAAAATAAATTAATGTAATGATCGACTTAGATATTTTTCAATATGTACTGAGCTAGCGTAATATCTTCACAAAAATCTGTCTTCAAAGATGTCTGTTATATTTGCATTTATGTTGCATAATTTGCCATTATCACTTCAGATACAAACTATCTTAAAATTCATTAAAAATGTTTGATATGTCCTACTCTACAGAGAATAAAACTGAAGTGATTCAAAAAATATCATAAGAGTGCTCTGAAATAATAAAGCCATACATGAGAAATAAAACGTTCATAGTAAACAATTAAGATAAATCACGCTCAGCTCAGTTTGTAATGATAAAATATTAAAACGCGAAAAAGCTTATAATTCGAAAACAAAATCAGGTAAGACAAAGTTTTTGTACAAACTTTGTTCATTATTTCTCTGTGTGCCAATTCATACTATTATCCTAAAGTTTTGTCTATATTTTACATTTAAAATATTTTGTACGTATCGATGTAATATATAAAAATTACAATTTTAAAAAAATTGTAAAAAGCTTGATTATACACATTCCTCTCAATGGTTTTAAAGAACATTTAAAATAATTTTAGAGATCCTTTTTCGAAGAAGTATTTTAAAATATAAGACCAATTGCAGACACCTCATAAAGTATTATGCGGAAGCTTCTTTGATTCGATACTAATTCAACTCTAACTAAGAAATAACTGAAAAATAAATTGAGCCAATGTACAACATTTAGGTAATCTCCTCGATGAGACTGAAGTACTCGAATGGATGGTGAAACAGAAGACCGACGAGAGCATAGAAGAGATAGATCGTGAGACTCTCATCAAATACATCGAGATAAAAGAATTTCTCGCTGTCATATTCTGTAAGGAACAAGTTTCAATCAACTTATTTCGCACAAAAATTGCAAAATAATTGTTTTTTTTTCTATTTTGCGTTTATCTCTCCTTTATCCTTTTAAATACTATATGATTAGCACACACATTGCGTTACCAAAAGTAAATTTAATAACTGTTGTAAAAAATATTGCAAACAAAAGAATTTATGTATAATTAAAATAGGAAATATTACAATTGCTTGAAATTTTATATATTACGATATGTTATGTAATAAAAAAATTCAGACAAAGAGGAGGATCCAGAGAGTCCCAGAGTGCTTAGACATATCGAGCTGATTGACGACGAGGCCGCGGAGTACGGAATAAAGGTCGTCAGAATGAAGGATCGGTTAATGGCGAAGAAATACGGCTTCCGAAATCCACCTGGCATCACTTACTTTCGCAAGGGTAAGAACATCAACTACGACGGTGACATCGATGACGAGGAAGAGATTCTCGATTGGTTGACCAATCCGGAAAATATGGAACTCACCGATCACATAGAACGTATCAACAAGAAGATGTTTCAAAAAGTTCGACAATCGACCGACTATCTAGCCGTATTTTTCTGTGAGTGTCAGTGTAATATAATGTTCAACGCAATTAGTGTTTTCTTTATCCTTTTTTTTTAATACATTGCGCGTCTGTTTTAGACAGCAACGACTGCAAACAATGCGGCCGAGTATTGGCGGAGATCGAACATATTGACGACGAAGCCGATAGAGCCGGTATTAAATTTGTCAAAATCGACGACAAACAACTGGCCAAGCAGTATGGTGTTTTCGCATTACCAGCTATACTATTCTTTAAGATGGGATCGAAAGAACCAGTTATATACGCAGGTACAAGACGGACTACCTAAGTTTCTTATTGATTAGAAAGAGATGTAAAAACTGAAAAATTAAAAATTTAAAAATATATGGACAATTCCACGTCAAATCGGACAAGAAATGATCTCGTATTTTTTAAATCAATCGAAACTTTTTTCACGTGAAATATACATAAAATAAGGAGATACGTATTTTTGTATTTGTCCGAAATATTTTTTTTTTTTGCAGAAGTTATAAACAACAAAATTTTCGTGAAAAATGAAGAAGTTGTCAATTTTAAAAATTAATATCTCTGGTTATATTTGTCGTAGAGAAATTTTCAAAAATGCATTTTAAAGCTAAGGAGACAACCTTTTTTATAAAAATAGTTTAAGTTACAAGAAATTGCTAATTACAATTGTTATAAATAATTGAAATAATGTTTAATAATTTTTTTCACCAAAAAGTACACTTTTCAAAATTTTTGAAATAATGCTATTTCATTCTCCATTTCATTCTAAAAGTGTACATATTTTTTACTTTATAGAGAATCGATAGATTATATTTTTTATATATTTTTAATAAATGAGGCGCCGCGCCGTGCTCGCGTCACTCGATCAAGTAGTGTGCTACGCGCTATGGCGCGTCGCGGAAAACGGCGCGGCGCCTCATTTATTAAAAATATATAAAAAATATAATCTATCGATTCTCCATAAAATAAAAAATATGTACACTTTCAGAATAAAATGGAGAATAAAATAGTATTATTTCAAAAATTTTAAAAAGTGTACTTTTTGATGAAAAAAATTATTAAACATTTCAATTATTTATAACAATTGTAATTCGCAATTTCTTGTAACTTAAACCATTTTTATAGAAAAGGTTGTTTCCTTAGCTTTAAAATGCATTTTTGAAAATTTCTGTACAACAAATATAACCAGAGATATTAATTTTTAAAGTTGACAACTTCTTCATTTTTCACGAAAATTTTGTTGTTTATAACTTGTGTAGAAAAAATATTTCGGACAAATACAAAAATACGTATCTCCTTATTTTATGTATATTTCACGTGAAAAAAGTTTCGTTCGATATAAAAAATACGAAGTCAAAAAAGGTCGATTTTTGTTCGATTTGCCCATATATTTTTTTTTTGACAGGTGATCTGTATGAGGAGGAGCAAATTTTGCAGTGGTTGTTGACGCAAAAGGATCCGTCGGGTGAGGTAATCGAGGCTCTGGAAGGCGAGGACCTTCTAAATTTGATACGAGAATCGGAATCTTTAGCCGTGTATTTCTGTAAGTTCTGTAAAGTGAATAACTTTTCACGGGATCGCGCGGGGTGAATTGTCGAGCAGCCATTGGCAATGGCTTCGATCTATTTTTTTATTCCTTATTTTCATCGCCTTCTTAATTGATATATGATTATTGTCTCGATATGAACAAATTAATAGAGTACCTATAGTGTTGCACGCTACGTTCTTATATGTTTATATATCTTTTTTCTTCCCTCTCCCGTATTCCCTAATCTTTATATAATCCTAATGTTAAATTAATCCTAATGTTGTATAATTTCACATAATTGAAAAAAAGTGCTAACTATATTTAACAATTGTCAGCCCGCTTATTTGATCTTCCGATTCCTTCGTTCTATACGTTACTTCCCGCCATCCGACTATTGCTCCGATGCCGTACACATTGTGTACTAATGCCGTAGGGAACAGAACGCTTTGCGACATGTGCCAATCAAAAACGTACCGCAAGCAGATGCGCCACAAGCAGGAGCACAAGACCGCGGAACATGGAGATGCGGCCGAGGACGTCGATGGTACAACAGATCAAAGCAAGAGCAAAATTTAAACGATAGGCCCTGAGCTTTCTTGCTATCTCTCTATCTTTCTCTATTTTTTCTCTCCCCCCATCTTTCTATGGTTTATAGTCTATGTTCCAGATTACTTATCTTAATCACAGCCCAGATAAATCTCTCACAAAATACAGACGGAGAAAAAGAAATTAGCTGTCGCAGCAAAATAGTCTTACTCTTAATAAATGCATTTTGAAGTCAAACTGTCATTCTTTTAATGGCGGAATAAAAATCAATTTATTATTATTAGCGAAATAATTCGCAGATGCAACATAACTATTTTTAGCAAAGATACTCTTAACAATTCCTTTGCTGTGTCCATTAATATAATAATTGACGAAACTTACTATGACAGTATAAAATATGTTGTGCCAGCAAACTTTTTTTTCTCCGCAAGCGCGCGATTCATCAATCAAGTTTGCGATATATGCAAACTTTATTGGAATCCGGAAAAATTTCGTACGCGTACCATCATAGTGCATGCGCTTTTTCATAAGAAATTATGAAGGAATACCGATGATTAACGTAGCAATTTTGTGCTCCCTATTCGATACTACTATTTTCTTTCTATAAATTTATCGTGATAACTAAAAAAAATATCAATATAAGTAAATTTTACATGTTTAATAAAAAAATACCAGTATGCATGCACTTGATTTAAAACGGTTTGCTTTTAATCATCAGTGTTCTTTCGATTATTTTTGTTTTATAGCTAATAAAGAACTGGACGTAGAATCGTCATTTTCCAGGCTGTATATTCATAGGACGCTTTCTCCAAGAAACAATGTACTCCTCTCTCTTTCTTTCTCTCTCTCTCTCTCTTTCTTTCTCCGATGTATTCTCTATGTACAACAATTACACAGTTACACAGGTGCACGTGCACGAGAGCAAAGCATGCAACATGAGAACAGAACACGCAGCCAAGCAGTAGTGACCTACAGATCCCGATGAGCATGCAAAATCTTTTTTCATTTATTGTTAGTCTATCAATGATATCAGATACTCTAATATAGCTGAGAGTTCAAACATCATACGTGTAATTCGTTGATCGATCCGATCGTTGTTACAATACTACTCACCCTTCATCACGTGTACTTGCCTTGTATCTAGCAGATTCCTCCCTCGTATCGAGTAGACTACATTCGCATCAACGATATCGATGTGTGATCTTTTAATATTTAGTATTAAAAGTGCCTCTTTATATTGTTGAAGTAGATTATTCGAAATCGCGAATTTTCAATGAGGATTCGATAATAATAGAATCTCCCTTCAGATCCCGACGATTGTACGCAATGCGTGTCAATACTCGAGGAACTGGAGAACATCGATGACGATTGCGACAGACACGGCATCACGTTCGTGAAAACGCAAGTAAGTAAAATACGATAAATAAAATAAATATATCAACGAGATTCGCGCTTGGCTTCTTTCTTACTTTGCATTTATTTTGTGTTGAGTAAACGGATCGATTTATTATTGTACAAACGAAAAGCCAATGATTTTACATAGAAAGTTTATCTCGAAAACAGACTAGTGCAAAAAAATTTCTCCCTTCCCCCCACCTCTCTCTCTTTCTCTCTCTCTCTGTGTTTTTATAGGATTTCAAAGTAGCCGAAGATTACGGGGTGACGGACTTTCCAGTATTAGTCTATTTCGAGAAACAAACGCCAAATGTGTTCGAAGGTTTGTAATTTTGACGATTAGCTTTCTCAATGAATCACAATCTATCTTATTAACGGTTATCTATTTATAGGTGATCTCTCTGTGGAAGAGGAGGTATTACAATGGTTAATTACTCAAAGAACGGAAGATCGGATAGAATTGATCACAAGAGTTATGCTAGAAACATCCGTTGAGGAAACACAATATTTAGCGGTTTATTTCAGTAAGTTGATTACTAAGTTAATTAACTCTCGAAGGATAAGAGCTCTCGCGATTATTTACAGTTATATAAATGTAACATCAATGTCTTCGTCACAGCTAAGCAAAACTGTCATATATGCGACGAAATTTTGGAGGGTTTGGAAAAGGTAGACGACGAGTGCGACGTATTTGGTATTCATATGGTGAAAATTCAAGACCCGCAGCTGGCGAAGCGTTATTCGATCAAGACGTTTCCGGCGCTCGTCTATTTCCGAAATGGCAATCCTCTACTCTTCGAAGGTTCGATCACCTTTTTTTTTATATTTTTAAATTCTTGTTGTCTTATAAAATAAATAAGGATAGATAAAATTTCGCGAAATATTACATGCGTTATATAGGGGACCTTCAAAACGAAGAATCGGTCCTCGAGTGGCTGATCGACGATGACAATCGAGAACTGGCCGATGAAATAGAATCCGTCAACGAGAGAATGCTGGAGAGACTTCTCGATGAATCTCCCTTCTTAGCCGTTTTCTTTTGTAAGTTATCAATCTCGTTATCGGTTTTGTGACATGAAACTCTTTGTTCCTCACTAAGCGCGCATTTTCTTTGAACTACATATTTTTTTATTCTTCGCAGTTAAAACAAAATTTAATGAGAGACACTCTGTACATTACAAAATATATAAAAGTATCTGTATTTTATTCTATGTTATCTAGATGATGAAGACTGCCCGGAATGTGACGAAATCATGGAAGCGTTGGAGAAAATCGACGGCGAAGCCGATCTTTTCGGTATCGACTTCGTTAAGATCTCTAGCTCGGATGCTGCCGAAAAATATAACATTCTCAACGTTCCATCCCTCGTGTATTTCCGAAAGAAAACGCCACTCATATACGACGGAGATCTCATGCAAGAAGACAAGATCCTGCAGTGGCTCACTTCTCAAGACGTATTTGAGATCAAAAATGAGATCGAGGAGGTTAATAAAAAAATGCTCGATAAGCTGTTGGACGAGAACGAGTTCCTTGCGGTCTTCTTTTGTGAGTAAAATAAAAAAATTTCAAGAACTACAAATTATACGTGCAACGCCTATGAATTTGACGATCATATCGTCTACCATTATGCCCATCGTTTCCAGATGAACACGATAGTCAAGAAAGCGAGGATGTGGACAAGAAGCTGGAGGAGATCGACGGCGAGACTGACAATCTGGACATTACATTCGTTAAAATGGCAGATCCCAGATACGCTAGAAAATGGGGAGTTACCAAACTGCCCGCTCTCGTCTATTTTCGCAAACGATTCCCTAGTATCTACAGAGGTAAGAGATATCGTAGAAAATATCTTTTGATCACAACAGAAATATCTTTAGTCGCTTTCCTTCGGCGTCCTTTCCGTCAGTTATGTTCCGGTCAATTCTTACTCTCTAGGTGATCTGCACAATGAACAGGATGTTCTCGAGTGGCTACGCAAGAACAGATACCGACAACCGGAACTGAACATCTACATGTACATGCTGATCGCCATCACTCTCCTCTTCCTCATGTACACCGGTTTCCTCCTGTCGTGTTTCCGCTCGGAACCGTCCGCGCCCGTCGCGCATCCTAAGCAAGCGTGAAAATACGCGCTCGATATGAAAGTGACGACGAAATAAAAGACAGGACTCGTGAACTCTCTTCGCGCTTGTGCGCAGCTCGGTACTCTCGATACTTTGATTCCCGTATGATTATGCGTGGATAGGTTCGTCCGGAACGAACGATTTATATGTATGGCGCTTAAGGCGATATAAGAACGACGGTAACGATGACTGCGCTGGAATGAAAATAATGAAGCGACCTGCCCTGCCGGACCGCTGTCAAATGTTGAATGAAACTATTGCGTGAAAGAGAGAGAGAATGCGTTTATTGAACCTTGTCATTACTTTGAATGTAAGGGTCGGAAATAAATCGCACGTATATACGTGCGCGAATTTGAAAAATTTTCGTCTCTTTAATTATAAAAAGCGAGTGTTTATGAGATGAATCGAAAGAGATAACATTTTGAAAGTTAACATCGATACTATTACATTCTTTGTCCCAGAGAATACACAAGGAGCGAAAAATATATATATATATATTATATATATACAGGGTGTTCAGCATAATGATCCGCACAATTTTTGAGACGCTTCCGACAGTTTAAAAAAAGTTTATGTAGTAAAAATTAATCTGTTTCACGCAAGTTATCATATGCAATAAAAAAATTTGGAAAACAAAATTTTTTCATAAAAAAATTAATGTCATCTTGAATTTTTTAAATGGCACCATGCATTTTTTTCAAAATATTGTAGGGGACTTCAAGACAAATTCAACGCATTATAATAAATGTCACTTTTATTGATTTTTAATATCAAATTTGCAGCATTATTTTAAATAGCAGCACTTATAAGCTCTGACTAGAAATGTAAACATAAACATTGAACATTAAACATTGTCTGGGAACTATTTTCACACGTTTACGTAACTATCGTAACATCGCACTATCAGAAGTGTTCACTTTTATTTATAACAATAAAGAAACACTGTAACTTATGTAAGCAAAAGTACAGTTTTTCTTTATTGTTATAAATAAAAGTGAATACTTCTAATAATGCGATGTTACGATAGTTACAATGTAAAAATAGTTCCCAGACAATGTTCATTGTTGAATGTTTATATTTGCATTTCTAGTCAGAACTTATAATTACTGCTATTTAAAATAATGCTACAAATTTTATATTAAATATCAATAAAAGTGACACTTATTATAGTGCGTTGAATTCGTCTTGAAGTCCCCTACAATATTTTGAAAAAAATGCATGGTGCCATTTAAAAAATTCAAGATGACATTAATTTTTTTATGAAAAAAAAATTGTTTTCCCAATTTTTATATTGCATATGATAGCTTGCGTGAAACAGATTAATTTTCACTATATAAACTTTTTTTAAACTGTCGGAAATGTCTCAAAAATCGTGCGAACCGTTACCCTGAACACCCTGTATATAATATACATATATTTTTTTTATAAATATATATAATAAATATTTAAATATATATATATTTAATTATTTAATTTATTATATATAATTATATATTATATTAATATATTATAATAAATATTTAAATATGTATATAATATATATTTAAAAAAATATATAATATATATAAAGGTATGATATATAATATTAAGGAAGTAAAACATAATATAATGTTTGTTCGCGCGAATATTTTTGGCCCCAATTTAGTGCAGTATCATTTAACGCTAACCCTAGGTTTTGGTACATACAGAGAAATTCCGAAATGTGTCAAAATATCGAAATATTAAATATCACCACCACGATCTGTTCTTTTTTTTCAATAAGGAGTACTTATGACCTCTGCCGATTGTTAGTATCATTATATATAGAATAAGGTTATCGTCATTTATCATCATTATCTCATTATTTCATTAATAATATTATTATTATTATTACTATTATCTATCTAAAAATTATCGCTATTATTATTACTGGTTATTAATACTTTTATTACTGCTATTATTACCATTATAATTATAATCATAATTATAACTTTATTTTTATTATTATTATGTCTAATTATTATGTAATTATTATTATTATTGTTAGTATGTAGTAATGACTGGTAGATATGACAGCGGTCTGCGATCGTTCAAACTTCTTTAGTTTATATACGATTATAGCTCTTGTCACCCTTCGTAATGATGAATTATCGTTAACTTATAACGATCCGATGTAATTAATGACACGACAAAGAAGAGCTTATTTTTATACACTCATCTAACGAAGGGGACTAATGATGTCATCGTTACTACAATGAATAAAAAGAAACGCACCCTTGGACCAACTCCAAACCGTTAAAATGCCATTTTCATCTGCCAAGTGTAAATAGGATAACGAGAACATGAATAATGATGTATTATATGAAAAAGCGATTTTTCTCTTATTTAGATCTTTTTTTTTGTTCGCAGGATTATAGATAGATGATGTAATGTTATATATACGTGTTATGTATTACGTATTATAATTCTTTTGGATACTTTTCTCTGATTCTGCGATGTGAGTTCGTATATGAAAGTATTTCAAGAGAGCGTGTATGTGAAAAAGATATATCTCTTTAAAAGCGCAATCCAATTATATATCTCTTTAAAAGCGCAATTTCCAAAATATACTTGAAATTGTTAAAGAAAATATTCGACTTTTTATTTAATATAAAGGGAGAAAAACGGGACATCCCGTCCCGCACAATCTCATCGCGCGCATACAATATATTTTAACAATTAATAGATCAAATAAGAGAGAAAGGGAGTTATAAATTACTCACATTCGATGAAACACCTTCTCAGCCTCTTTCTCTCTCGTTGTTGGCTGCTGGCTTCTCCGCCGCTGCTTCAGTTCATTTAGATAACACGATTGCGCGCGAAAAAAATACTTAACCCGCGTTAATTATCGCAATACGATGATCGCGCGGCACTTTTCGCGACACTCCCGTACACGATGCGCATTTTATGATATTACGATGGAAGAATAAAAATACGACCGCGCGAAACTACGATCCGCTCGACATCCGCGAAATTGACGCGATGAACGAAATAACGGAGAGAAGTCGAAAGACGCGCGACCAACTTCTCGCCGTTGCATCTCTGTTGCTCCTAGATGCACTTCCCGCATGTAACCTTGAACAATAAAAATATATATCCGATATCATTATCAATTGCAGTATATATGTCATAATAGCAAGTTTAATAAGCTCTTTCGCGTGTTTTTATTACAATTCTTCGGTCAAAATTCTCTGCCAATAGAAACGTAAAATTCATTATAATACTTTATTATTTTAGCACAATTGAGACTAAGATCTAGAAAGGTAGATTAACTTTTCTCTATTATCTTTCTTACTTACGGAGAGTCATGTGTCGTGTGAGTCCTAAAGCGGAATAATGTTACAATGTTACAAATATATGCGCGCGATAATTAACTCGGATTTTCTTCTTCTTCTATACGGATTTTGGCGGGACGCAGTATCACGACTTGACTCGAATCTCCATAGAAGACCAATTGATGGAAAGTGGAAAGTCTAGTACACCCGATGCCCTCTATCCGATTCGATGCGAACTAATAATTCACTAGAAGCCATGCGCATTAGACTCGCGATCTCATTGGTCAACAGGCTAGTGAATCCTATTCGCTTTTGTAATTCCCATCCAGACTGGGTGATCACGTGGTGATCACGAATACGCATCTCAGTTCTCAGTTCCGGTTTCTTTGACGTGAGGTAAACAGAGGTTAAAAATTCCTCTACCGCGTGGAAAGATGGCTGACGCGTAAGTAACCTTTGGTAGCTCGCAAAATCTGGCCGCATCAGCCGATAATATGATTTTATAGTTTCGCAGACATTGTACTAACAATTTATTGTTATGCATGTATATTAATGGATCTATATTTTTACGTTAAAAAAAAGCAAATAATAAAAATTGTCGACTTGAAATTTGCGGATGCCTTGTCGTCTCCAATACGATATACGAATACGATATTATATTATTATTACAAACAAAGACGCATTTGGTTTTTTATTGATCACGAATTGATGTTACCTATTGTGTTATCTATTATTATGAATATTTGTACAATAAGCGAAAGTTAGAAAATACTATCACTAACCTCACTTTATAGTCAACATTTTTAGTAAAAGTTCATCTAGTTTTATCAAACACGCGTATATTTAAAGGAGTAGCAAATATATCATAAATATGATCCTAAATATTTTTCTATGCAGAAAAAAGGAGTCTGAGGTTCCAACCAAGAAACTGCCGGCAGTGCCGGAATCGGTGTTGAAGAAAAGGAAACGCCGTGAGGCAGTTAAAGTTGCACGTCTACAAGTATCAATCAAGGTAATAATTACATGTCATATCAACGATTTTATTCACTATAATTATCTTCTGTACTGAATTTTTCATATTTGTATACTAATTAAAATTATTTTTCTCATATAAAGTATGTATGAAAAAACAAACTTATTTTGTATTACTTTGCTTGTTTTACAGCAACGTGCAGATCGCTACAAGAAACGAAAGCAAATTTTCAAAAGGGCTGAAAAATATGTAAAAGAATACAGAAGGAAGGAAAGAGATGAAATCAGATTGATTAGACAAGCCAAAAATCGCGGGAATTATTATATTCCTGGCGAAGCGCGTCTTGCATTTGTTATCCGTATTCGAGGGTAAGTATTGATATATCATTGCTAACATTAAACATCTCTTCAAAGTTTCATATTTTCTTTATCTAACAATTACAATATATTTGCAATTCTTTTAGTGTGAATCAAGTTGCTCCAAAAGTACGAAAGGTATTACAACTGTTCCGTCTAAAGCAGATCAACAATGGTGTCTTTGTTAAATTGAACAAAGCAACCATTAATATGTTACGTATTGTCGAGCCTTACATTACATGGGGATATCCTAATTTAAAATCAGTTCGTGAATTGATCTACAAACGTGGGTTTGCCAAGATAAATAGACAACGTATACCAATAACTAGCAACTCCATCATTGAGAAGAAGCTTGGTTAGTAAACCATTTTCTATATATTATACTATCTATGCAAATAAACGATAAATATCAGTAAAATACTAAAGTGCAATTAACATGCATGCTATATTTTGCTCAAGTAATTTTGTGACAAATCCATGGGAGTCTTGAGAATCTAAACATTCTCCCTTCCAGTTTGTCAAAAATTAAGAAAACAATTTTCGGGAAAAATTTGACCATGATTTTTAGTCAAGTTTGATAGAAATTTGTACAAAAACTTATCTTATCTATTTTTTCGTTTTATTATATAAAACTGTGTTATCACATATATTAATAATCTGAAAAATTCATTTCTATTGTTTTTCTGTTTTTACTTAGGTCGGTCCAATATCATTTGTACCGAGGATTTGATTCATGAAATATTCACTGTTGGCCCAAAATTTAAATATGCCAGCAATTTTCTGTGGCCCTTTAAGGTATGTACTCTTCAAAATATTAAAAAGATACGATTTATCAAGTACATATCAATATTTTTACGACATAGGCATGATTATAGACTAATTTAGTCTATTAACCTCCTATTATGTCGAAAAGTAATAAGAGTTTTTCTTGCTGATAAATGATACCTCAATATCACAAATCTAAGATGAGCTCAAACATTTTTCTTAAGTTATACAAGACATATTATATTGCATATCTAAAAATCAATTCTTTAATTATTGCATATCTAAAAATCAATTCTTTAATTATTTCTAGCTCAATACACCAAATGGAGGATGGCGTAAAAAGACCAACCATTATGTAGAAGGTGGTGACTTTGGAAATAGAGAAGATAAGATTAATGAACTTCTCAGAAGAATGGTATAAATTTATAAAGATCTTCATAAATAAAGTCCTACAATCGAAATTATATTTCTTATGTTCTGCCCTAATTAATAATAATACATTTCTGTTATCTACTATGAACATACACATTTTAATCAATGGAAATCAATGTCATAAGTTTTGTGTACATACAGTGATGTAAATTAAAAAAAAAAAATTCATTTCTATTGTCTTTCTGTTTTTACAAAGTATCTGTTTAAAAAATCATGTTTATATTAAGTAAAAATTAAGGTATTTATAATGTTAAGTAAAACCGTGAGAGTTCTCGACGTTATAATATATATATATTCAATATTTTGTGCGCAGCAAAAATTATATATCAATTTCAGAGGAAGCGTATAGTTTAATTAGCCATTGCGTAAGACACGTGATTTTTCGTATATACGTCTTTCGTGCAAGCAATCTCTTGCATGACTGAGATGCGGAATGCATTCCGTTTGACACTACAAAAGTTTCGAATCGTTTGAACGATCAGGATGAAAGGAATGAAATTTTCTTTGCTCTGATTGGTCAATCAAATGATGGATGCTTTCCGATTCACAGAAAATCTATAGTTTACGTTACGTATACTATAGATTTTCTATAGCTTCACGCGTGATCGGAAAGCATCCGCTTTGAAACACTCGCGTTATAAAGCGATGCGATAGCCAATCAAAATCTCGCTTCTTAGGAAAATACGCATGCTGTGTCCATAGTTTAAGGTGCATGTGCGAATCGCATGTGTGTGATCCCGAGTGTAAAATATTTTTGTCATAATCAATTATAATATAGTAAGTAAAATATATATGTGTGTGTGTATAAAAATAAATAATATAAAATAATATAAAAATTAATATTAAAGTAAATCAAAGTAGAGATGACATATAATCACGTATGACACATTTAACCTGTTCACATTTCATTGAAAAATCGAGAATCGCAAAATCCCGTTATTTAACAATAATTATCAAGTTACAGGAATTATAAAATTTTTCTGTAAAATTGTGAATATGAACTAGCCTTGTAAATACTGATCATCCTTATAATTGGATAGGTGGAACACGATGTACTTTTGGAGTTGTAAATAAGGGGCTCGACTTCAATATTACACGTTTCACGTTCAAATCCCCAAAATCTCCTTTTTATCTGATAGCATTCCTCTATATTTTTCACACATCATTAGAATATTATAAAATAATCTGAAAATATATTAAACATTAAAATATAATTAATTGTACGGATAAAATATAAATAATAAAATATAATATAATTTATTGTATAGGTTAAAATATTAAATTTATTTTTTTTAACTAATAAAGTGCATCACAATAGAAGTTAAATTCTTATAAGTGACAATTGGCTTAATTTTTTTTTATATTCTGCAAAAGATTTTGTAAATATGAGTAAGGGAAAAGTTACATCTGATATGTCACATGAAAGTAAATGTTCAACTATGCGTAAATCAGATGACGCAGCATCCAAGAATAATATAAAAATGTGTATTAATGCAGCTAATGGTAAGCATTTTTATTACTTTTTAAAATATTATGTTAAATTTGTCATTGATACCTTTTATTTCTTTTAGCTTCTACTTCAAGTAAAAAAGTTTCATCATTATCGAAAATGGAGAGAAAATATGATGAAACATTGGCACACAAAAATTATCCTGATAAAAATAATAAATGTGAAAGCACCAATGGTTTAGATATACACGACGACAATTATATTCATTACAAAAATACATCACTTTCTACTCAAGATGATTCAAAAAATTCTATTAGCATAGATGCAAGTCAATGTAACAAAGAACAAGAATTAAATATGAAGTTGAAAAATACACCAAGAAAAATTGAAGAAAATATAAAATTAAATGTCACGAACCAAGTGCCTATATCTAACAAATTAGTTATTCCACAGAATGCAGAATGTAAAACTGAATTAATGCCTGTGTGTCTTAATAACAATGCAAGTGGTACTATCAATATACAGAAGGATGATATTAGGGATAATACCAAAACAGAAAATTTAGATATCTCAGAGGCATTATCTGAAGAGAAACTTATATCTTCTGTTAATAAACATGATAGAATGGAAATATTGCCTATAGAAACAAAGAGTGCAAATGTTTTGGTAACATGCAATGAAATAATTACAACACCAGCTGAACCAACAAAATCACTGCCTTCGAATCTAGAAGCTTCCATCAAAGATAACATCATTGAAGGATCAAAATCAGTTGAAGTTAAAAGTAACTTGTCAACTTCAGTATCTACAGAGAGAATACAATCAATATTAGATGCAGATGGTAATCCAATGAAATTGAAAGAGGAATATACAACATATGAAGGAAATGAGCTTCCAATTAAACAACAAGTTCCACCTCAAGCATTCCATGATGAGACGAGTTTACAGAAATCAGTATCTGAAGTAATAAATAAAAAAAGTGATGTACAGAATACATTTAATGCAATACATCAAGATAAATGTAAAACAAGTGAGATAAATATGAAGCATGAAGAACAAATCCAGTCATCTGTACCTGTAGTCAAAAGAAAAAGGGGTAGACCTAGAAAAATACAAAATAATTCCATAGACCAAAATACACCAAAGACATCAGAAAATAAATTGCAAGATATTTCTGATATCATTATAGAACCCATGACACGCAGTAAAAGATCCACTAGTAAAATCAGGGTTACTACTAATGTAAGCGATTTAAGCGATGAAAGTGATACTATTTATGTGGAAGATAAACCTCTTGTCAAAAAGCGTGGTCGCCCAGCTGGTAGTAGAGGACGAGGACGAGGACGAGGACGAGGTCGAGGACGTGGTAGAGGTCGCGGTAGGGGAATAACGTATAATTCTTTAGATTCGGAATACGTTCCTAAAACGACGAGAAGAGATGTTTCTCAATTGGAAATACCGAAGCATAACGATTTAGATATCTTAGATGAGATGAATACAACAGCAGATTGTGTTGCAAATATTGAAAGTGCTACAACAAATTCAGATTCTCCAAATATTGAAAAGAATGTAAGTTGTAATGTATTTTAGAAATTTGCACTACTGATTATGTAACATATATAATTCAATTGAAACTTTTTTATTTTACAGGTACAATTAATAACTTGCGCTAGATGTAGCGAACAAGTACCAAAAAGACAATGGTCTTCACATAACTTGCATCGACATAACAACATGGCTTGGCAAGAAAATGAGGAACCATTGGTAATAATATTTTTAATTGTATTATAAAACTTTTTATATCGCTAATAAAATTTTTATGAAAATCGAGTTTGTTTACAGGACTTTGAAAATGATACAAAATTATTAAGAAAAGTATTGACTCGTGCTCTTAAGCAAAAAAAGAAATTTCTAACTTGTGAAAAATGTGAAGCTACAAAACGGAGTGTCAACGGTTTTATATCACATATACAATTTTGTGGAAAATCAGAAGAAGTAAGTATAAGAGATGTAATATATGTTATATATGTACATAATATATTTTATCATACTTTATATTTCCTTATTTTTTTTTTTTTTTTTTTGTTATAGGAGAGGCAAGCATTAATGGTGACATGCCACATTTGCAAATCCGTTATGATGCCTTCTTCCATGGAAATGCATGAACGTTATCATAGACAATTAGAACAAAATAAAGATAAGGAAACATCAATTATACTAATAGAACGGAAAAAACGGAAAGCAGCAGAGAAGTAGATAAAATATCTTTAATAAAAATTTTCTATTAATTATACTTGTGATATATAATACAATTTTATATAATTACAGAGCAGTACCAAAGATATTGGAGTCTATGAAAGAGCAAGATTCATGCTCAACAAGGAAAATAAAACTTGATTCTCCTACATTTGTAAGTTAAAGTTTCATTCATTATGTTTTTAAACTTACGTACATATATAATGTACACGTAAGTGATAAATTCTTTGGTTAATTTGAGGCAGGTCAATATTTGCATAATTAGAGTTAATAAAATTAAGAAAGTAACTAGGATTCCAACAAATTAGATTTCATAGGAAAAATAAATGATAAAATCGTATTGTTTAGTTAATTTAAATAGTCTTGAATTTATACTCGTGTCGCCAGTGAAATAAAAAATTAAGGGGGTTTATTTTAAAAAACGACCCAACTGGCAAAAAATAGTCTTTATTATAATGATGTCATAGACGACGTTTCGACCTTTGGTTTAGGTCCTTTTCAAGTTTTAAATAAAATAAAAACATATACAAAAATTAATTAAATTCGGAAGATAGCAAACAATAATGGAAGAGTGAGATGACAAAAGAAGAAAGGAAAACGAAAACAGCGCAAACCTTAATTAACACTAACCTTAGATGAAATATTCATATAATAAAAATTAGTGAAAACTCAGCATCGAAATAATAGATGTCAAACAACGTTCCTGTCAAGAGCAATGATACAACACATACTGAGAAAGAGAGCAATGTTTTAAACGACTTTGATGATGTTATCATAAATAGGGTTTAAATTATCTGTGTCTTTTTGTAAGTTGATCGTGTTGTTATGTTTTTTTATGAAAAACATTTCAGCAATTTCTCTTTTTCTCGTGTGCCTTTCACAATGTAAAATATTCGGAGATGTCCAATTAAAGTCGTGCATATATTCAGTTTTATGTTTACTAATTACATTATGGTTACTCGTATGCACTTTAATATTATTGATATGTTCTTTGATTCGAGTGTTCAAATGTCTTTTAGTTTGTCCTATGTAAGTGGCGTCACATTTGTTACAGTCGATCTTATATACTATATCAGTTTTGTCCGTTTTAGATAATTTATCTTTACCTCGTTTAATCAATTTGTCAAGTTTTTTCGGTATTGTATAAATTAATTTTAAGCTTGTTTTTTTAATTGTTCTGCTAATATTGTCACTTAAGTTTTTTATGTAAGGTAATAAAATGCATGACGAGATATCAAACGCTCTGCTATTGTTATCAACACTAATAGTCATATTTTTCCGTTCTCTTAAAGTACATACTCTTTTTTGGACGTAGCGATCAATAATTTTCGGAGTATCTAACAATTATCTAACAATTATCTAACAATTGCTTTCCTCCGAAAATTATTGATCGCTACGTCCAAAAAAGAGTATGTACTTTAAGAGAACGGAAAAATATGACT